>WHYT01016432.1:36132-60411 GCA_009806455.1 Tetrax tetrax
GAAAAAAAAAAAAAAAAATAGGGGAAAAAAAAAAAGCCAATCAAGCCGGGATCAGCTGTGGGCTGGGCTGCTGCAGGTCTGCGTGTCCCAGAGGGGGGTGCGGGGAGACATATTGGGCTGTGTGGGAAACCCACAGTCTCAGCTTCTCACACATTGTTCTCCAGCCCCGCTCCCCCCAGCCCCCAGCCAAAGCCGTTAATGCCACAAAAGATACTTCGCCCATTGTGCCGGGGACAGCTGAGAGGATAGAGTTAGCCTTCCACAGCTTTCCTGCCTCCCTCTCCCGCTGGAGAGGGGAAGAGGGGACAGAGCAATCAAAATGGAGAGTTTGATGTGCGCCATACAAAGGAATTAAATCCACTTAGGCCCCCTTTCTCGCTAATCTCGGACTGTGGGGGGTTAAATATGGTTACATTTTCATTAGGTACTAATAGCAAAAGGGCAGCTAATGGTAGCACAGACCGCCGCATTGTCATGCAGATGGCTCCCAAAAGGGCTACCCAGCACCGCGATGGCATGCTCGGAGCGGGAAATGGTGTCACTCGGCATTGTCGGCGCTGAATTCCGTCAATGGGAAAAGTCATGTTTCCTCTGCCGAAAGGAAATAAGTTAAAGCGCCCGGCGCGGGGCAGAGGTGCCAGGGACCCTCCTGCAAAGCACGACCGCCACGGTATGGAGCGATGCTGGGGCAACTGGTTTTAGGTGGTCACTCGCCGCACCATGAACTCGGTGGTCGTAAGCCGTTAGACCTGAAATATCACTGCCCCGGTGCTGGGAGGATGCCCTGTCCCCCTTCATTTGGGACTCTGAGTGCGTGGGGTGGGTCCTGGCTGGGGGGCCACAGCAAGCTGCACCACCCACCTGCCACGCACTCGCAGTGAATTTGGTCAAGGCAATGGGAGACCAAAAAGCAGTTTTCATCCTTTATCTTTTTAAGCGCTTTGTTTGTGGCTAACTCGGCCTCACCACGGCTTTCTCTGCCCCCAACTTCCACTGAGCTGGAAACTGCAGATTAAAAAGGGCCTGGGGCGGGGGGAAGCGCCCCACGGGTCCGAGACCCTGCCCGCATGACCCGGCTGCCCACGCAGCCGCTCGAGCTGCCTGTGATCACCGCCACGATGGCAGCTCTCCCTTTTCATCCTCTCCCGCGCCATCCCCAGCAGCTCGCCTGGCAGATAGAGCCATTCTTCTCCCTTCACCCCCCCCTCCCGTCACAAGTCGCGTCAAAGGACGGGGCTCAGATGGGCCCTTGCACAGGCAGGGTGCCTGGCCGCAGTGCACACAGTGCTGGGGGTGTATCTCCAGGACAAGCAGCTTTCCCAGCAAAGGGCAGGCTCTACGGTCAGTGCAACGGGTGTCATCCCTTCGGGAGTCCCACAAAAGCACCAGCACCCACAGGGTCACAGATTTCCAAACTTTCGCCTTGCTGGAAGGCCAGCCCCTACCATCCCTCATAGCATCAGGCGCTTGGCGATGGTGTCCAGGATGAAGAAGAGTCATCTCTCAGCCCCCAGCAGCTCCCAATAGATCCCAGAACACTCAGGACAATACTGCCTTGGAAGCACCCACCAGAAACAGTAGAAAGCCACTCATTTGGGTCCCTCAGCTAAATGTCCACACTAAGATAGAGAAGTCAGGACCCACGCTACCCTTGTACAGAATCCCATCTTATTTAACGCTGGCTCGCTAACACAAGTGTCCACAACATGGACAAAAGTACCTGTCAGGGTGTATCTCGTAAGGTGAGAGCACCCCGCGATATGTTTTTTTTTTTCAGGGCTTTAGAAGAGAGACCCACAACCCATACAAGTCAGCGAAGCTATGTCCTTTCCCCCAAACCAGTTGGCACAAAGGTACAAATCCATCACTTGGGAACACACAGCAGCTGCAGTGAAAGCCAAGTTAAACAAGAACAAGGTCAGCATCGAGATGGTGCAGCCAGTAACTGCAAAGAGAAGGAAACTGGTAACACAGGCACCTACACCCCAGCCCCTCGCCAGCCAGCACAGCACCCCGGGGGGCTCAGAGGCTGGAGACCTGACTTCTCATCCCAGTTCTCCCATGGAGCAGCACCATGGCCACGAGGACATCCCTTCACCTCCCCGTGCCTCCTTCCCCTCCCCATCTGCACAGATCACGTGCTCCTCGGGGCAGGCACCATCGTTTTCTCTCCGTTTGCAAAACACATCCTGGGGAAAGGGCTGGAGGACCCGCAGCCTCTCTGCCAGGACCTTGAAACCCCACTCAGAGGAACAACCAGGAAAGGGCACATTTCAGTTAACAGAACTATTTCACTGGCCTATACAGCACTGTCAGAAGCCACTTGCCTGATGCGACTCGCTTTGCCCAGCGCCTGTCCTGTCTCAGGCTCATACAGACCAAGGACAGACAAATTATCCATCTGCACAACAGTCAAGTGCAAATTTCCTAACAAGCTCCAACACCACGTCTATCTCGCCTGACTGCCAGAGACCAAAGCTGAGCCAAATCTCCTGCAAGCGTTGCTGAGTTTTGCAAGCTTCAAGTCCTCAGAGAGTCGCATTTTCATGCTTCTTTCTGTAACCTTGAGAGTCAGAGCTTGGGTTTTTATGAAAGCTGAGATTCTCGATGCTCTGGAGCCAAAGCTTTCAGGGAGAAAGCAGAAAGCAAGAGCAGGGGAACCTATGAAGAGTGGCTTTCTGCAGTATGGCACATCATGCTTAGATTCTCTGATGTCCAGTAGACCTGAGCTGATATAAGATTGCACCCTTCCCTTCAGGGAGAGTTCGAATAAGACCTTCTCTTCTACCTTCATCCATATACACACAACTTGCTGGAATGAGATGTATTTTGTACCAAGTTTTCTTGACACTGCCCAGAAAGACTTAGAGGTACTTGTCGGTGAGACACAGACAGATGGATGGACAGCACATCTCAACCCTGCCTCCCTAGGAAAGCCCTCTGTGGAATAGCACGTTGTGCAACACCCACGATAACATCTTGACAGCTTGCACCGATATTTTTCTGGTTTTGGGGAGAGCTGTGGTGTTGCAATCCAGGCTGAGGGTTAAGAGCTGGAGTTCTGGAAAGCTCATCTCTACGAGGAGCGTCACGGAGAGGCATCACACGACCAACGGGCGCCCAGGCGGCTGGAGGGGCAGGAGCCTTCGCCGAGAGCAAAGCCCTGCAGCTCCGCTGGACCCACTCCAGCAGCTTACGCAGCTGATGATCTGTTCTGGCCCAAAATATTTATTGTTTCCCAGCAAAGTTGTACTAGAAGCACAACAACAAAATATAATACAACAACACTCAAAGGTTAACACGTGTTATTTTTCACTATTGCGCTTCAGGACTTTCCAGCACGAACGTTAGCTAGGGCAGCTCATTTGCTTCCTTCAACCCGATAGACCAAAAAAAGGGAGGGGGGGAGAAGTCGAATCTCACCAGTGACAGGAACCACTTTCAAGGGGACGCTGCTTTCCGAAACTCAGCCATGTCCAAAAATTATAACCGGTCTCGGCAATTACGAGAAGTAAAACATTAAAAAGCATGAGGCAAAGTGCATTTGCATGCTAAAAGCTCCCCTTCAGCGGGTTGAGAGGCTATATCCAACAACAAAGCAGAGAACTTCCCTCTCCAAAAAGACATTAACCCTGGTGTCACGTCCCCCTCCTGGCTTGCTCCCCAAAGAGCGCAGGGTGCAGAGCTGGTGATGGGCACAGTCACAGCACCCTTGCACCAAACATCTTGGATCTGGACCCAGATGGATGCCTAAACTTGCTGGACAAGCCAGGCTGGAAGGGTTAATCCGTGCTCAGTCATCCTCATCGAAGCACAGCCCCTGGGGCTTGGAGGGGAGGGAGGCGTTGGGACGTTTCCCTTGAACTGGAGGATTTGCTGGAAAACGGTGTTCCTGCAAACCCAGCCTAGTTCCGCAATTGCTGTTGCACAAACAGGTTTGAGTTTGATTCAGAAGCCGCAGGTGGGCAAGTTACCTGAAGGCCACGAGGAGGAAACTCCTACATCCGCTCCGAAAGTGCAAACCTTCGGTCAGCCAGGGAGGGAGGGGAGCGGGAGAGCCTCCTCGGGTAGGGTTTCACCTGCAAACACAGCCTCACGCTCAAAACATGAGCTGAGGAGAGGCTCCGAGCCAAACCCTGGACTGAGGGCTGGGAGGGGGAAACTGAAAACCCCAGATTAGAGCTTGTTAAACCTCTAACGAGGGGCAGCTAGAGAGCAAGGGCTCTCCTCCTTGGTGACTCTGCAGAAATCAGGAGTCCATCCCACCACCATTTCCCCGTCCCAGTCTCATCCATCACCACACTGTGGGTCCTTGATGCTGTCATCCTGCCCTGCGCTGCCCTGGCTGTGCTCCTCCTCTTCTCCGTTCCTTTCCCCACAAACAGGATTGCCCATGGGTTTAACTGGGAAGCAATCCACTCTCAAAGGCACTGTAGGGAGGAGATATCTGGCTGATAAAGCCAGCAGGCTCTTTCTCTTTGTACTTGAGAAGGTAGTCAGGCACAGGACAGTGACCCTGGATGGCCAACCTCCTAGTTTCAGGTATTGCAGAGCAGCAGTCAAGACGGAATGCATTAAAATCACCCAACAGCTCATGTTGAGAAGGTATCAAATCTCAGATTTCATAGCAGAAGTGGCAAAGCATTCATCGTGGAGTTAAGTCAATAGTCGTGCTACCAACCTTGGCTCCAGGACACCTCACCAGTAGTGCGATGCCTCCTTAGGTGTTCCTCTCCCTGCCAAGGCCCAGCCACACACAGTAACGCTCTACAAAATGGGCAACCTCTTAAAATGACACATGCAGAAAACTCTTGCACAGAGATTCCTTCCTCAATTTCAGCTGTCAATTATTTTCTGTTAGCAAAGCAGTGGACAGGAGCAAGTTGGGAACGAAGAGGGGAGACAACCCTCCAGAGACCAACTTGGAAGACAGACAACAGAGCTGCAAAGTCTTCTGGTGTTGGAATGGGCAGGAACAACAACGCGATATGTAACACCAAAAATGCACATGTATATATTTTCATCAAGCAAGGGCATTTCTGCAATCAACACAAAAGAAGGGCTTTCCCAGAGGAAAGCTCATTAGAAATCCTCACCAGTCCAGTACCTTTCCCCTCAATAAAATTAAAAAAAAATAAAAAAAATAAAAAAGGCAAAAAAAAAAAGCAGGGCATGTTCTTTTGAAGGTTGTTTTCTTTCATCCTTCCTCCACCCCCCGTTGATCTCCTCTTCGGCATTTGCGGCTGGCCTGTTACCTCCGGCTGAGAGAGCAGGCTGCGAGCCAGGAGAACCCGCTCCAGCAGCGCTCCTGCCAGGGCCCCCGGACGCATCCCACGGCAGCCCAGCCCTCCTCCCGCTGCCTCCGTCCTGCCCTGCCCCAGCCCTGGTCCATCACCTCGGGGACATCTGGAGCCCCTGCCAGGCGAGAGGCCCTGGGAAATCAAGTCCACCCCAAACACAGCTCAAGTCTACTGCACGACAACAGGGAAGAAGCAAGGCTGGGACAGCTTCCCCCAGGGAAGACTTAGTAGGGATGGAGATTTCTGTCCAGGGAACACAAAGGAGAAGGCTTGGGAGGATTTAGGTGGCTTTTTTTTGTTTGTTTTTGGTGGGGGTTTTTTTTGTGTTGTTTTTTTTTTTGGTTTTTAATTCTTTTTCTAAGACTGTAGCTGTTGGTCCTCTACAAGGCACATGGTGCCCCATCACAACCTAAACTCTCACTGACCCCCATGAATGAGAAATGAGAGGGGTGGGATGCTCAATATGGTTACTGTTGAAATCTCTGTCAATGCAGAGGCACAGAGAGTCTTTGCCTGCTCGCTGAGCTGAATTTTCACCCAGTCAGGCTCATCTGACAGCCAATCGCATCGTGGAGCCACATCCTAGACCTGGGTACCAACAGGAGGTGTTGGAGGTGGATTCACCAGACAGGTGATGGGGTCTACAAAACCTCTTCCATCCCACCTCCCCATTTACCCCTGTCAGCAGTTGTGCCTTGACCCAGTTCATTTCCAGCTGTGATGCAGCCATCCCCCGGATCCAGGCGAACACATCCAGCCCTGCCCATCCCCAGGAATCAGAAGCTGTGGGGGCTGATGAGCAAAATAAGGCCTTCTCCTCACAAGGGCTCACCACCTAAAAGTCCCGGCACCAGCCCAGAGAGGGCATCCTTCATTTGTGTCACAGCAACACCAGCAGGACTCAGTCAGGCTGGCGATCCCGAAGTAGGCTCTGTAAAAACACACAGGAGCCATCAGCCTTTCCTACCTTCCCTGCACGAGAGCAGGAGCGGGCAAAGCCAAACTCATCGTGTCCTTCGTGGGGTTTACTGCTTTGAATGATGGAGCAAGGCGGGAAGCAGCTCAGAGCCAGGACAAGAGAGAACGACAATCCCTGCCCCCAGAGCGCTTATAAACCCCAGAGACAAGACGTAACACGAGGAGGAAGCAGGCGGGAGGCCGGAGGGGATGCCATAAAAATGGGATGTTTGAGAATGTCTTTGCTGTGGGCATAAATCACTGCTGATCTCTCCACCGATCTTGGAGGAACAGAGCAAGTCCTCGCCCAAAGCAAACCCACCACCCCACGGCTTGTACCGGGGCAGCAAAACCCATCCCTAGTGTAAACGAGATGGGCAAAAGGGGTGTTTGAGCCCCGGGTACCAGATGGAGCAAGGGGACTCGACCGTGCCTGGCCAGGGGGTGCAGTGGCAGAGACGGGGATGGGCTCCCGGTCTCCCAAAGCTTTGATGAAGAGACCCTTCTTCTCCTGCACCCACCGCTACCTGTCAAGGAGGGTAAAATCCTCCTTACACCAGTAAGGCTTAAATAAATCCAACTGCTCCCCAAAAAGCTCTTTCATCACCTTCCTCACTCTTCATCCCACCTTCCCCACTCCGCAGACAAATCTGGGTTGGCAAAGAATGGATTTTATTTTTCCTCCCCCGTAAGAAGGAAAGAGAGGAAGGGTTTGGGGAAAGGGGCATCTTATTTCAAATAAACAAACAAAATTTATTGCCGGACACATCCCTAAACGCTCGGCCCAGGCTGGCAAACTGCAGCTGCGATGTAATAAGCACATAAATAAAGTTTACAGCTAAACCGGCCTGACCCAGCATTGCCCCGCGGTGCAGAAGCAGTGTCTTGTCATTAGTATGCAGAACACATCGCCGTGATGTCTGCTCATTTGTTCTCAGCCCACTCAGCTCTATAAATCTCTACAAAAGGGCAAGGCAGGGCTGCGGGGGAGAAGGGGGAGCAAGACCGGGAGGGCCAGGGGGATGGGAATCGCCTACCATCCCGCAGCCAGCCGGACGGGCTCGCCGGACCGAGAGCAACAGGGGCTTCACACGAATTCCTTCCTTCCATCCCTCCAAGCGAGGGCCACCAGAGCCCATCTGAGGAACGGGCAGCTGGGAATTGCCTGCACTTGCCTGCCAGAACAGAGGGAAATGGAATATAATCATAATTTCTGTGTCAGCTGAGGTCCAAGTGCCACCTGCGTGGCAGAACACCTTCCTGGCTGCTCCCAGCTGTGGCAAAATCAGCACTGAGATGGACACAAGCATAGCTTGTAAAAACAATTTAAGAAATTCAATAATATTTCCCTTTTTTGCATTGCTTCAAATCATCATTCAGCCTTCCAGACCCTCCCTCCCTGCCCTTCCACCTGCAGCCAGCACCTGCCCACACCCCACACAGCACAGCCCTCCCCAAAATACACCTAGCACCCCCCTGCCAGCAGCACTGGGTTGTAGGACTGCCCCAGCCCCTGGGCTGCACACGGGGGACACGGCACAGGCACCAAGAGAACGGGACGGTTTGGGGAGAACGCCTGCCCCAACGGTACCACCAGGATCAGCACCGACAGCATCTCCCCTCCTCCAGCGCCCTGATCCAACGGCAGATGCCATCTCCCTCCCGCCCCACAGGTTGTGGGAGAGGAGACCAGGCTCTCCGATTCACCGTCCCGCGTGATCCTGCCAGAAAGTAGCTGCATCGCCTCAGTGCTTCGCGCTGCACAAAGCTGTTTTCTGTACCGGGAAATATTAGCTACCCTGCTCTGTCATCAGCCTTGTTGGGATCTCCCCGACATGTTTGAAGAAAGCAAAACATGATTTATTGTCTGAAAAAAAACAAAAAAAAAACCCAAAAGTAAAGAAAAAGAAAGACTGAGGCAAAGCAGCCACACAGCAGATCAAACATCATCGGAGCAGAAAATAAGGTATCGCGGGTGGAAGGCACCAAGGTGGGGGGGAAAAGTGTTGTCTTCGGGGGAATTTGATGGCTCAAGAATTGGAATTTAATTAGGTACAAATTTCAGGGAAATGAGGCAGTGTCCCCACATAAATCTCTGATGGAAATGGCAATTTCCCCTCCACAGCACTTGGCAAAGGCAGCCAAGGACTTCTCAAGAGACGGGAAAGCTTCAGGCTTCGAGCTGGCACAGCTGAGCCCTGCCAGACCACCAGACTCCTCAATTCGCCTCTTTCTGCAGAAAGCGCTCGTTACTGGGCCCCAAGAGAGCACAGCGCCCGGACCAGGAGCTTCTTACAGGAGGGCTTTGTACGCTTGTCCAGCACAGTGCAGTCACAATGCTTCACAGGTGACACAACAAACGGACACCGATGCAATGCAGTGCTTGCAGCAGCTTTCAGGAGTTTTCACGTAGAAAAACTTTGGAGTATTACCAAAGTATTTGAGTATTACACCCAAAAAATCCAGAATATCTGGGAGCTCAAGCACTTCCTCAAGGACAACACCTAGGGCAAATTCTGGGGACCTTAGCAAAGCAGGTGAGAAAAAGCCAGACGCAGAACCCGTTCCCTCTGACAGATCCCCATCACACAGCGCCGGGCCGCGAGCCGCCTTTCCCAGGGCATGGCCTGGCCAACATCCCATCAGGGAGAAGAACACTTGGTGTAACAGCAAGCTTCCCACTCTCCATGTGGGAACGATCCGCCTCAGCCCTGAGACACACACCCTGAACGTACAACCAATTATCTACTTGAAAAAAAAAGCAAAGGGACTTCCCTTCCCAGCTGGCCCCTCAGCCTGGACTTGGCATCAGGGAAGCTCAGCACAAGGTTGTGAAACAGAAAAGCGGCTTAAGAGACACCAGAGCAGAGGCCAGGCTGGCTCAGTCGCTGGTGGGTCCCACCCTGGCACACCTCCCTGCCAAGTCTGCGCAACTGGGAGATTATCCGCAGACTTCCCGGTCAGAAAGGTGAAGCCAGCGACCAGCTGAACTTCTGATTCCCTCTGAGCTCGGCTCCTGCTCATTTCCAAGTGCCTCCCAGTGCAAACGCAACCTGTGGGCTGAAGCTTCTTTTAAGATGGATAAAGCCTCCTGAGATAACCACATCACAGGTGAATGCTTAGCACAGCAGCCCGCTACTTACTCAAAAGGCAAGATTTGGGTTCGGACCACGCACTTGGTCCCATCACACACTTTCTGTCCAGCAGCCACCGCTCGGGACGCGCTGGGCTTTGCAAAGAACTGGCAGAGGAGCTGGTACAGGCTGCAGCTCCCTCAGCCACCGCTGCCTCCAGCCCTCAGAAGCGGCCCACCCGGATCGCGCGGCCAAGCCTCCTTGTGTTCACCATTTGGAGGTCTCGGAGCGACGGTGCCAGGCGAGTTAAGGAGACGTCACATCTCTGTCCAGTTTTTGCCAGCCTGAGCAAACTCAGATGAGTTATTACAAGCATGGAACAACGCAAAACCAAACCCGTGGTCCCTTCGTACTTTTCTGCGTATGGGTACTTAGAAAAACTTGAACTTTTAAAATCAAAATTTTCCTAGTATGCACCAAGGAAGCCAAAGCTATGTTCCTTTTTAGATTCCGAATACTTAGTTTTTGTTACCTTTTAAACAAATACGTTTGCAGATACACTAAGTTCTCACGTTTTGGAATTCTTTCACATTTGAATACAGATGAGATGTGGTGCTTCAGCAGCTCACAGGCACCTCAGCTCTGCAACAGCCTCCAAAACCAGAAGGAAATAAGGCATGTCCTGGAATAGGAGACTAAATGGCAAAGGCTAAAATGAGGAATAAGATTTGAACTGCAACCTCACAGCTATAGATGATTTGCAAATTTAAGCCCAGGTGTTGTAATCCTGTTACCTGGCTGCCTCGCATGCATAGGGTGCCATGAGATTTCCTTTCTAAGCAGCTGAATCAGCAAATCCCATCAGTTCCCACAGCCCTCAGCCCTCGCTGCAGGTCAGCAACGAAGAGCTCGAATCCAGCACAGCGGTTACATGGTGCTGCTCGGGATCAGGGTGAAGCCCAAGAACATTTCTGATGTCAGAAGCAACCAGGAGATGCTGGAAGGTTCCACAGAGACACAAAAAGCTGATGAAACTACTAGATATTTTGCGTCCCATTACACCGGAGGACCTCACTTCATAACCTCACGGAACACGTCAAACACATTCTTGTTCAGAAGCGAGATGATAGTTAAACACGGCAAGACCCGCTGAGCCTCCGCCGGTGGCAAGGCAGGTGACCTCCCTTACCTTCGGTGGGAAACCAGCACATCCGGCCTCTGATGCATCTCTGCGATATGCCAGCTTGTCAGGTGATAACTGACACGCAATAAATCTGGTTTTTAACTCAGCTAATTACCAGCATTGCGCCCATGAGTAATACGATAGCATTTAAGGTGTGGCACATTTTCCATTACAGAGCCCCGGTTGCATGAGTTCCACGCGAAGTGTTTTCTGCTGGATGCAGCTCTGACAGAAGTCAGAGCCACACTCCAGCCGAAGCTTTCTAACCCCAAATCGCCCCTCCAAACCACAACAGCCTTCAGCAGAGGGGCTCTGTCTGCAAGGTAACACCGAGTCGCCTTGGTATACGCATCACAGCGATGCTGTAGCTGACCTTGGACTCATTTCATCCCTCCCCAAATCCTTTGTACAACACCATGGCACTTGCATCAACAGTGCTGGCAACACCAGATGGATTGGAGGGTACCATGCCTAAAAAAATAAGGAAGGAAATAATGCAGCTCGGCCAAAAGACTTAAGAAAAATGAAGTTCGAGGAACCACACACTCGAGCTCCCAGCTGTAAATTGCTCTGAAAGCACGGGTCAGTTCAACGCAGGAGCAAACTGGAGGTTTTGGTAAAGGGAAAAACAGAGCCTCAACAGGAGGACATTCTCTGGGAGAGAGGACAGAGCGGCTTCTGAGAACACTTCAGATACAACAGCAAACTCAAAACATAACCTCGGTAATCCGGACCTCACACAGCTCGCACAACGTGTTGTGTTTTCAACAGAGCAGAACCATTGAACCAAACCTGTTTCTCATCCGAAGAGGCTGCTTTTCCACAACACCCTTTTGCAGGGGCAGGGGGGTTCAGCAGGACCTGCACGAAGGCTCAGTACAGGGAAGTATTTTCTCAACAACAAGCTAGATGAAAAAAGCCCATATGCCCAAAAATATCCATGAAGGGTTTTGCATGAACACATGGACAGGGCACAAAGAACAGCGGGAAAGCTCCACAGCTACAGCCCTGGAAGCCTACGCTCAGATCCCTGATCCAACCCAAGGTCAATGGGAAGGAAATGCCAACAGACCAGCCCTGGTCTTCCAGGAGGAGCAGCAGCCTGGGACCGCGGGTGTGAAGCAGACAGGGTCAGAGCGAAGTCTGAGCTGCTGTCCCACAGGAGCCTGGAAAGCCCAGCCACTCCCACCACAGTCCAACCACATATCAAAAATGCCATTTTCAGCCCAATCTGCAAACATTTTGGAGTTGTTGGGAGCTCTGAGGCAGGAGCATAACACAGTTAGCATCTCTTAGCAGAGCTACAGTGCTTTACTCATCACATTGGAGCTTTTCACCTCCAGGACAACCCAGTGCAGCCACTGCCACCCAGATTTAGCCTGGGCTGCCTGAAACTGTGTCCCTGCTCTCCTGTAGATGAGTGCAACGCATCGTTACCCATGCACTGAGCCCCGTCTCTCCCCTGCCACCCCTGCTTTCCAGCTGACAGCTTTTAGTCAGGGGGGAAAAAAAAAAAAAAAAAAAAAAAAGGAAGGGAAAAAAAATAAATCCCTGCAGATTCTCATCTTCTTTCTCTAGTCTCCTCAAGCCATTGTTTCGCAGTACAAGTATTTCAGCTCTCACCGTACCAGGGAACAGGATTAGACAGGTCACTGAGGAATCAGATTACAGAGTTTTACCTTTTTAACTTTTCTTCTCAGCACGTAGGCTGGCGAACTGACACCCGGCGAGGGAGCAGGCAAGGGACAGGCATGGGTGGAGGTGGCAGCGAAACGTCAGCGATTCGGAGAGATGTGCCAAGTCCTCGGACGTTCTCACGGTTCCAGGACCTAAAACAAAGAACGGGACGGGTTAAAATTAAAGGCTGCAGAAGGTAAGAGTTTTACCCAACCCGTGCAACGAATGGAGTAAAAATACTAAAAAGTATCCTGCCAGAACTTTGTCCTAAAGGGTGCGATTTCCCTTGCAATTCAGGATTGCATTTTCCCCTCTCAGCTCCAGGCCATTGCTGCAGCCAAAAACCCCTCGGTACCCAGCAGCGCGTGGCCGGTTTGTGTACAGTCCTGGTATTTGGGAAGGTCTGGGACCTTACGCTGGGCCATCATGACCAAACCCCAAATCATGACACGAGTTCCATGGTTTCAGTGGTAAAAATTTCCTTTTAACACGGGTTCCCTCGACCAGGGAGTACATCTGTCCTGCCTCAGGCTCTCTTCTAATTTCTCTGAGTCTCAGCATCTTGCAATGCCTGCACTGAGCCCAGCAGCTAGGGCTGAACACCACACACAGCAGGACAGTCCCAGGCTTCACCCGGAGACGCTGAGAAATGGAGATGAAAAGCCCGTTCCCAAAGGATAATCACTCCGGTAAAAGCGTGTGTTGAGCTTGTTATGTCTGTTTGTAAATTAGAGCTATTAATGCTTGTTATGATCTTTTGAGATAGCACGAGATAGCTCCTGCTCACTTTCTCTATTGCAAACGGAGAACAATGCTGCCTGTTCCCACACCGCCTGCTCAGGAGCATCACACAGATTAGTTAATAAATGCCCAAAGTGTCTTAAATATGATTATTATTCACAACACCTATTTAAACTGAACCTTTCCTATAGCACTGTTCTGCTATATGTTGACTCTTAACAGGAACAGTATTCAACTTTCAGTGTAACATTTTTTTCCCCCCCATAAGATACGCAAGTTACTGATTTTATTAAAGTAAGCCTCAAAACACAAAGAGCAAAAAGATTAAATGACTTGCCCAAATTTATACAAGATGGCCATGGCAGGGAACAATACAAACTCATTTGCCAAAGAATTAGACAAGTGCCCTAACCAACGAACCGTTCTTCCTCTATTAATGCCTCAAATGACAGGGGAGAAGTAATTAATTACCAAATAAGATTATTTAACCAGCTTGGCTTTTTTTCTTGTTCACCAATTATCTTTACATTTCTTAACCTTGTTACCCACCACCTCAGTATTCCAAGTCACAGGAATCCCCCAGGTGACACATGACAGCCATCTCTACCCCAGCCCTGTGCGCCACCTGAAGCCACCAACACTGTCACACACAGGGCACATGGGTCTTTAGGTGGACCCAAAAGGCAATTCCCACCCTACACCTGTGTCCCAGCAGCACAACTTGCCAAAGAGCCCCGCAGAGCAGTTGGTTGTGATGGAGCACCAAGAAGTCTCCAGCCGCAAGGCAGGCAAGGATGTGATGTGAAACAACCGCCATGAAACGCCCGAGACTTATGAGTTCAAACCACAAGAACAACTCTAGAACATGACCAAGAACTACCTACAGCAGGTCCTGAGAAGCCAAGATGCGAAATTAAATAATTCCGTTTCTCTGCTGCAGGGCATTGCTCATGAGCGACATTACAGCATCCAGGGCGTGCCTCCCTTCCCAGCATCATGTCCATCATGCAGGGGCTACAAACTCCAGGGGAAACACTACTCCCTCACAAATCGCAGGCTGCAAAGAACGAAATCAGGGCAGATTTCCCTCAAATAACATCAACCTTTAATGTCAATTCGGGGTCTAATCCCGAGGGGCATGTTGTACGATTTGATTTGTCTCAAAAGTTCTGAAGAAGGCTCCGACATGATTTCAGCTCTGAGTCATCGCCATTTGACCAACTCAACAAGCCTTTCCCAGTCAGAGGGGTAACGAAAGCAAACTGATGTAAGTTGCACACCAGAAAAACAAAGCCACTAAGCTTAATCCCTCATTGAGGAACCATGAGCTAAAACTCATGGTTCTTTAGTAGCATTCCCACCGTATGTACAGTATATATACACTGAGTTTGTGGTGGTTTCATCACATTCAAACAGGAGAAGCCTTGACTATTAATTGCCAGACCTATACCGTCATTTCAAGTCACGTGGTTATTTTATGAGTCTTTCCTACACGGCACAGCCTCCACAAGTCAACCACAGGCTTCCTCCTTCCCACCCCTCAGTGACACCCATGAACAGACAGAAACAAGAGAAACCAGCAGTTTTGAGCAGACACCAGAAGAGACGTCTGTCTGTCATCCCAGATGAACTTCTGAAATGGAGAACATCAGCAAACCAATGACTGGAGACATCTATCACAAGTCCTGCTGCTAGAGCCACCCCAGGGCCAAGCCAGAGCCCTCCAACAGCCTCTGCCTCATCCAGGGCCCTGCACGGCTCAAGCACTGCTTCAGACATTTCAGCACATCCCAAAACAGCCCAGAACATCTTTATTAATAAAGTTCCCGAGATAAAGACTAATGCAATCCCTTTCACAGGCTTCTGCAGGGTAATTACAAGCCTATCATTTCTGAGTTAATTACACACAGCTAAAGACATTCTTACACATACATGGAAAAAAACATCATACTGGAAATGAGTCCCTTCTGCCCTTGGCTGGCTGATAGCTAAATATTTCCAGAAAATAGGAAAGGTGGGCAGTCTCCATTTAACTGGTGAGTATGGCATTGTGCAACAGTTCTACTTTTGGAGAAGGGAGCTGGGAACTGGAATCAAGCACATCTCACAGGGAAAGTACCACCTGAACCAGGAGACCTTTGAGACTCCACTCTGTGTATCTGTGCTCTCAACACGATGCTACAAGGCAGGCAGGGCTCGGAGAAGTCAGCAGCAATGAGCCGAGGGCTCTTGGAAGAAAACCCGTGGTCCTCGGGCGTGCCAGCCCAGGAGTGGAGCTGTGTTAGACCAGAGCATAGCTTTCTCTAGAGCCTCACAAATTAGGCACTGGGGTGTCCCAAACGGTCATCTGAAGGTAGCCAGTGGCAAAAGCCAATTTTCTTTTAACCGTGACAGGGATGGGTAGCACGTACAGGGAGCTATTAAGCAGTAACAAGTCTCGGCCCCTATTAATTTCAACTTCATTTTTGAGTGATAAGCAAAGATAAAAAGACATCACACGAACTCTGCGTGCAGCCCACCTCTTTCTTGTTTTGCAAGGGGGCAGGGGGTGGGCACCACCTGCATCCCTATGAATTTCTGAAGACAGACAGTTCCCAAATAACATGTTCAGTACATGCACCCAAGTGCACGAGGAACATCACCTCCCCCCTTCCCATCGCCGCTCTGTTATTTTAAGCAGATAATTTTGAAAAGAAAACGCAAGAAGCAGAAGGAACTCTGTCAAGCTGCAACAATTAATAAATGCCAAACAGATGCACACCATCCTCCACGGGATGATGTATGCGACAGGCCGGGGCAAACCCCAGCAAATGCATTTCCGAGCTCAGCGCCCGAGGGCTAGAACAGGTAGCGACAGAGAGGAGGGGAAGAAAAAAAAAAAAAAAAAAAAAAAAAAAAAATCACAATTATAAAAAGTAACTGTCAGAGAAAACACTGAAAACAAGCAGGCGAGAGAAATGACAGCGCAGTTGAACAACGGTGGTGGTGAAAACAGCGGGAGACGCGGAGATGCTGTCAGGAGGCTGGGAAGGGCCGTGTTCCTGGAGAACGGTAGCCGTGGCTAACGGTCCATCGCTGCAGCCCTGCTGCGGGCACGGGGGGTGATTTATCCCCCAGGATGGACCCCAGCCTCCCGGGGAGATGGTTTTCCACAGCTGCCGTGGCCAGCCATGGAAAGACTCGCTGCTTGCTTTCATTAAAGACTCCAAATAAAGGAGAATTTACTGTCCCCCTTCTCACAAGCTGATCCAGCGCTTAATTAAGCTCCAAATAAAAAAAAAACCCACACACTTTTATTTTCCAGTGTAAAATTGGCCGATGGCTCTGTCCGGCCCTGGATGTCTGTCTGTGTTTCCTGGCATTGGGAGCATTCGTGTATCCAATGCCTTCTTGGAAAGGTGCATCACCTCATCTCTTACCACTCACCCCATTTAGGTGCTGCTTCTATACTGAGTCAATCCCTAAAATATTTGCCATCAATATATCAGATATGTAAATTAGTATTTAATTTCTGATGCCAATTAAAGACTTAATCTCCAGCCGCGCAGCCAAGACAACGCTGCCAAGGAGCAGCCGTTCCCAGCCTATGGTTCACAGTTGGTCCCCGCTACAGAAAAAGTCACCTTGTTCCGACAATCCCTGCTGAAAATCTGAGCTACTCCCTATGTGCAGCCACAGGGAAACCCCAGCTTTCTGTGTTTCAATCCCACACTGATCTCGGCTGAGGTCTGTCCATCACCATCGCTGAAGGTCTGACCTGGCCGTGGCTGGGGCTCTCCCTGCACCAGCTCACCTCTCCAGCCAGGGAAGAGCTCCTAGAGCAGCTCTGGGACGTTTTTGCCTTTGACTACCCACCCTTGTCAACGAGGCCGGAGGAATGCAGCGCGGTCAGTCCTGTTTGCTCCTGGAAACGTCTGGCTTCCCTCTCAAATGCAGAACTGAAACCATTTGCAAGACACTTGCTGACCCTCCACACCCATTCTGCAGTACAGGAGGCCAATAATTATTTACCCAGCAATATATTAAATAAAGAGACAAAAAAAAAAAAAAAAAACCAAACACTTTTAGGACAAGCAAGCAGAAATACTTATCATTTCCTTCAATCTAGGGTTGGGTTTTTGAGAGTCATTCACTTCCAGGTGATTGACAGCAGTGTTTTATGATGAAATACTGTTTGCAAAAACATCTTGCCTAAAAATGGTTCCACCAGAGCTAACAAATTCCATCAGCTAATCCGACGTTGCCACCCACAAGACATATTGCTCATGGATACAGGCGTACAAGCCCCAGGACGCAGCATCAGTGGCGGGGTGGGGTGGGAAGCTGATTTAACTGATCTGCGCCAAGACTCTGCATCTTTGCAACGAGGAAAACCGAACACCGGTTTTATTGCAGCCTTCCCCTTGAGAGTCAGGGATCTAAGCATGAATTACAAGGCACAAACGAGCGGTGTTTGGTCCATTCTTGGTCTCAAGCACCTTTGGGTGCCCGGTGGCACTGGGTATGCTCTCCTCCACGAGCCGGTTGCACTCAAACACCGCGCACAAGACAAGCCCGAGCACGTTGTTTTCTCTTTGCGACGCGTTAGGACTCCGAGAAGCACTTATTTGGAGAATGCCTTTATTGGAACTGCCCAGGACAATGATAACGCAAGTGCACAGAAAGGTCTACTCATTCCCCAAGTGAAGAAGTAGCATTAAATACATTTTTCAACCTGTGCTGGCAGGAGGGAGCCAATGTTCCCATTCCGCACAAGGGGAAACAGGGATACAGAGAGATGAAGTGATCGACCCAGGGTTACTGAAGACCATCAGTAGCAGAGCAAAAATCAGGAGTCTCTGCATTCCAGTGCACTGCTAAAGTCTGCTACAACATTATATTTTTAAGACAGAAGTCCAAGAATATTTCAAAACTTAGATTAGCTTCAGAAAGCAGCACACAAGGACATCCTTGAAGTTAACGATCCATTTGGCGCACTTAAAGTTTAAGGAGATTATTTGAGAATTCTCAAATAACAGCAGGTCAGTAAAAAACCCTCTCCAGCCCAACTGAAGCGACCCATAAGCACAGTCCCACCACAACCAACATTTCCAAGGTTTGGTATTGTCGTCTTTGCTCTTTAAAAAGCCCCTGAAATATTCATCAAAAATGAGCAGAGAAGCACGGAAATAAAATGCAACCTCTTCACCCCAGTGTCCCAAACACCATCAGCTCCTCAGAGAGGAGCATCTCGCACTGGGCGCACTGCGCTCTGTCCCTGCAAGGCTCTCGGGCACAATAAGTCAAAAAAAAAAAAAAAAAAAAAAAAAAAAAAAAACCTACACCAAAAAAAAACCCCACATGCACACAGGCAGAAAAAGGCAATAGCCCATAATAAGCACCCCGGTGCTTCTCGGAGGCTTTTATCTAAACGTTGCCAGGGTGATGTGTACATAAGCCTGTCCTTGCTCTGAACCGCAATCACCAGCTTGACAGAAAACACCCAACTGGGATGTGCGGACAGGTAACTGCCGGGAGCGGAACGAGGCGTTTGGTTGGGGCTGTAACCCGGGAGGTCCCACCAGCACCCAACAGCTCCCGCTCTCCCTGTCCCACGGGGATGCTGAAAACCACGGAAGGAAGAGCCTGTGGGACAGCAGGGCTGATGCCACCCGGCTTTGCACAGACCCCAGACACGTTTGGGAAGGGAGGGGCACAGGAGGGCATGGCAGGGTGCAAGGGCAGGGAAGAAATTCGGGGTTTTTTAAAAACGAGTCTTTCCTAGTACATGATTCACAACATCAAACTCTTTTAGGAGGTGAGGAATCTCCCAGGAGCTCATCCCAGATGCTACTGGCAGGGACCGTAACTGCAGTGAGAGGTGGGACCAAGCCCTCTGGAGCAGAGAAGTTTGTGGGGTGGAGTTACCCCTGCAGAGAACAAGCCCCCACCAGCTGCTGAAGGAGTAACGGACCCTTTCCCATGAATGGGATGGAGCAACACGCTTGGAAAGCCACCAAGACAGAACAAGATCAGTACTACACTTAAAGGAAAAAAAAGAAAAAAAAAAAAAATCCCACACTACAATAAAACCCCCACCTTTGACAACCTCCCCCCATTTCACAGATGATGCTGGCTGCAGGAGGCAGATGGAGGGACCCAGCAAGAGCAGCCTCGCGTTGAAACTGGCAACTTAATTAACCAAAAAAAAATCCTCCAGTATAATTTAGGAAGAAACATTATTTCCAATTTAATGAGAAAAATATTTTAATTACAGTATTTAGCAAGTTATAACTATGCCAAAACATTCTCCTGGGAAGGCTGCGCATATTTTCCCTGAACTTCAAGCAAGGGAGAACGGAAGAGGGAAGGGGAGAAAGCACAGGAGGAAAACCGCAGAGAGGAAGACAAGCAGCTGGGAAAGGCTTTTGCAAAAGGAACAGCAATTTTTTCAACCCCCTGGTCAGCCATTAGCTGATGTAAAACGAAGATGGACCAGGTACCAGCATTTCAGTGGCTCTACTGGTACCAGCCTAAGGTTCCTCTAAAGCAGGAAGGTCTCTCCCTTCTGGGGACACTTTGGTCTTGCTCAGCGACCATCAGTCCCACCGCCACCGGACAACACCACAGAACAGGACAGGACCAGTCTCAGGTAGGCAGCTTGATACGCAGAATTGCTGTGTCTGGCAGGTGATTCCTCAGTCCACATGATCTTATGACAGGTCCTCGGGTCTTTGTTATTCCTGAATCACATCTGCTCATAAATACCAGAGGGGTTTTTCACACCTAGTATTATTACAGCGAACAGCCAAAGGAGGACTCATTTCAGCTGCCTTAGAAAAATATTTCCTCCTCTTTTCGGCTTTCACAGGGTTACAGGAAGGGACTGGCAGCAGAGGCTCCCCAACAAACAATCATTCCATCTGTTGGGACTTTGGGTTTCAGCTACTCTTGGAGTAATTAAAAGGTTAAATAATGAATGGGAGAAAGAAAAAGAGGACTAAAATAAAACCAGAGTCATTGTTTACTTCCCCGTGTTGGTTTTTAGATGATATCAAGCTCCTAACCAGGAACTCAAACAGCAGAGACTCACTTTGATAAAACACATCCTTCCTCTGTACCGCAGGCACTTGGGGAGCTTGCGATCCCCGCTCCCCTGGAATGAGAGGGACTGGGATTTTCCAGTCACACAGGGATGCCGAACACCCCGCCTCGGGCTGCCGGATCCCAGGACTTGCCAACAGGACGCTTGGAAAAATCGCTGGCTGCTGGCTCGCTGACCTAGCTGAGACGATTCCCTTTTCTCCTTGTGAACCCAAAACCGTCAGAGCTCGAATAAAACAGGAGCTGGGGTCACACTGGGGGGGGGGGGCACACACAGGGCTGCCTCCAGAGGCCAGGGGTGCAGGTCTGGGAGACCCAGCTTGGGCCACGCGCCGCAGCCCATCGAGGTGATTCACGCCATCGACGCGTGGGGTGAGCGCCGGCCGCACGCTAAGCCACCTGTGTCATCTGTCAGTCCTCAAGAAGACACTGTCAACCACAGCTTCAAATTTCCTGAAACTGGAGATAATTGTTGGTTTTGGCCCAGCTCTGAAACGTACCCAGCGCGCCAGGCTCAAAGGCTCCTTGGGAACGCGTGATTTAGTAGGAGACAAAAAAAACCCCGACTCCAGCAAAACTCCAGGCTGGAAGGAGGCTTTGGTATACTTCAACAAGCTGCATTATTGCTTTTTAATGTTCCTCCTAAACCACTTCTCCCTCCTGCTTCAAACCCCCACTGCCGTTAGACCAAAGCGCCAGTCCAGAACCGGGAGCCGCGACACAAGGCAGAGCCGTTGTTGCCGCTAGCAAAATCACGCATCGCTTTGCATGCCTGCAGCCCTGCCTGCCTTTTCCCAGCTCTTACCCATCCCAGGCAAGCACTGGGTTTTGGAAACCAACGTGTATACGTGGGGAAAACCTCAGGAACAGGGGCAGGTACAGCTTCAGCATCGCCAAATGCCCGTTTTGGAAAACCTCCCAGGCAGAAGCCAGGTGCCCAAAGGACGGGACTGGGTTGCTTGACTTGGAAGACAAAAAAAAACCCAAAGGAGTTACAGAAAAAGTTTTTGCTTTTCTAAGAAGCTCCAAGGCCGCCAGCACTTGTGTGGTCAGCTCCTCGCTGGATGTACATGGCCGCAAGAAAGATGCCTAATGCTCTCACGAGAGCCCAAAGCTGCAACAGAAAATGAGCCTCAGAGCCGGGTCTGCTTCCAGCGCAGTGGATTAAAACACAGCTCTGGCCTCTTGTTTTTTATTTCTTTTGTATTTACCAGGGAGCACGTCTCTATTCCGCAGGCTGCGTAGGCGCAGCTCCCTGGGAAGTCAGACCCAGACGGGCTGGGGTGAAGCAAGTACAGCATTTCCCGGAAGAATGTGAGTCATCCCACTGCGCAGAGCCTTCCCCAGGGAGACGGCCCGCTTGCACCCCTTTGCTCAGCCCATCCTGGCAAAATGGAGACCCTATGCCTCCCTCTTTCACTGCTGGCCACGCAGCCTGGGAGATGCTCCTTCTTTCCTTATGTGCCGCATCCAAGGGAAATATTTCGATGGCCCTTTCCCCAGACACATCCAAGGTTTGCAGCACACCTCCACCCGGGCACTGGGTGATGGACGTACCCATCCGTGCCACCGCTACCGGCACCGTCTGCCGATCCAGCCCCCAGGAAGGTGGCACAGGGACACCATCACGTCCCTTCACCGTGACCAGGCTCCGGGGACGGCGCAGAACTCCCTGCCAAAGCCCCGGAGCGCGAAGGAGTTAAAGCGGCCTCATTGCTGAGGGATTTCTCCGTAATCTGTACACATGTCATGGGGATCAGGGCTGTGGGTGGTAGTGCTAGTCTGTGGCAGTCGTTCAGGCCCGCGGCCCAGCACCTGACTCTCTCAGAAAGCCCTCTTATCCCAGCACTTTTCAAATTTAATTAAGAGGGACCTGTGACGGGCTTAACGCTGCCGCTGTGCCAGCCCAAAAGCGCTGGCCGGAGGTTTTGCACAAAGGCAGGAGGGAGCGGTGACACAGGCGAGGGATCGCTCGGCCGGCACCGGGAGCCTCAGAAGGGCTTTGCGGTTTCACCCAAACCACAAAGTAACAGCAGGGAGGAGAGAGGGGAAGGAAAAAAAAAAAAAAAAAAAAAAAAAAAAAAAAGTGAAGGTGATGCTGAGAGCAAGGGGTCAGATTCTTTTCTGCAGAGGTAATAGTGGAACCAGAAGGAAATGCAGGTTAATAAAAAAATGGGCTCTGTTAGTTAAAGTTTGCCAGCCTGAGAGCACTGAGCATCTGCAGCGCCCGGGGACGCAGCCAGAGCCCCCGCGTCGAGCCGGGTCCCACCCATGCACAGCCAGCGAGGAGGGTGCTGCCGGAGGAGAGCAGGCAGAGCTGCCAGCAGCACCTGCTCCGCGGGGCAGAGTCGTTGGGCAGGGGACAGGGAACATCCACAGAGCTCTTGCGATGGGAAAGCTGCCGGTTACGGCAGTCCGTCGCCCCTGAAGGAGGATGGCGCTCGTCCCTCCTCGCCTCGGAAATGCATCCATCCTGGGTGCCATTTGAGGAGGAGGCAGTCACAGGGCACATCAACAGCACTAATTTAATGTTTTTCAGGACAATTTGTCCCAGGAAAGTTAACTCCGCTTAGGGCAGGGCCCATCGGTTTGGCAGCGTAACGGTGAGAATACCAGAGCACCAGTCCAGGAGGAAGATCCCCAGCTAACACAAACAAACTAAATAGAGACTCATTTCCTAAAATTAGTCCTAGGCCAAGATCCCAGGTGGAAGTTATGTCATTAACTGCTAATACAATTACCTGGATGACAGCAGCTATACACCTCGTCTTGAAATCTGAAGTCTTGGTTTGAGGTTGGGACTGAAGGGTTTGGGTCCCCCCCTCCTATTTTTGGCTACTTGGCAAACTGGCTGAGAGCAGGAAATTCGGAAGAGAAACAGTTTCAGTGTCAATACTTCGCTGAGTCTATTTACCATGGGCTATTTGCATTAGATAATCGCACAGAAGTGTCTCACCTCCTCCACTCTTCAAGTGCCAAATGATGTCATGGAAGTGGCATCCAGAGCAGGAGCCAAAATGAACCAAGGTAACCTGGGCCTGGCAGGAACGCTGCTCCGGAGCACCCACAAACGCACCAAAACCAGCTCCCCTTCTCGTCTTGGGGCTGCCCATCGCCAGCACAGGGCCACGGAGGGGAGCACAGCCCCTCGCCCACCGCAGAGAGACCCAACCTGGAAAGAAGCCCAGGGCTGAAGTGCCACCATCCGAGCGCCTGAGCAAGTCCGGAGCTGACAAACCTGACCGCGCACAGGTAACTTTGTGAGTTGGGTCCTTTGCCTTCAAACGAGCCTGACTACAGTCACCAATTTGCAAATTTGCATACTTGCCACAGAAGAAAAAAGTAAAAAAAAAAAAAAAAAACAAAAAACCCAAAACCACAAAAACGTACTCCTCGCTGCTGGGAGCATCTAAGGGGATGAACCAAAGGTGCCCAAGCGCAGACAGCAGCGTACGTCCGTTCAGGTGGCTTCCGCCACGACCGGTCCCACACCCACTGGGGTCACCCACGGGGTGCTCCCACCCAGCTCTCCACATTCCTGTGCCCTGGGAGCCGCTCGGATGCGGCCAGACGCAGTCCCTGGCACCGCGCTCCCAGCAGTCAGCCCCGCCTGTGCCACGAAATCCCTTAATCGGGGCGAGCAGCAGGGAACCGGGACAGAGCGTAACCGGCTGTCGCTGAACAACCGCCACTCCTGCCCACCCACGTCACACAAGCCCCGTGGGGTGCCAGCCTCTCCTGACAGCACCCCGGCTCCGGATCGACACCTCTGGCCCCATGGCAAGCGGGAAGGAAGAGCAGGATGGCAGCAGGAATGTCAATACACCCCGCACGTGTCCAAACACGTTTCCTCCGGGCGCGTCGCGGAGCCAGGGAGCTGCTGCCCAGCTGGGGGAACTGGGATGAGAAGCGTTCTTGGGAAGAGCTCCCAAATCCCAGCCTAATCGACCAGCGAGGCTGCGGCCAGTGGGGCAGGGCAGGCACAGAGCAACCGGGGGTCTGGGGCATCCATGGGGAGGGGACTCCCTTCACCTGGATGGACTTCCAGACCCTCGCAGGGGAAGGGACCCACGCAAACAGAGGACAACCCACAAGCTGGCATCCCCTCCAGCTCCATTCAGCTTTCCGTGGGCAGGCTCCAAAAACACACACACAGGGGCCTCAGGGACAGGCCTGCAGGATCTTTCTTTGGCAGATCTCAAAAAGAACCATCTCACCATTTTATCCCACTACGTTAAAAAAAAAAAAAAAAAAAAAAAAAAAA
>WHYT01016433.1:7074-93167 GCA_009806455.1 Tetrax tetrax
ATCTCGGGGGTCTCCGAATGCCGACTGAGTATTTCATGTCAGTAGCTGCGCGGTGAAGGCGTGCGTGCCCTCGGCTCGGGCTGAAAGCGCTGCTGCCTAAGGATGCGCTTGGGGAGGTGCTGGTGTGCGTGGGTACTTGTGTTCCCCGTGCAGGCTTTTCTCACGTTCGAACGGTTAACCACGCAAACACATTTTCTTTGTTTTCCCCCTACAGTCTTCCCGTAGTATATGGATTGCTCTGGATGTGGATTAAAAACCAGCCAGCACACTGGGCCAGCGCGGCCCTGTCAGCTGGCTAACTGGCATCCCGCTCCCGTGCCCCCCATTTCCAGTGCGGGGCAGCGACGGAGGCTCTGCCTCCGCTGAGCCTCTTCCTGAAACCCTTTAGCTGCAGCTAGAATGGGTGGCACCAGTTTAGGCTATCGCTTTCCCACACCAACTCGCATTTTTTTCGGCAAGACTGAATGGTTTGTCAGCAAAACATGTAGTCTCTGTCCCTTGTCATACACTTTGATATGAGGAGGTTTAAGAGAAGTCTTACTGTAGGAGAAGCTTCTAGAACAGCAGAGTAATAATGTTGCACACTGGTGTATTTTTCAACTTCATCAGTTTTCTTTCTTTTTTTTTCTTCCTGGTTCTGTGTTAGACTTCTTGCGGGAAATAAAATTGTATTTGCTTCCACATAAGGGAGATAGCCAGTTCTGCCCAGCCCTTACAGACTGTGCTGTAGAAAGTGTTACTTTGTGACAGCAACACTACTTTCTTAGTATGGCACTTAATGGAATACATTTTGTGGCCAAAATTGTGGGGGGTAGGGTGGGGGTGGTGTTGGCTGTGATTTGAATATCTATAGTTATGACCTCAGGTAGGGAAAAAATTAATACTCTGATTTCTTCCTGTATAAGTGGAGAGGTAACTAATAACAGTGGAAATGTTTTTTTTTCCCCTCAGACTCTTATTTGTTTCTTTTCATCTTTTCAATATACTCTTGATGAAAGAAAGGTGATTGTAAGGTGATTTACAACAAGGTCATTTTTAAGTGTCCCGTTAGCCTTTAAACAGAGAGATGTTCTCTTCACTGTAGTGTAATCAGCGTGCTGTCACCTGCTTATTGCAGTTTTAAACTGATTTTTATTTATAAGGTGCTGTTTCACAAGGTACAGCTCACTGTTACCAAAAGGTCCATGTCCCTTATACCATAGAATCATGCAATGGCTTGGAAGGGACCTTCAAAGGTCATCTAGTCCAAGCCCCCTGCAAGGAGCAGGAACATCTCCAACCAGATCAGGTTGCTCAGAGCCCCGTCCAACCTGGCCTTGAACGTTGCCAGGGATGAGGCATCCACCACCTCTCTGGGCAACCTGTTCCAGTGTTCCACCATCCTCACAGTGAAGAGTTTCTTCCTTATGTCCAATCTAAATCTACACTCTTTAAATTTAAAACTGTTGCACTTTGTCCTGTCTCCACAGGCACTGGTAAAAGTTTCTCCCCATCTTTCCTATAAGCTTCCTTTAGGTACTGGAAGGCTGCTATAAGGTCTCTCTGGAGCCTTCTGTTCTCCAGGTTGAACAGCCCCAACTCTCTCAGCCTGTCCTCTCATAGGAGAGGTGCTCCAGCCCTATAATCATCTTTGTGGCCCTCCTCTGGACTTGCTCCAACAGGTCCATGTCTTTCTTATGTTGGGCTCCAGAGCTGGATTCAGTACTGCAGGTGGGGTCTGACAAGAGTGGAATAGAGCTGCAGAATCACCTCCCTTGACCTGCTGGCCACACTTCTTTTGATGCAGCCCGGGATGTGGTTGCCTTTGTGGACTGTAAGTGCACATTGCTGGCTCATGTTGACCTTCTCGTCCACCAGCACACCCAAGCCCTTCTCCTTAGGGCTGCTCTTGATCCATTTTCCACTCAGCCTGTAGTGATAATGGGGGTTGCTCTGACCCAGGTGCAGGACCTTGCACTTGGCCTGGTGGAACTTCATGAGGTTGGCACCCCAGCCTGTCAAGGTTCCTCTGGATGGCATCCCTTCCCTCCAGCATGTCAACCATATCGCACAGCTTGGTGTTGTCCACAAACTTGCTGAGGGTGGCCTCAATCACACTATGTGTTGATTAAGATATTAAATAGTATTGGTCCCAATACAGACCCGTGAGGGACACCACCCATTACTGGTTTCTACCTGAGACATTGAGCGGTTGATCGCAACTCTTTGGATGCGGCCATCCAGCCAATTCCGTAGCCAGCTAAGAGTCCATCCATCAAACCCGTATCTCTCCAACCTTTCACCTTTTCCTTGTTTTCTGTCTTCTGCCCTGTCAACTCTGTAGCTCATCAGACCTTTTCATAGGCCAATTTAACTCAGTAGAATAGCAGAAAAACTTGTGCTTTTCTGAGTTTTCTGCAATTCAGTGAATTCAGTTAGCTTTGTGGAAAGTCTGACGAAGATGTGAATTGTCAGGGAAGGTGGAGGGAAAGAAAGAAAAAAGATAGACCTCCCTATTCTGTGGCAGCAAGCCGTTAGCAAATCATCTGCTCAAGGAAGCATAACCATAGTAATCAGATCGGAGCAATAGCATATTTTGCACTACATTTTTCAAGTATCCAAGATAAAAGAAAAAAAAAGTAGCATAAATGGTTTAAAACATGACACCGTAAACCTAAAAGTGCGTTTCTGTGTGCTCTCCCATCCGTAATGCAGATATTACACGTTGCTACAAGGGGTTGTTTCACTACTTCATACAGCAGTCTTTTAACTGGCTATTTTCCTTGGCAACTGTGGATCAGATGCTCAATTTTTGTACATTGTGCAAAGATCACTAATTACTTGCTGTAATGTTACAAATAGTGAAAATTACAGGCAGGCCACTTGGTACCACTCTGCGTATCTAGTACTGGCAGACCTGTTTTATTTGCTTGTGTTTATGCCTTTGAAATAAAAGAACAATTAATAATTTTTAAAAATGTTTGTAATAGTCATTAGTGCAATAAAACTCTTAGACTCCAGTAGTATAATACAATTGCTGGCTGATCATAGTTGGGGGACATATTGTACATCTCAGAACAGTATTTAAGCTTTAAAAAGAAAAGCAGAAGTAACAGCATAACTGAAAAAAAATACTTGCTTTCCTTTTGAGAGGGATGACAGGCCAAACAGGGATTTGCAAAGAAAAACATATGTTTTGCAAAACCAAAGCATGCTGAAAAAGGAATAACCTGCAGGTTGTTAGTTACTAACCGTTTTGAGTGTGTGCTGTACCTATGCAGAGAGAAATTGCTTAGAGCTCCAGGCATGTGATCATTTTATTTACTCCAGAGAGCTGAGACTGCTTCAGGCCAAGGAATTGACTAAAGGTCTCCTGAACAAGTTAGAGACATTTTCTTACTAGCTATAGCACGGAGAGTAAAGTTGTTAGGTGTTTTAGTGTGGTTGATATCTCACAACTTGTAACTGTATAAAAAAGTCAAGTTCCTGGCTAGACTAAATATATGATAATAGAGTTGAGTCACAATGTGATAGTGCTATTGCCACTGTGTGAAAAATTGGAGAGCTTGCCTTTCCTTTATAGTCAAACAAGCTTCTACACTTCGAGCTAATTCATTGATTTTTACCTTGTGTGAGCCCGGGAGCCTGCTGTTTCTTGTACACCTTCCAAGTCTACTTTGAAAACTGAACACGTGCACTAACGCACGTGGGTTTATATTTTTGTTCTTGCCTTCCATACACCATTGGGTTTGTAAGTCAGGGTATACTGTCTTTGCATGCCGCAGCCCAGTATTTCTGAGAAGTGCTGCTGGACACATTGAAAGCATCAGTAGGATACACTCATCTCATTTTGCCCCTCTCTCAAGTTGCCATTGGGAAGTGATTTGAAATGAGTTGTTACATTTTCCTACTGTGTTTTTTTTATTCATGCTCTGTTGGTTTTTTGGCATTCTGTCCAGTTCTGTAGGTCTCTCCTTGCCCAGTGTTATAAATAGTTTTGGGTTGAACTGGTATTTACACAGCTATCCAAGAATGTCTTGGGAAATTTCTTTTTTTTTTTTTTTTTTGAATGAACTGAGATCTGAGTTGGTGCTGTAGTGTAAGAAAAGGTTGAAAGGACATCATGGTGTGGAAGAGGATGTTTTTCAGTGGAAGTAATGAAAAGGGAGCAGTCGCGGCTGAAGGAAAGATATTACATTGATGACTGCAATTCAACTTACCTTAACTTCCTCCTGCATCTTAGATTTGTATTTGTTCTAGTTAGTTCCATTTGAAGTCAACATTTCTGCAAAGTACAGTGCACTTGGAAAATATGCGAGACCTTGTAGAGCGCAAAGAATAGATAAGTTTGCAAATTCAGGGTTTAAAGCTGTTATGTAACATAAATCTATTACATTACTTTAAATAAAGTTTTGAGTTCATGGAAAATACGTGCACTAGAAAATGAGTATTTTCAGTTAAGAAAATACTCTTCTGAATTCGTTCTCATAGAAAATACAAGCTGCATTATTGTTGACATATTTTTCCCCCAATATTAATCTAATTTTTCTTTAATTGTTTTATTCACTTCTTATTTTTCAGGAGTCTTTGAAAAATCCTTAGTGGTCATGACATTGTTACAAGTGACATAAATTAGCCAGTGGCTCAGAATGATGGATACCCAGAAGACTACAAATGGTTTGCAAGTGATTGGAGAAGGGACTGGTATAGGGAAATCGACACTCCCCATGGTGGGGTATTTGGGAAAAGTCAGTTGAAACTTGTTTTACATATGTGCAAAGTTCATATTTTTCTCTGCTTTGAGAGATTTTTAATTGGTCTTAATTTTACAAAAAAAAAAAATCTCAAAATTATTTTCCACGGAAATCTATAACAATGGCGAAAGATTATTCTAAGTAAATCTGTGCCTATGATTTTTTTTTACGGGCACTATTTTTACAGCTATTTGCATTCCTGTGAAAATTGATTTGTCTGTCAAAGATCTGAGCTTGTGTTTCCTGGCAATAAGTGTCCTGTGGTTTAGTTCAAGTAGAATTAAATGTTGTATAATTGTGTTGTTAAAAATACCATATTAAATATTTGAGTGTTTAAATCAAAATATAAATTTATTTAGAAAATTCTACCATATTAGTATGTATTTTGTAAATACTTTTAAAAAAAATTATCTAGTTTACTTTTTTATATTGCATTAGGTGTTATATTTAGAAGTGGCATATTGTTTTTCTATCTTGATATGTATGTATGTCTTACCGTGGGATAACATATAAAATATATAAGTTTATGCTGCTTTTTCTTTCTTTTTTTTTAGAACTGCGATCCTGCGGAAGCAACTGCACATGAGTATTGTCCAGTCTGCAAAGAGAAGGGCCAGATCCAAGTTCTGCGGACTTACCGCATTAATTTTCAAGAGTCCATTTTTCTTTGTGAAAATCCTCAGGTATTACACTAATTAACAGTTTTGTTTGTTTGTGCAGAGGCCTTTACCTGCAGCAGTTACACCTCTTTAAGTTCAAGATTTTTTTTTTGTGGTAAGCAGACTGTTGAAGTAGGATCCTTTTGAGTCCATATGCTGGATGCCTGTATATAGACAAAAACATAATTAACCTGTGTACATGCAGTGTTTAGGCATACCTAGCTATGCTAGAGAATTAAAAAGAGTAGATTAAAATGAATAAAGGAGAGTTTCAGTTGTAACAATAGAACACAATCTTTGAACGAATCAGAATACAAGGTGAGAATTTGATGATCCATGTAACTAATACATGACTTTTGCAGATGTGAGTCTCCTATTTTCCCTTCTTTAAGTCTGGGTAATGCAAATAGGTTTGTAATTATAATTAGAATGTTTTTCTTTTTTTTTTTTCTTTTAAGTTTAACCTTAGCTGGATTTCTGTGCTGCTTAATATTTGACTTGTGATTTTGCTGCCTCTCCCTTCTCCACTGCTCCATGTATGTGGGGATGGTATAGCAATCCCATATGGACTTGTGCCCTTAAATTAGTAGAGGATAGACTAGATATAGGTCTCTGAGTTGCCTTTCCCATCCCTCCCTGCTTTTAAATTTTCATAGTATCTTTCTGGAGATTGGTAATAGCGATTTGACTATATTCTGGTTGGAGAATAGCTGTATATGTAAGACTCTGCCAGCATCTGGTCTAATGCATTGGGCTAGTCTGAAAGATACCCTGTGAGTTTTGGCACCAGTAGTGTCTCAGGCACGAGATTATAATGCCAAATCTGTACCCTAAAGGAATGGATTTAGCAGAATAAGAGAAGAGACTCTGCTTAGCAAAATTAGGTTGTTTTCAGAGGTTGGAAGCATCTACTGGAAAAGTAGTGTTGGTTGTCACTGCTGATATATTTGCTTCACAATTGCTTATAAGAGAGTGGTTGGATAAAACACCCTTCCTGTCATACGTATGTTGAATTTATGTATTGATTTCATTAAAATATCCCTTTACTGAAGTCCTACATTCCATTTTAAGAGTATGGTTTGTACTTTTTTTAGCTCTTGTTCACCTGAAATGACTTTGTAGATTTCATTGTAACTTCCTCTCTTTCCTTTAGTGTATCTACCCACTTGGTTATAAACCATTAAACAGCATAATTACTTCTGCTGATTCAGAAAATCATCAAGTTCCACCTACTCATAAGAAAAGGAAGTTGTGTGGTATCAGTGACTTTTCTGTTGAATCACATCCGAAAAAAGCAAGAATTAATAACGTGCTAAATGTTGAGCACACTATTAATACAGACCCTCCTGCCAAATGCTATCAGAGCAGCCTGTGTATTCCCAAGTCAAGCCTACATGATGTGTTACAAAATGACCAGCAAAAACCTAGTAACAATGTGGAGTCCTGCATGCAAAAGGTGGATTTTGAAACAACCAACAACTATCAAGAAAGTCCGGCTAAGACTTCTAGTCCCAGAACACAATTCTTGCCAAATTCTGAACTTTGCTCAAAAACATCTGAAATTTTGCTCAAAGATGATAAAGGTTCCACTAATAACACAGATTTATGTCTTCAGTGGAGAAACACACATAATCTTTGTTGGTTAGATTGTATTTTGTCAGCACTGGTACACTTAGAAACATTAAAATTTGCTTTAGCAGAAGAGTATAATGATGGCAAATGTTTACTCCAGAAACTCTTAACAAAATATAAGCAAGCAACTGTGCTTCTGAATACCTGTAAAAGGAGTAAAGTAAAAGGTGAGTAAATTTAGCTGCCGTTTCTTCATATTCAGACCGATCTGATCTGCTACAAATATGTGGAATTTAATCCAGTGCGCTTAAATATGCCTCCATTCTATGTCAACATCATAAAAGAATGAGTTACAACTCATTCCATGAATTTGCAGAGTAGTGTGCTTTATCTACCAGAATGCCAGTAACCTCTGAAATTGTTTTTCTTGGGGCAAACATGTACACTTGGAAAGTATCAAGCACTAAGCATCTCTTGAATTTTTTTTGTCATATCTCACACAAAGAATTTGTGAATTGTTTATGTAATTGAGCCATACTTTGTTTCCTTTCCCCTCTGCTGGTTAACATATTAGGATGCTCTTCTAATCTTCATCTTCAAAATAATTTCTATTGTGATTTATATCCTTGCATAAACGGGCAGTTGCTTTGTCACACTGGGAAAGCTGGGAACATACGTTCTCTTTTGGCTCCAGCTGCTCTCACTGAAGGAATGCTTTCTCTAAGTTCTCCAAGCTGTGCTGTGTATGGTAGTGCTTCCTAACCTGTTTCAGTCAAAATTAGTCAAACACATCAACCTGGTTTGTATTGCCTGGAAAGGGTTAGTGAGTACCCACAGGTTCGAGGACTGTCACCTCCCAGCGCAGGGGCAGTGATGGGCAGCTGGGGGCAACCTTCCAGGCACACAGCTGGAGTCAGAGGAGGATGTGCCACTGTAATCTACTGGTGTGGCCTTGGGTCATTTTCTGTGCTGTGGGTTCAGTTTATGACTCTTAAACCAAGATCTGTTTTTCTTAGTACTCTTGAATGGACCCATTGGTGTTATAAGTCTGAACTTCTAAGACATCATCTGGCAGAGAATTAATAAAGTTCTCTAGTTAACCAGTGCCGTTCATATTTTTTTTTTCAATAGACATTCAGGAAAAGTGTGTATTTGAATATATAGACTATAATCCCAGAACAGCATTAGACAACTTGAAGAATATTGTATCTTTCCTGGGAAAAATAATAGGTCTATCCAAAACGGTTTAATCCACATTGTTGCAGAGAAAGTGTACTATTTTATGGGGGGGGGGGGGATAAAAAAAAATATTCTGAAGTAGTTAATATACTCTGCTTGCCAGAAAGTCAGGCTGCTTGCTTTTAGGTTTTCAGCCCTCTACCTGGAAGCCCTCTACCATCACAGAACCTGTTGGAGATGTTTTTCTTTCCCCTGTATATTGGGCCACGTTTGCAAAGGAGCTCTGGTGTGCAGGAGCCCTTAAATGAGGATGTTAGGTGTTGGAATATAGTGTTGTTTGAGATAACTTAAACCTTCTAATTTCCAGGAGTTGCTGCAAAACAAAATAGTTTATTGACGCAAGAGTAAAGAGGGGCCTGAGTGAAGAGTGTTGTTGTAGAGAACAGGTGTAGTATTTAGTCTGCCCTTCTGTGGAATTTTTCAGCATCTTTTACATACGGTTGTTTTTAAAAACAATCAAAGGCAATAGAGCTGCAAGAAACTTCTTTTTCCTTTTTTTATGTCATAGGTTTGATAAGTAAGGAATAGTTTCCACAGCTATTCTAAATCCTAATTTGTGCAGGCTGTGATCATGATCGTGTAGTAGAAGTTATGTTCTTGCTTGTACTTAAAGAATGTGTTTGTGTATGAACAATGTAACTTGTAAATTGAAAATACACCATAAAATACATAATGTACGCTTTTAAAAAATAATTGTAACTATTTTAAAGGCTGACTTAGGAAATTACTATTTAATCTGGAAGAGCATGTTTAAATTTTTTATTATGAATTCTGTGACACCATTACAAAGCATGTAAGAAAATCTTTGCACTTTTGATTTTAATGTTTATGGTTTAAAATCTACTCTTAATTTCTGAATTTCAAGTGTTCTTAATGTCTGGTTACATTGTCTTTAAATATCATTACTATCTAGCTATTGGTATAGACTCTTGGCCATAATTGAAGTCAGGTCAACTAATTTCTGCTTAGCAGACTGCAGTAAAATGTGTATAACTTCTGTAAATTCTTCTCTAATTTTCAAATCAATTAATACCAAGCATTGGCTATTTTACCAACAGTTTTAGGCAAATAGGTCAAGATGAAAGGCATCAGTCTGCAGAGAATGAGCGTATGTTAGGGGTAAATATGTGTGTGAAAGGGTGGAGGTGTTACACATAAATACATGAAAGCATATGTATTTTTTTTTTCTTCAGATGTTCTTCCAAAAGCAGAATCGCATCTCAATGAAATCAGAAATGGATTTTTTACACGGCTTCAGCCTCAGCTGAAGTGTGAATTGGGTAAGTAATTAGTGCAGCATCTCAGTATTTTCTTCCAGGAAACTCTACACATAAAGCCTTCTAGTATGTCACTACATAAAAATATGTACATATGCATCCAAGACAGCTTGCAAATACTTTTTTTTTTTTTTTCATTGACAACATACACATACTTTACAGTGTGATCGATGTTTTGTCCCTTGACTGTTTTTGACTTTTAGAGAGCGTATTCTGGTCTTTGTAACTGCTGTGGTCATGAAATTGTCATTGATAACAACCTAATAACATGAATTAATCCCTGTGCTGTGAGGATTAGAAATACAGCCTTGAAGGGATAACTGGAATTAAAATGATAGCAATAAGCTTATCTTCTTTCTTTTTAAAGTACTGAAAGCTGATTTGAAATATTCAGTGACTGTTTTTTCTACCTTGTCTTTGAAGGTAAGGAGGAGAGTCCAGTGTTTGCACTCCCTCTACTCTTAAAACTGGATCAACAAGCTGAGGAACTATTCTTGCATTCATTTTCATGGAAGTTTGAATGTGTATGTTGTGGCTACAAATACCAGAACCGGTGAGATTTTTATTTAAGTAGCTTCTATCTAACTGTTCTACCTTACCTTTTTAAATCTGTATATAATAGTTGGTTTTCTTCAGATCTCCAGGTTTTGTACAGCTTAAGCTTGTTGGTGAAGTTTTACGTGATCCACTTTTTTAAGCTAGCATTTGCAAATAATTACCAGCTGTGTCATATTTTAGGACACCATGTTATCACTTAAATAAGAAAGAAATAATACATAACTCTGTGAGTCCCTGGCCATGCTCACTCTGATATTTTGCTGAGAATATACAAATTGTTGTGATTCTAAAGAGTATATGCTTAGTACGCTGTAGCTGTTGAAGAATATCTGTAATATTCATATAGATTACAAAGAATCAGAGACTTTCTCACATTTTAAAAATATTTTAAAATAGTGTCACAATGGTTTAGTTCTGTGTAGCTGCAGGTACAAGCTTGTCATTTAGGCTCCTTTTAGAGTTACCAGAAAAAGAGGCACCTTCAGAAGGCACCTCGCTTTACTTGAAAAATGCCTGTTTCTCTCCACTATCTTAGGTTTATACAATAAAATTCTAGATCCCCAGGTGAGATGAGTTTAATGCTATCTGTTAAATGCCAGCTAATGTGTAGTCCTGGGTAACTGGATGTGTTCAAGAGCCTTTGTTAATACCGTGTGTTTTTAAAAAGCTGAAAATTCTAGATCAGGTTGAATATAAAGGAAGTCCCGTCTGTGGCTAATGAATGAATACAATACGTTATTTCACTGAAATATCCCGTACATTGTATTTTTATACAATATAACCTCTGCGTAATCTGCTCTCAATGCCCTGATTTTTGAAAACAAAACCTTGTGTAACATGGATTCTGAGGTAATTTGTTATGGCTTCCTTCTCCTTGAGATTCTGTATTAGCTAGTAAATGATGCGGATGCTGGTACCAGCTCTGTCTTACATTGAAAAGGAAACAGTGATAACATGCCAAGGGACAAAGAGCAAATAATGTGAAACTGAAGGCCACAGAGCTGATGACCACAGAGCAAACGGTGACTGAACGGTGACTGGCAGAACTGAATTCAGTGCTGACTTGGGTGTGATGCAGTCACAGTGGAATTCACACAAATGGCATGCATATGAATAGAATTTGACTTTGTCATAACATTTTTATAACTTTTTTTTTCCTCCTCATGAAGTGTGTATATTTATTGTTTTCTGATCAGCAACCCAATTTATTCTTTTCTCTGTGTGTGCGCGCGTGTGTGTTTATTTCCAGATTTAAGAAAACACTAACAACATTCACAAATATAATCCCAGATTGGCATCCACTTAAGGCTGTTCACATTGGACCATGTAATAACTGTGGTGATAGATCTCAAAGAAGACAGATGATTTTGGAAAAGTAAGTTTGAATATGTGAACTTGAAAATAAAATACATAAAATTCTAAGACTTCATGTATTTAATGTATCACTTTCAAAACCAAACTATTATTTTGGATTTACAGAGATTCTAAACTTTAAACTTTGATAAACACTCACTTTTTAAGATTTAAAATAATTCTTAAATGCTGAAATGGCAAATAGTGTTTAATAAACATGAAATGTAGAGCAATGTTTAACATGCTGACCAGTGCGTGTGTTTGAGCCAGGTCATAAATAATTACTACCAAGTAGTAAATATAAACAACTGATATCCAGTGTCAGCCTTTTTACAACCCCTGCTGTTGGTGGATAAAACTGTTATTTGAACATATGTTTTACTAATTTGACTTGGGAACAATGTCCTTTCCTACTGTGGTTACGGCACAGTTGTCTCCTGTTTTTTCCACCTTTTCCCCACTCCCGAAATCCCTGACATGGTGGTATGGTTTTTTCCCCCTAATCTGTAATGAAATGGAATATCCAGCGGGATATTCTTATCCCTTGATTGCTGTGCAATCTGAAGAGTCCTGTGTGGAAGCAGAATAGTAAGGGCAGAAACTACATGCTCTTTGAGATGTCTTAATTTTTCATTAGGAACTTTTGCTGCTATTTTGTTGTAATAAACTGGTTCTTTATTGTTTCTTTATTAGAGTACCCTCAATATTAATGTTACATTTCGTGGAAGGCTTGCCACATAACAACCTGAAGAACTATTCATTTCAGTTTGAAGAAGGCACCTACCAAATAACATCTATAGTTCAGTATCAAACAGATAAGAAGCACTTCATAACCTGGTCTTTGAATCCTGATGGTAAGAACCATAAATTCTGTTATAATACTTCACGAATCTACATCAAATACTATTTTATGGGTTACTGCAATAGTCTCAACAGTCCATATAGGACAATGATTTATTTTGTCTGTACTCTAAACTTCATGTTAAAATTTTGTGAATAATTGTGGAGACATTGTTACCCCGGGTGAACGTTTCAGTTTGGTTTCACTGATTTGTTCAGCAGTATTCTGTCCTACACTGTACTCACTGACAACAGTCATTTGGGTAGAGTTGTTTCCCTTCGTAAGTTTGTAAAAGTTAAAAAATAGTCTGAGTATGGCTGTGGAACAAATGAGATTGGTTATTTTGAAGCCAATTATTAATCCATTCTTGTCTGGAAGCAAGGGAACCTATGGAACTACCAGCAGTAATGAAGTTTCTTTTCATTTCTGAACTTTACAGCACCTGAGGCACAAATTCATGTTAGAAACATGATGGTTGTGCCATTGATGGGAACCCATAATCACAGAAGGCGAAAAGTTGATATTTTGATTCTCATGCTTCTGTAGAGAGAATGGAGTGCAGCCTTACCAAGTGTGACAACATGAAAATTCTCTAAATCATGCTGCCAGAGTTTAAGAAGAAATAGGAAGAGGAAGCAGCTGGGAAGTGCCTAGTTAGGAACATCCTATACATCATATCTATTTTTAAATTCTTAAAGCTGTAAATATTTGCTCATAATTTATGAACAATTTGCAGGTGATGAGGTAGATTATTGAAATGAGCAGTTTATCTTGAACCCCCGTGCTTCCCCACCAGGCAATGTAAAGGTCTACAGAGAAACTTAATTTGAGAGGTGGTTCTTCCCTCAGACCTGTGTGGGTATTTTCAGACAAGATGCTAGCATCATTACCTCAGACAAAAAAAAAACCCTTAGTTTTGTTTTTTTTTGGTTGACTTACTCTGACCTGTCATATTATTGCTGCAAATTCTTCTGGTGTTTGATCATTTTGCTGGGAAATCTCCCAGTTTTCTCTGATGTAAGCAAGAACAGGAAAAAACCTTTGTTTTCTGCTTGCCAGGGCAATGGGTTAATAAAAATGTTTGTCAAGTGTCTAAGGATAGTGACTTCCATTTTAAAAGTCTCTGAGTCTCTACACTGGTTGCTGTTTATTTTTCAGGAACTTGGCTTGAATGTGATGATTTAAAAGGTCCATATTGCAAGAGACATAAAAGATTTGAAGTTCCTCCTTCAGAGATTCATATTGTTATCTGGGAAAAGAAAACATCCCATGTGCCAGAAGAACTGAAATCGCAGGTCCAGAGTAAAAATATTGACAGTTTTCCTCTTAATAATGTACAGTCAAATTCCACAGCATTGCGTTGTGATTTTGATAATACTGTAGACAAAATACCTGCAGAACAATGCAAAGAGGATTCTGTGAGAACTCCAGAAAAGACACAGCAGCAGGTAGCTGAGGACGAAAGTAGTGTTCATCATGGTTTGGAAAATCTGGCACGTGATGGTCTTGCAACACTGATGCTCGAAGAAATTCAGGTTGACTCGGAAGGTAAATCGCTGCCAAACGGACACATGGTGGGAAATAACCTTGTAGAAACGGCCACACCGCAACAGCAGGAATCAGCTTTTACAGCTAACACTCCATATACAGGAGAGTTTGCTGGAACTAGTCTAGCTATGAATAATAAATGCATGTTATATGAAAATTCCAGCATTTGCTTGCCTGCAGAAGAGTTGAACCCAGGAAATATTATTCCTCCTGTGCCCCCAAAAAGTGGCCCTGACTCATCTGACTCCTCACTTGCTCAAAAAGCAGATGACAGAACTAATTTACCTAACAGAAAACATGGATTAAATTCAGAATTACAGCTAAACAAGAAGTTGTCACCAGTAGAGAATATTACACAAAAATCACCTGACTTGAAAGATGCAAGCAAAATTATAGCCCATTCTCAGGTTGTCAATTCTTCTACTGCCAATAATTCCTTTCAGCCTTCACACAAAGACCAAAAAAGAGGATTTGTAGGAAGCTGGGTAAAGAAATTATTAAGCAAGAATACTTCTTTTATGCCTTCAAGTGCCTCAGCTCTCAGAAATGAGAGAAGTTGCAAAACTCCCTCAATGCAAAAAATAAGTGAAGTGCTGTTGCCAGTTAAGGGAGCAAGTAACTTTGGTGGATTTCAAAGCAGAGGTACAAACAAAACAGCTGAGACCCCGAAGTCAGTGGTTCCTCAGAGTAAAAATACTCTTCCTTTATCAAATTTCAAAGGATTTGCTCAAAGCACTCATCTTCCAACAGCAAGTCATACCGCTATTGAAGGTCCAACTTGGAATAAGTCGGGAAGTACGCTGGGTGCCTCAGGTAAAGTGACTCAGTTCCATACACCCAGCTGTAATTCTGGGAAGGCAGAAGAGTCAGATAGTGACAAAACAAAAAAACTTCGCCTAAAACTGTTAAAAAAACTTAATGCTAAAAAGAAGAAGTTGGCTTCCCTGGATAGGCTGGCAGTGGAACAGATGCAACATGAAAAACCTGTGAATGGAGCTGTAAGCGCTCCATCGCAGACCGCATCTCACAAGGACAGTGAATTATTGCAGAGCTTTTTAAGGGAACTGCAGCATCGGATTGACGTCGCGGATAATGAATCTGAATTTAATGCGAACTCTGTATCAGGGTGCAGTACGCGTAGTAACAGTGATGAAATACTGGCGGAATTGCTGTCCCCTACTTCAACTGCTGCTTCCTTAGAGGCTCCAAAAAGTGAAGATGAGTGTACGTACATGGAAATGGTAGACAGCAGTGTTGCAACGACGGCCTCTGATGAGAAGACCAGTGTGCCACATGCAGCAATGACAAGCAAGGACCACAATTATTACAGCCCTGTAAAGGACAGTAATTCAGAACTTCATACAATAAGCAAACCCAGTGTAAAAAAACTTGCTTTTGAAAGCCCTACGAGGGAAGATATCCTTGAAGACCTGTTCTCCATTTCAGCACCAAGCTCAATGGCAGGTGACATAGATTTACCTCATTTTGATGAAACTCTGTTTGAAACTTGGTGAATATTCGATTTCTCGGTTTTAAATATTTTTCAATATTATGTATATTTTGAAACAAAGCACTATTAAATTATATTTTCTAACTAGTTTAATTGCACACTGTACTTGAACAATTTACATTTAAGGTGTTTTTTTTCTGAAACTTTTATTGTAGCAGACAAGGTTTTAATGCATTTTATTTTTTCTGAGAAACAGTTACTTTAGCTGTGAGATATGATGATGATTTTTAATTAAAAGCTCCTATGAGTCTCAATTTTTGCTGCTTTTAATATGGAAAAGTTATCCATGTTCTACTGAGTTTGAGAAATAATAAACTTCCGTAGTCTTGACGATATAATGGTATAAGAAATATTGTTCAGGTAGTAGTGATTTATTTTATAGGGTCACTCAACTTCTGAAGTCTTTGTCCAACATTTAAAAAAAAAAAACCAAACAAAAAACCAAACGTTTAGTCAGCGATGTTTGCATCCTTTGATGCAAGGATCATTTGCAACACTAAACTCAAGTCTGATATTCTGTTAGGAACTCTACACTTTTCAGAACTACTCTCTAACAAGTTCACCCTCATGTATACACCCCTTGGAAATTCCGTAGAAATTTTCCTATTTGAAGTTACGGCATGTACTGATTTTTCATCCTGGCTAACTGAAAATATAATTTGGCAGAATATTCTTCTGAGCCATGTTATTTTTAAAGTAAAATTAATAAGATTTGGCCTCAGTGTGCAGCACTGAGAAACAATATCAGATATAACTTTTAGTTATTCGTAGCTGCAAATTCACTAATAAAAGAATTAAAGTTAACTGTAAGTTAGCACCCATTTCTGTTGTCATTAAGAGTTTTTCACGGCTGGAGCAGTGTACCCCTGTCCATAGGTGAGAGTGCCAAGGAGAGGCAAGGTCAATAGGAAGAAAGTAATGCAAAAGGGCAAGACAGCAGTGAGTAAGCAGAGCGATTCACATCTTGGTGTTTCTGGATTTATATAGCTTTCATTTTGCTAGATGGGAGCCTTTTAAAAATTCATAGACAGAGCTGAGGGTATTATATGCTAAACTAGATTAACTGTACACTTTTCTAGTACTCAGAAATAACAATTTTATCAGCAAGTCTTTGTTTCAGCCGTTCTTAGCAGTAGTCTGCATTTTTTCTTTTTTTTTAAGACCCCAAGTTCAAAACATAAGTCCTCAGTCTTACTCTTCCAATAGGTGCAGTTAAACATAATTGTTATAACAAGGCATGGCTACAGATTTAAATGGTCTTGGATTGCTCGAACGAGGTCAAAGACTGTTTGAAAAACTCTCAGTGGCACTGAACACAACTTGCCAAGTTATTTCTGTTGCAGTTAGGTACATGTTTATCAAACCGGCACTTCAGACAATGAATGGTTTCGTTCTTGAAATATAAGTCTTTACAAAGAACTTGAGCTCCTTTGTTTTAAATGTTGTAACTGGTAATGCTACAATGGAAAACAAATCACTTGATTCTGAATGTAAAGTGCCAGTGTACTGCTGGTGAAATCTTTGCCTGTTTGTGAATTCCCCTATTAAACCAAAAAATGCTGACCAAAGTTGTAGTTTGATTTATCAGTGAATAAGATAGGTGCCTCAGCAAGACCTGGGAGGTTGGGGAGGTGATAGGGTTTTCCTGTGACATTTTCCAGCCGGTGGTTTCTATCGATGCAGAAAGCGGGGTGTCTCACTACCCCCCACCGCTCGTTGCAGGGGTTTCCCCGAGCAGCAGGGAGCAGTCCTGGGTCTGCAGCGGCGTGGCATGAGCGTGGGTACACAAGTGCACAGAGGCTCCACTTGAGGTTAAAGTATGAAACGAAATCTGTCAGTGCTGCAAGTTCTTTGCTGCCTTTTTTCTGAAATACTTCACTAGAGGCGATGCTGTAGAGATTTGTCTCTTGCTGTAAGTGTTTTACTGCCTCTGATCCTGCAAAAGCGAGAATTCAGCTGAGACTGAATGAAAGCCCCACGTCCAGAATAACCCATTTGGAATTTGGTGGTTACCAGACTTTTTGTTTTGAGACTAATTTTAAAGTGCAGCCTGGATGATCAGCTTTTTGCTTGCTATGAAGAGAATACAAAGCTTTAGTTTTCTGTCAATTAGAAGTACGCTAGGTGGGCATACAGCAAATGTGATTAGTGAGCAGAAGTTAGTGACTGTGTGTTGGAGAGTTATCAATGCTATAGGGTAAATTTCTAAAAGTGTAATGGCTGTGTGCACTTTGAAGGGATTCTCTTTCACATGTTTCTTCACCTCTTGCATCACATGATCTTGTCAGTCTGTGTCCTCTGTTTTGGGAAAAGCACATAGAATCATAGAATCACATGGTTGGATGGGACCTATGAGATCATCTAGTCCAACCGTCTGCCCACTACCATTGCTTCCAGAGCTACTAAACCATATCTTGTAGCTCCTCATCAAGCCGCCTCTTGAACACTGCCAGGGACGGCGACTCCACCACCTCCCTGGGCAGGCCATTCCAGTGCCTGACCACTCTTTGGGAGAAAAAGTTTTTCCTCACGTCCAACCTAAACCTCCTCTGGTACAGTTGTGCCACTTACAGATTTACACCTTTGGAGTTCAGAGTCAGCTCTGTGGTGGAACTAGCACTCTGATTCACGTCTTACTATTTCATGATATATTCAAACACTTTTTATTGGAAAGAAAGGGCCACCTTCTCACATCCTGCCTACAGTAAACCAGCCCATCTGCCTGGATGGGTTTTTAGCTGTATACCTGCTAGAGCTCTGTTCCAGAAATACATTGTGGTCTTGGTTAGAAATATGATTTTGGTCTTTATGTTTTTCATGGCTGGCTTGTTGCCATTTGTTCTTCTTCCAGCACTTTTTGCTTTTAATAATTATTCCCTTCCTGACAATGTATCAATGAGAGTGATTGTGTCTCATCTGTGTTCCTTTTGCAAAGCTAAACAGCTGCTGTTCTCCATGTGAGCCCCTTTGTGCTCAGAGCAAAGCATGTTACTTTCTAGGCAGATGATGCAGCTGTAAGCGTGTGCTGTGCTTTAAAGTCCAGTAGGATTCAATCTTGGAGTGGAAGAGCTTACGGTCTGAGTATTGATCGAAGAGAAGGTGCAGACAGCAAGGGAGAGAATGATGTTAACAGGATAATAAGGCTGATGAAGATTGCAACATGCTTAGTTTTGCACTGATACACAAACACGGTGTAATTGTTCATGAGAGAGACGCTGACGCTGCACAGCGCTGGAGAACGCGGTGGAGCCATGGGGCACACGAAGGAGAGCAAATGGTGCGAAAAGAGTGTAAAGAAGTAGGCCTGAACCTTTTTAAATAGAGGGACTGGAAGTGTAATCTGTTGGGGGCTGGGTGCCTCTAGCTTACTTTTTCTGAAAAGAGGCTGAAGAAACCCTCAGGAGATCTTTCTCCCTGGACATGGATCTATATTACTCTTTTATGTAAATGACTGTCGAAAGGGGCTTCTGTAACGCCCAAGACGGGATTTGGGCTAGCTGTAATCCTGTCCAATTTAGAAACAGGGCAAGTAGGCAGCATGTTAAAATAACCCATGAGCTGTAAGGGTTGGCAATACGCTGGGAAACCCACCACAGAAGTACCTAGAGAGGAGGCATCTCTCCTTTCCTCTTTACAAAAATGAACTTTGGTCCTGGTGACTGGTCCTGTTGCAGAACCTTTCAATGCAAATGGCAGAGATGGAGAGCTGACAAGTAGGGAAGACCCAAACTATTTTATATCGCTCCGTTAGTGGACTGTGTGTTCAACCTCTTTGGCTTAGAGAGAGGGTGGCCCATAATTTTTTATGTATGAAATACATATTTGAGCCCTTAAGCAGTGTTTTACAGTTCTTCCATACTGTAACTACACTTTTTGTGTATGTGGTTTTATTTTTCTATATCCATATTTTCCCTGGCTTGCTCTTTCTTTTGGTGCAGCAGAGCAAGAAATTTAAGTAACAGGGAAAGCTGTGTGAAGCAGTTGTGCATTTGAATTTTCTAAGATAGCACTTAAAACTATTTCAGTGAGTATTCATCTCTCTTCTTTCTTCCCTCTGTCTTCAAGCCTTGCTTTGCCATGGGAAGATGAGATTTTAAAATGCTTTGTGCCACAGCACCATAAATAGCAGCCTTCCAGTACCTAAAGGGGGCCTACCAGAAATCTGGAGAGGGGCTTTTGACAAGTGATAAGACAAGGGGTGATGGCTTTAAACTGGAAAAGTGTAGATTTAGATTAGGTATAAGGAAGAAATTCTTTACTGTGAGGGTGGTGAGCCACTGGAACAGGTTTCCCAAAGAAGCTGTGGGTGTCCCATCCCTGGGACAGGTTGGATGGGGCTTTGAGCAACCTGATCTAGTGGAAAGCGTCCACGTGCACGGCAGGGTGGTTGGACTAGATGACCTTTAAAGGTCCCTTCCAACCCAAATCGTTCTGTTTCTGTGAAATGTTACCATGAACTGGCATTACCTCAGCTCCAGCCAAACTTTAGCAGTCCTTGAGCTAACTAACCAAGTATCTACAATTACAGCTGTTCAGGGGCAAGTACTGCAAATGCTGTCACTTGGTGGTGGAAGTTTTTGTCCAGAGATTTCTGCTGATGTTCAAGCCATTTCAGCTGAGGCTCATTTCTCCTCCTTTAGGTCATCCTTCCGAGCAGAGGAGGGGAAAAGTCTGTTTGCAAAGGGGAACTTTGTGCAGGAGGACGAACCAAATCTTCAAAATAAGGCACTCAGCCCCACAAGCTGCCGTGCAAAGCCCAGCCCAAGCCTGGGAGGCCGCTCGCCCGCTCCCACTCGCGACCGAGGAGGCGGCCGTGCCTCACCGTGGGGGATGCCGTGCGACCCGGTACCGCCTCGTGAGCGCAAGTGGGTTTTAAAGGAGGAATCGGGAAAACTGACGTCAGCGATGACACGGGAAGGGAAAAAAAATTAAAAAAGGGAATAAAAAACTCGTGTTTCCGCCCGGTTTCGAACCGGGGACCTTTCGCGTGTTAGGCGAACGTGATAACCACTACACTACGGAAACTCCCGCTGAACGAGCCTCTCCCGCCGCCGCCCTTGAGCGGGCACGCGGAGCGTGGCGGCGCGGCCGCGCCCCTGACTCTGCAGAAGTTGCTCTCGGGGGAGGGGGAGGCCCTGGGGCTCCGAGCGGCTCTCAGGCCGCTCCCACCGGCATAAAGGCAGCGCAGGCCGGAACCAGCCGCCGCCAAAGCTGCCGCGCAGGGGCGGAAAAAACACCCCGGCGTCGCAAAATGTAGCGCCCCGTCCCTGGGTGGGCTCGAACCACCAACCTTTCGGTTAACAGCCGAACGCGCTAACCGATTGCGCCACAGAGACGCACTGACAGAGAGGCCTCTCGCGCCGCTGCTGGTCCCCGCGCCCCGCGTGGGCTGCCCGCGTGGCGGCGGTGGCTGCGCGTCCCCGCGGGACCCCCGGGGTCCCTTTGTCACCCGCGCTGTAAGGCCTCCGACACTGCCTCCTGTAAGACCCTCACGGAGAAGCGGTTGATGCATGGTTTGGATAAGCAGATGGTGAGGGGGGGTTGAAAACTGGGCCCAGAAGGTGGCACCGTCTAGTTGGGGGCCAGTAAGCAGCGGTGTACCCCAGGGATCAATACCGCTCCACATCTCCATTAGCAGTCTGGATGATGGGGCAAAGCGTAGCCTCAGCCAGTTTGCAGATGACACCAAACTCAGAGGTGTGGCTGATACACCAGAAGGTGATGCTGCTATCCAGAGGGACCTCGACAGGCTGGACAAATGGGCCAAGAGGCACCCGTCGTAGTTCAGCCCCGATCGGGACCAGACTATGCAGTCTCTCTCTCACTCCCTCCACCCTTTGAGAGAACAGGGGGAGATGATATAAGAAAAAAACAGCTTGAGGTTTGAGATAAGGACAGGGAGAAATCCTTAAAGTTACTGTCACGGGCAAAACAGACTCGACTTGGGGAAAACTATTCATTTATTGCTAAAACTAGCAGGAGAATGAGACAGAGAACAAGATAACCTCCCACCACCCCTCTGTCTTCCCGGGCTTAACAGTATCTCTACCACCTTCCCCTCCTGAGCGGCACAGGGGGGAAAGGGAATGGGGGTCGTGGTCAGTTCATCACGTGTTGTTTCATGCCACTGCTTCATCATCGGGGGAAGAACTCCTCACATTCCTCCTCTGCTCCATCGTGGGGTCCATCCCACGGGCCACAGTCCTTCGTGAAACTGCTCCAGCATGGGTCATCTCTTCCACAGGGTGCAGTCCCTCCAGAACAGCTGCCCCAGCGGGCCCTCCACGGGCCACAGCCTCCTTCAGGCATCCGCCTGCTCCGGTGTGGGGTCCTCCACGGGCTGCAGGTGGATCTCTGCCCCTCCATGGACCTCCATGGGCTGCAGGGGGACAACCTGCTCCACCATGGTCATCACCACAGGCTGCAGGGGAATCTTGGCCAGGAGCCGCATTACTCCTCCCCCTCCTTCACTGACCTTGGGGTTTGCAGCCGTTCTTCTCACAAGAAACTTTTCACAACAGGCAGGCAGACACCTCTCAGGATCTCTTCACTTCTCATCTCCTCTCCACTTCTTGCAGCCAGGCCGGGCTGAGTTGGGCCCAGTCGGCCGCCTGGCGAGAGGCCAGAGGGTGAGGCCTGCAAGGCCCACAAGGCTCTTGCCTCCCCCTCTCTGCCCCCATTCAGCATTTTCACATCTTCTCCTCTTTTTTTCTGCTTTCCCCTTCTTAAATAGGTTATCACAGAGGCGTTATCAGGGAACATTCTGCTACCAATTGGCTTTGCCTTGGCCAGCAGTGGGTCAGCCCTAGGCCCAGCCAAGTCCACTGGACAAAGGAGAGACAACTTCTAGAAGCTTCTTACAGAAGCTGCCACTGTAGCCTCAGCCACTAAATAAAACCAGAACACCTCCAGAAGTCTTTTCCAACCTTAACCTTTCTTTGATTCTGTGAATTTCCTCCTGTGACAGGGTGGCTGGTTGCTGGGGCTGTGTGGGGGCCACCACGGTAGCACCACATGGTATCACAATGGCTGCTGAGAAGCTGCTTCTTGGGAGCAAGGGAGGGAAAGATGACAGAGAGGAAATCCCTGTGAGGTGGCTCTGCCACTCATTGGGCACTGCTCAAACCCTACTAATCAACAGCTTCCTGGGAAACCAGGGGGCTTTGCCAAAAAGGCCTGAGAAGGGGCTGTCCAAATTTGCGCTGCTTGCACAAACAGGCAGATTTTACTCGGGAGAGCAGTGGATGAGACACAGAGGGTGCGGAGGAGGCTGCGCCGGGGGTCTGCAGGGACTATGGGCTCTGTCTGCAAGTGCTGTGTTTTGAGCTGAATTTGTACAAATGGAGTATGGAGACAGTAATGAAAAGGAAGAAGTCTGGGAAATGTAGAAAAGGAGGAGTTTTCAAGGCAATGCTTTGGCTGCTCCCACGATGTCATTCTCCTGGCCATGCAAAATGAAGACAGCATTTAAAAAATTGCAGCACTAACCTTTTCTTCGTGTTGCACTTCACATTTCCAACTCTGTTCACTCTCTCCTTTGGGGTTTTGTCAGGCTTTGGAGAGGACGTGAGGCTGAAGCAGGCTGTTGTGACGGCAGGTAATCACACACAGCTATGTGTATATAGCTGGTGGTTCTGTGGCACTTTAAGTTTGCAAAGCACAGTGCTAGTATGAACCAGCCAGTCCAAGGGGCTTGTATCCCACTGCATTTATGATACGGCTTGATGGCTGTGTGTCACCTGGCATTTATATACAGGAACTTCACAGAAACAGCTTTTATTTTATTAGCAGACACACTTTCATTGGAGTTCTTGCAGCCAAGTGCCGAGCACAGTGCATGAGAGAAGAGATTAACATCCCAAAAGATATTTATAGATCTCCCTTCCCAGTCCTTTCCTCTTCAGTATGAAAGCTGTTCTATGGAAGGATTATTTGACCGGCTGCTCGAGATTTCCAGAGGGTGAGATTAATGTGCAGGAAGCCTTGCAGCGCAACTGGAAAAGCTTGCTGGCTTTGCACATTTTCATGAGCTTCGTGGCTGACGATGTCAAGGTTATCTTGCTCAAACAGGAAGATGTGGATGTCAAACAGCAATGCAGCCAGCAGAAGGGCTGGGGTCTGACAGCAGCTGCTGAAGAGCAGAATTGCCTGTGCCTGGAGAGCACTGACCACTACTGGGGTTACCAGCAGATGCAGACACTGTTCCTCAAGGTACCCAGCCCTCTCCTCCTTTTTTTTTTTTTTTCCTCCCTTCTTGAGAAAATCTCATATTTCAAATGGCCAACTGGGATATGATGGAGGTGTTTTGCACAGACCTTTCTCCCAGGCGGGCAGGGTTTTCAGGTGGTGCCAACTTTGCCTGACCTAAACAGTGATCCTGTGTGTATCCCGCAAAAGGGGAGGCAAGAGCTGCCCACATGGTTGCATCTCTGGGAGAGGGAACAGTTTTATGTGTAAGTATGGCAGAAGCTGTTTGCAGAGTCATTTTGTCTCCACCTTAGCCCTCCCTTGCCAGGGTCATTCCCCAAGTTGCAAAAAAATTGCCAGAACATCCTCCCGTCCTGCAGCTATTCCAACACCAAGGGGTATGAAAAGATAATATTCCCTCCCCAAGGTGTTTCTGCTCCATCTGACCGTATTTACAACAGTGTTGCTCTGCCTTGGTAAAGGTACAGGTCACCTTCTTCAGTGTCCATCATACCCTCTTGATTTCCTCCGCTTTTCTTTAAGCACAGCCCTCAGAGTGATGTCGCCCTTAAAAAAAAACCCCAAACCAGCAGTTCTTATTTTAAGGCATCCATACAAAACAGATTCTTTCTGGCAAAGATTTTTTTTCTCCCTGCACACCCAGAAATGAGCTTAAGAAACCCTGGAGTTGATGTGATGTTTGAGTTTCTTTGGGTTTTTTTGGGGGGGGGCGGGGGGTTCAGGAAGAAGTGTGAAGCCCTGTTTTCCTCCACATATACGTGAGGATGACTTTGGAGTGAGTCCAGCGAAGCGCCGATGCCACCAGTGGTGCCGAGTGATGCCAGGGAACAGGTGTGAATTGGAAGGGGCAGAGCAGAAGAGCAAAGTGGGGATGAGGATGCTGTGAGAGGTGCTGAGTGGTAGGAAAGCAAAGAAGTGGGAAAAAAAAGGAGCAGGACAAGGAGGAAGCAAAGGCATCAGCAGCTCAGCCCTCATGACCTGACCAGCAAACAAGGCAGGAGCTTGGGTCAGCCAGCTCGAGAACCCGCTGGCGTAAACTCCTGGTACAGGGATTTTTTTTTGCATTATGCAAAATGTATTATTTTGCAACTTCAAACCTTAGCAGCCTGATTCCTGCCCTGCTTAGTAAGAGACTCCTACCAAATTGAAGCTACTTTTTGGGAAGTCTTTGAAAGCAGGGAAGCATGTGCATTATCGTGGCAAGTTGGAGCGAATCTCAGAGCAGGCTCATCTCCTTTTACCGCACCTTGTAAATCAAAGCTGCCTGGTAGGTTTACAGGCAGAAGAAAGAGAAGAGTCAGTGCCTGCTGTGGGAGGACGACTGGGAGTCATCCTGCTGCGGATGCCCTGAAGACCCGTGCTGTCTCCTTCACCCTCTCCCATCAGCAGCTCCCTCCTGCTGCCTGTGTCCATGCGCAGGTCCTTTCTTCACAGTCATGGCACTGGTCTCCGCTTGCACAATATTCCTCTTTTCACTTAATTCTGTAACTGCTTTTAGGTGATGAGTTTTCCTTCTCAGAAGATTAGTAGAAGCTTAGCATTAAATACCATCCTTCAATACCAGCTATGATCCTGTGCTCAGCAGACCACAAAACATAAACTTAAATGCTCAAGCAAGAAAAGAATGTTCTGTGGGGAAAAAGAGAACTTCAGTCCAAATAAAAGCATTCTCTAAGTGCTATTGTTCTTCTCTTCATGTTCTTCTCTTCATGTTGGGTTTGGTTTTCTTTTTCCCTAAAGCAAATTTGCCAAGAGTTAAAAATCTGCATAAAATATTGCAGGCCAAATCTAAACCTAGATACTATTTGTGGCCTCACATCTCACACAGTTGTGCCTACGTGAGCTGTAGGCAAGGTTTCCCAGAAAGACAGCCTTTTCCTGTTAAGTTAACAGTGGATCACAACGCATAATATTAATTACCAACCTCTCAGCCAACGTGTTTCCATATATTTGCTTGTACCCAAAATACCTGAGAGTTTTCCATATCTAATAGTATAGCTAATAATCATTTGCATGATAGGGAGACTGGATAAAAGCACCGCTGTAGGTAAATGTGTCCCCATTGAACAAGATGGATTTTGCATCTTGGCTCCTGCTGGGAACTCCTACCAGGCTGTGTCCCATCCGGAGAGGAGTAACCAGTTACCCGGTCCTTGTTTGGATGCTAGGTGGCACTCAGACCTTCTGGGTCTGTGAAATTTGAGCCTGTAAAATGCTAAATCCTGGCAACTGTCACTGTCTCCCAGGAAGTTATTTGTAGGGGGAAGGATGCAGGACCCATCCCTGGTAATGAAAGATGTATTTCTGTGCCCACCTGCGTTGCTCACAGCTTTTGCCTACTGCCCATTCAGATACGCCAGATGGATCAGGAGCTTTTGCCTGTGACCTGGGGTCTCCTCACTGGCGAAGCTGATGAAGATGTGAGCAGGGCACACATCTGAGAGTAGCAGCATTACTGAGACTCACCAACGTTATTTCTCCTACCAGCTGCTTGTGGGGTGGTTGGGCACCTCCAGGCAGTGACACGATAGCCTGGCTAGTCTCTTCCAGCCTTTCTGCTGTTCCAAGCAGCTAACCAAGTGCTCAGACACACTTTAGAAACCAAGGTTGCTATTTTGCTCCTGTGCAGGAAGGATAATAGGTATCTTTCCACATTATAGATCCTCTTAGGTCACAGATTGATCATCTCTTGTTTCTCTGGCTTCATCTGTACATGATGAGTGAGAGAGTGAGCCTGCAGCTGTGTTGCTCTGACAGGCACCCGAGCGCAGGATGCTGCCACTCTCCTGTGAAGCCATAGGAAGTGTTTCATGATTCGAGATAAGAACTTCCTCCTTTTGTGCTTGCAGGGCTGAGCTGCTGACGAGGCTGCACTGCCCATCCCGACAGCTTGCTCACAAAATGGACCAGGAAACTCTGGGAAGCGTTGTCCTCCTCGCCATCGTCACCTTGATAAGCGTTGTCCAGAACGGTAAGTCAAAACCAAGCATTTATTAGAAGGCTAAAAGGTTGGAGAGAAAAGTTCAGTATGATGTATGCTGTTCTGATCTTTGGAAAGATCATCTCTGGTGGTGTGTGTGTGCTTAGGCATGACTTTGGCTTTAGAAATGATCTTCCAAGCATATGATTTTGCATGCCGTTGTTGCAGTATCTTGGCAGTCGCATGGTCCTACTCTGTGATATTCCGGAGTGAGTTTGTTATACATATGTCAGCTAATGGGATGATTGATACACCGGGGTACCCTGTGATAATATGCAGTTCAGTTTGATGACTGGGACCTTCTTTCCTGGCTAAAGACCCCAATGTGGGCAGCCAGGGTTGCTCTTCAGCCAGAGCCCCACCACCGTGGGCCGGGGCCAGGGCCCTGGGGGGCTGCTATGGGTCAGACCTTTGCACAGAGCTGGGCAAAGGGAGCAGAACCACACTGACCCATCGGGGGAGCCTGTTCAGGTTCTTTGTGGGCAGGTAGCTCTCCTGCTTTCCTGCAATCTCCAGGTCCTACAGTCCAACTGATCTCAATTAACTGCAGTCCCGAAAACACTGCGCATTTCTTGCAATGGAGAAGTTTCCTTTTTTAGCTCTTATTCAGACCTCTATAATCCCTACTGTTCTTCAGAATTTTTAAAATAAAAGAACAGGTTTCTCTGTTGTGCCAATCTGGTTCTAACTTGATCATCATCTCTTACAAGTATTTAATCATTTTAGCAGGAAATTCTGCCCAGAATACAGAGAAGCGAGAGAGTTTTCCCACTGCTGCAGTGAGATCATCCAGGTTCAAGGGGAATCAGCAGTGGGATGGGGGGCTGGTGTACGTGCTAGAAATCTTCTGTGAAGGCTTCTCGGTACGAATGGGAGATTCCCACTGAGCGCAAACCCCCCATTCAGTCCTAGCAAATGGGCTATTTTGGGCTACTGCAGAGAGGGAAGTGGTGGGAGCCTCAGCGTAAGCCTGGCTGCCAGAGAGCGAAAAAAAGAGATGCAGACTGGTTTAGTTTTGACATAGGCGCTAAACGCCACATTATTTAACCCAGTGCTGTTTTCTGGTAAATGCACAGTGTGTCATGTCACTGGAATGCAGCTCATTGACATCAGAGCACATGCCATAATTTTAAAAATGTGTCAAATATACATTTCTTGCTTTTTGACCAGATGACTTTATATACAATTTTTTCCTCTTACTCTGGAACTCAGGCAGTTGCCTTCCAGCCTGGCACACGTTTTCACCTCATTGAAATCTGTCTCTGAGATTATTGACCCAACTGCGTGGCGCTTGGCTTAGTGTACCAAGCACGAGCGGCACACAGCCCTGAACCATTACTTCAGACCTTGCGTCATCTGATTTCCTCCTCCCAAGCTTTCTGCCTAGAAAGACCCAACTGATACCTAGTCCTGGGACGAACGCAGTACTTAAGGCAGTAGAAATTCCTGTCAAGGGGTATCAGTTGTACTGAGCTCTTGCTATGTCTCTGGTTCAGCAAAGCACTTGAGCATCTGCTTGACTGTCTTTAAGTAGGTGAAGTTGGTACCATGTCAATTCAGGTTTATGTGCTTTTCTGCATCTGGAGCAGGATTAGAAAAAAGTTTGGGTGAATGCTGTTATTCCCCCAAAGCTGGAGATGGGCTGTGGTGCTGCCCCAGTCTGACGTCTGTTTACTGTCACCCTCTTCGTGTCAGGAATCGTCATGTCCCACAGAACGTCTCATGTGGCCGGATGCCACTGAGTCGCGCATGTAGCTTTAGATTTTATTCTTGCATCAGAGAGATGTCACAATTTAGCAACTTTCAGGGCAAATCAGTGGTCATCACTGAGCAGATCAGGACAGAGGAAGCTAAGTCAATGGAAAGAAGGTGCAACCTGCATATTTGCCAGCATTCACTAGTTTGGAGCTTCAGTGTGTGGTTTCTGTTGGCATAAACTTGTGAAAAAAACAGACTTGGATTAAATTCTTTACATTAACTTGGCCAGAGTGGGACTGCTGTGGTTTAGGCTAAGGACAACCTGTGCAGCCCTGGAGCCTCAGGGCATCATCTCCTGGTGCAGCTTTGCTGAATTAAACCCCTCAGCTCCAACCCTGCTCTGCTCATTCATGCAAGCTTGTGAAGCCACACTCTTGCCTTGACGTTCAGAGTAAAAGAGCAGGAAATCTAACCATGGTGTTGCAAACTGCTTCACACTGTGGTGTCCCATTTCCCCAGTGCCAGGAGCACAACGTTGCTGAGATGTGAGCGCAGACCAACAGCGAGGTCTACCCCTGGATGTGATCTGTCAGCTCTGCTCTGGTCCTTTCCAAAGCCTCAGGCAGCCAGGACCCACCTCTTGAGCTGCCTTCTGGGGGATTTTGGGAGTCTACAGGGCATGTGAGGTTGACAGGTCTAAGGAGCCACGGAACCAGGGAGCCACTTTCAAGGTGAAAACTCACCTGAAGCAGGAGAGTCTACCTCTCTGTATGATAGTGAGATGCTGGGTTCCCTTCTGATTCACTCCCCTTATCTTGGAGGTCCACGTGGTCCTGAGGAAATATGGCCACTGCAGTGGGTTGGAGGTGATCAAACCAAGCATTCTCTCTAGCAAAGAGGTGGACATCTCGTGTGAGGGAGTGGTCTCAGCTCTTTCTTGAGTCAATGGAGAGAGAGCAGCACTTCAGCGGGGTGGTTTCTCACATGCCAGTGGCTCTCTGAGGGACGGCTTGACCTCTGGAGGTGCCTTTCCTCTGTTTCCCTGTCACCCACTGCTTACAGAAGGAAAACATCCATCTCCCCCACACTTCTTGATGTCTCTGAAGTGAGGTGAGACAAAGCCTGCTTCTCATCCATGGTGCAGGTGTACATGATAACCCTACCTCTGTCCTTCGCCCTAATTCCCAATCCATACACCACACTGGAGACGGCAAGAGCTTCCAGGACAGATGCCTGGACCTCCACAGCCAGATCCTTTCCAGGGGACTCAGCACCCCCATGCCTGTCCAGCCCTGATCTCAAAGGCTGTGCACCAGGAGTGTCACCACCAGCACCTCCAAGTTCTTGTCCTCATTGACCACCGTCACATTGGACTTCTCCGGGTTCAGCCTGACAGCTCTTGGCATTGTGGAGCCTCTCTGCAGCGGCACGCTGGCATTTTGGGAAGTGGCAGCACCTGTGGCAGCGGGGAGGGAGATATATAGCTTACTCTTGGATTTCTCTCAAGCTGTGGCATCTTCCAGTATTTCACATATGTGCTAAAAGGAAGGGAGGAGGTATGCTACATATTCCAGTGAGACCATGCAGTCCCAGACCTACAGGAAGTGGTTTCCCATCATAGCAGCTTTGCACTCTACCAAAAAAAATGCCATCCAACCTAGTCCTCTTCAACTAGGTCCTCTTAGACTCCATAGGCAGGTTAATAATCCCCTCCCAAAGGCTGGGGTGGCGTGCAGATGGAGATGCCGGGAGCTCTGGGTGTCTGTGCTGTCTGCTTTGGGTCCCCCAGGAGCCAGCAAGTGCACTGTGCTGGTGGCAGTGGGAGGGTCTGCAGCCTGGCTCAGAGTGGGGACGCTGGCTTACAGCACTGTGGGATTTCCTGGAGAAAGGCTGTATGCACCCAGGGAATCACACGGTATCAGAAGGCAAAAAACTCAGTGGCTTTTAAGTGAAGGCAAGGGAAGTAAAAAAGACCTACTTGGGGATGAAATCCTGCAGCTTATCAAGTTACCCCTCTATTGTTATAATAACGCCTTTCCTGATGGGTTATCTTTTACATACATCTTCAGCTAATACTGTAAACCAGAGCGATGTGGGTGCACTGAGACGGGACGCACGATAATACCGAGCTCGCACTTGTAGCCTGTCAGCTCTGTCTGGTGTATTTAGACACAAGATTGATGGCCTCTGGTTTAGTGTCATCAGATAAAATGTGTTTGTCAAGCGCATGACACGCTATCTCCAAGTGCTGCATTTCTGCAGCAGCTAGCACCATGACACAGCGCTGTTGCTTAAGAGGAGGATACGCACAAGATGGACACATAGAGATCACCCCTCAGGACCAGGTTTTCAATGGGTTTTTCTGGAAAACGGAGCAGCCCTGCAGGAGAGTGAGAATTGGGGTTTGGCAGCTCTGTCTGAAAAGCTTTTTTTTTCCCACTGGGATTACAAAGGATGGAGTCTGGGCTGTACTTGTGCCGCAGACAGAGGTGGGGGCTGCCAGGAGCGCAGGGTGGAGATGAAGCCGGGCTCAGAGGCGACAGCCTGCTGCCAGTCGCATACAAACGTGTGGGGATGCCTGAGGTCACACCGCACTGCGCCCTGGCGCAGAGGATTTGGTAATACCACCGTGAGAGAGCAAGCAGGCTGGCCACATCCTGCACCTCCTTGCACCTGTGTCCTCTCGTGCCGTCCAGCCTAGATGCTTGTGAGAACAGAGCTGAGCTCAGCTCAACAAAGTCCAGCTCCTGCCATATCTCCAAATTACATCTCAGATTGAACACTTTGTGGTTTTTTTTTTTAACAGCTTTTTTTGCCAGCAAAGTGGAGCATGAAAGCAAAAACTGCAACAGCAAGGGGTTCCAGCGATCGGGATCCTCTGCCTTTGACCGTGTCTACACTGCCAAGTGAGTAGGCAAGCCCTGAGGACCCGGTGAGGGCCAAGCAGGGTTCATCTCTCTCTTCGTTAGGGTTTGATCCAAACCCTTTTGGGGTCCAGATTTTACTCTGCAGTCCCATTGCTGTGTGCATTGCAGTAGCATTTAGACCCACAGTTTTCCAGTATGTTTGCTGGTGAGCCCAGCTCCTTTCTGGACACCAGGTGCTGTATTTATATCAGACTTATGTCTATTATGTCCCTTCATTTGCAAGCCCCTTCACCCAGCAGTGGCTAATGTTGGAAGCGTGATACAAGCACGGCTGATGTCCCAAGGGCACTGCAGCTCAAAAGGAAAGAGCCAGAGGAGAGATGCTGACTTGCTGAGGAGCAAGTTGGTGGCAGAGCTCATACAAACACCTCAGTCCCCAGGCAGCTCTCTTGGCACATGGCTCTCCACCTCTCCACCACATCGGTACCTCTTGTCTTTGATGTCCTTTCAGAGAGAACAGAGGGAAAATTAATTCCAACCCAGAAGAGATAAGAATATAAAATATTTTTAATTACCCATGAAGTACTGATGAGGTGCTTGAAACTGGATGGGACATCCAAGTGCTGCCCTTCACCGGTGTGCAACCTCTGCCAAGGGCAGAGTGTTCCCCGCTCAGAAAGCATTCCTGGCTGAAAGAGGCAGCTGGAAATCATTTCTGTGCCTCTGTAAAGACACATGTTAACTCTGTGAGAGACTCCTATTTGTGGTGTGATTCTCATTCTGCTGGTTTCATGCAGCTTTCACTGCCAATAACTTGATTAATATGACTTAATTACAAGAATTTTCCAAGCCAATAACACACACAGCATCTATTATACACGTACCATGATCAAACAGGTTAGAGGAGGAAAGCAAGGTGCCAGGCATGTGCGCAGGGCAGTTTGTTTTCCTCATCAGGTAGGACAAAGGCATCCATTATCTGAGTGAGGGAACAGGGAAGCAGACCTGTGGGTGAGGCGGCCACCGTGTTTGGGTGCAGACACAGATACGGACACGCCAGCCAGCTTGCTGTGGGCAGGTCAAGGGCCTCCCACTGCTCTGGGGTAAAAGCCCACCCACAGCAGCTTTAGTGCAGCCCAGGTCCACACCCTTTGCTCATGAAACATGTTGATGTTGTTTCTGTTTTCCCTGACTTCTGATTTCTCTCTGACAAATTCCTTTCTAGCCAGAACTGTGGACACACGTACCCTACATTTCTGGCCATGCTTTGGTGCGCTGGCCTTCTCTGCAGCCAAGGTAACACGCAAGTTTTTTTTCCCTTTTCAGCTTTGTGCCACTTTTAGCAAGGGATGGCAAGCACTTTGGAGGTTACACTTCCAGAGACCAAATTCTCCTGCAGTGGGGGGGACCAGTCACACCCCACTGTCCTGCAGCTACCCACGCTGTTTAATTAGCAGCACACTCCCTGGCATGGTTTATGCCAACAGACACGTTCCCTGAATAGTGCCTATTCAGGACAGTTTGGGCCAGGGACATTTCCCATAAAAGCATTATGGATGAGATCCCTCTGTTTTGGATGGAGGGTTTAGTACTGGGATACCAGGTGCTGCATGATTCATCCTCAGGACTAGAAATGGGCTCATTTGATTCAATTGCCAAGCTGCCAGCCCTTCCCAGCATGAAGAGCAGCCCAGGAGTATTTACTTGCATTTCTAAATATGATCCCCTTCAGTGCAATTTGAGTGGTCCTAAAGTTAAGATGAGTACTTTCCTGGTCCATGGGTCTTCTTTCTGGACGAGAGGAGTTTCCTGACTGGGAAAAGAAGGGCTGCAGGTGTGGGGAAAGCTAGAATTAGGGGGGAAAGAGGGAAAAACCCCCTTTTACATGCTCAGAAATGAGTATTGGATCATAGTATAGTCCTCCACCTGCTCCTAGAGAAGTGCATCTATCAGCTGTCTTTTATCTCTGGTGAAAGCAGTGCCTGAGCCGGCACACTCCTTCCTGAGCCCAGCATGACCCAGGCCAGGTTTCTGCAGCTGCGAGCAGGATTACAGCCACAAAGTCATCAGAAAAGCTGGTGTGAGGGCAAGGCAAGTGCCCCTTTTCCCATGCAAAGGTCTCTGTCCTGCTTGCAGTGCCCATCCCGTAGCCCAGGGCTGCAGGTTCCCATTTCCTGGTCCATCCCAGGCAGCAGAAGGGGACAGGACGTACAGTGAGACCCAGGCTGGTGTTTGTAAAGCTTTGTTTTACCCTTTACCCAGCTCCCGCTGCCTTTGCCGGCCTGATGTACCTGTTTGTGAGGCAGAAGTACTTTGTGGGCTACCTCGGGGAAAGGACTCAGAGGTAAGGACTTGCAGACTCTCTTTACAAAATCCGGGATGCAGCGGCAGAGCAGCCGGATGCTGCCACTCCCGCAGGCACAGCTGCCAGTTCGTGGTGTAGCTTGCGCCGGCTGCTTTCAGGGGGTCATGCAGGAAAGCCCCCCTTTTCTGGGTGCACGGGAGGAGCCATGGGAGACGCGGAAGGTGCAGCGGCTCCAGAGTCAGGGGAGCTGCAGGAACAGAGCAGCTGCTTCAGCAGCTCCCACTCGCAGCCTCTGCAAATGCACACCTTTGCATGTTTGTGCCACTGTTTGCACCAAATCATCCTTTTATATCAATGAGGTTCATTACACACATGTGGAACAAGGTTGTCCCACAGCCTGTGATGGCCGAGAAGACACACGTGTCCCTCTGAGTAGCCACTGTTGTAAGCAGCAGCCTACTCTGAGCACAGGAGGCCAAATCCAGACCCATATGGATTCTGAAAATGGCATTTAAAAGCCCGCAGCTGCCTTGCAATGCAAGACAGAGCAGAAATCAGCCCCCTCTGTCTCAGGCCCTGAGGTCTTCCAGCTGGTCTCAATGGCAGAGTTTGAATTCTGAGGATTTCTCACGTGGGGTGATATACGTTAACAAATTGCTCTTTTTCTCTCTCTTCAGCACTCCCGGTTACTTGTTTGGAAAGCGCATAATTTTGTTCCTGTTCCTCATGTCCGTGGCTGGAATACTCAACTACTATCTCATCTTCTTTTTTGGAAGTGACTTTGAAATGCATATAAAAACAATAACCAGTGCGATCTCTCCATTGCTGCTCATCCCTTAGCTCCCTGCAGTGCTGTGGGGGTCAGCATACTCAATATATCGATACCCAGAGCAGCCATAATTCAACTGTTTAAGAAATGAACCCATAACCCTTTTAGATTGCTGTAAATCTCGTGCTCAATGGGCTTTGTAGTTTGATTTAACCTTGCTTTTTGCTTCAGGAAAAAGATTTATCATGAGCACTTGGCACGCCCAAGGAATGGTTACAAATTCAAGCTAATTCTTTAGAGTTTTTTTCCCTTAACCGCAACTTGCAAACTGATTACGTGACTGGAAGGGATATTGTATGCTTGCTTCATAACTGCATTGTACTTAGCCCTTGTCCCAAAGCCCAGGAGCCTCTCAGTGTCGTTCCTGACCGAGGGCTCCTGCAGTTATCCTCACACGTAAGCCCAGCCCTTCGCCAGCATCCCGCATGCCCCTGCCCACGCAAAGCCATGGACAAGCCCCTTCACCTGCCCTTTCCCTCTCACTTGTTGGTGAGTGAGCTCCTGCTGCTGCAGGAAGGTGGAAAATTGGCCCCTCTGCTCTTCCTTGATAAATATTCATGTGCGTAAGGCTCCCGACACTGATCTCATTTACACTTCAGCCTTTTTGTTCTCCGGGAGCTGTGGAAAGGGGTCTCGTATAAATGACGAGCTGGTGTATTGATGGTGGCATGGGTTTTGTTTTGCTTGGCTTTGTTTAATAAAGCAGTCTAAAAGGATGAGATCTGTTGGCTCCCAACTCCTTCGCCTGGTGCGTGATCCCAACGCTCTGCGGCTTGACAGGGTGAGCAGAGCAGCGCGGGGCTCTTTGTGAGAGCTGCTAATCGCCTTGGGCATGGCCTCGCAAGGACGCGCATTTAGCAACTCCCTCTCCGTTAGCAAGCTCAATTTTCTGCTTCCATCACTAATAATGTGCCCCTGCTACTCCATACCGAGGAGCTGTTTGATGAGAGAAGTGGACTGAGGAACAGGCCAGCACAATCTTTTTTAAACATTACTGCCCTACGAGTGCTTAAGCTCTTCAGCCTGTCTGATTACGGCACGCAGGATAGATAAAGCTGTATTTTATGACTCCTGTGGGAGGGACAGAGACTCCTTGCTACATGAGAAGAGGGTTTGCAGAGCCGTTTGCAAAAGGAGGCGCAGAAAGGTGCCTGCCTTTGTACTACACCAAGGCTTGCGGGTTTTGTTCCTGCCCGATGCGTGGCAGAGGCACTCGTCCATGGCTGCTTTCGTGAACACCCTCCTCTGCCATTCCTGCACTGGACCATTCCCAGCGCCAAAGCAATGCACATTTTTTTTTTCTTATCTTCTACAGGAGTTTTAGATTGGAAAGATTAGTAAAAACATATTTATTGCATAGTGATTAGCTAATAAATGTTCTTACTGGTTAGAATAGGTAGTAAAAAAAAAATCCTCTAACCTCCCGACCTATAGCTGCTGAGACCCCTTATTCCCAGGCACAGCGTTTATGTTCCTTCCCTCCCCTCCCTTCTCAAACCACCCTGACACACTCCAAACCTGCTTCACACCGTCCTTCTCTGCCACCCTCTCTCTCCATAGCTAATCAGTAGCTGAGACTTGTTTATGGAGACCATCACTGGTGGCTCTCCGAACCCTATGTGTCCACCTTGCAGATCTCCCCATCTGGATGAGTCTCCCCTAGTGCCTTTTTGTCCTCTATAGCAAGAAGCAGCTCACTTGACCTCCTGATCTCTCCTGCTAGCATGAGAAGAGGTGCTCCACCAGCCAGCAACAAAGAGCAAAAGATTAAAATATCTGTTTTGGGTCAGATAATCCATCCCAGCATGCTCAGGCCTCTCTGTTGACTTGATAGTTGGTTTCTACACAGTTGTATTTAGGTGAGATCAGGACATCTTCTGAGGGAATTAAGGCCCACCTTTTGCTGTAATAATTCATTTTGCAGGAATATCTCCTACTTACTAACTCAAAGCCTTTATGATAACAAAAGAGATGAAAATGTAGGCAAAAATCTCTCTTCCATCTAGCTATAAATGGAAGTGGTGATAATACCAGACAAACAGGTGGTACATAAGCTGATCACTATGTAAATTCTCCGTGAACGTCACACTGTGTTTTCCATGTTACAGACAAGCCTTGTGGTAGTGTTTGCCTTCCCACTCTTTCTGCAAAAACAAGTCAACATCGGTGCTATTTGGGCTTTCCTTGCTGTATTAGACAACTCCAGATTTTGCTTTTGGTAGTGAAATCACCCTGATCTGGGCAGTAATTGCAAGCACTTTGCCCACCAGCTACTCAGAAAGCCACAAACATTGTTCCATGCAGGGGGATTGGACTAGATGGCCTTTAAAGATCCCTTACAACCCAAACCACCTATGATTCTCTAGATCCACAAGCCAAAATACCCACGGTACTGTAAATGGTGTATGGGCGCGTACTGAGATCACATATACATGAACCCACTAGGACCTATCGAGTGCACGGGACTTGGGGACATGGCTGGTGGCAGAGGTGGCAGTCCCCTCTGACGGCTCTCATTCAAGAATGGCTTGCAAGCTCTGGGGACCAGCACCCACATTCGGTGCAGCGCACGGCACAGCAGCCCCAGGCCCGGAGCAGGGGCCGTATGCAAACAGCTACCGCTTCCCCATCATGATGATTGTGCCGACGCTGCTAATTGTCCTGCTCGCCACGTTGCCAGGCCGTGGGCTTTCATCCACCAGCGGTGCCCTGGCTCCTCGCGATGACGTGCCACCACCACCCTGCATGGCTGTTCGTGCATCAAAATCCCAGGTACACAAATAAACGTATTGTCTGAGTGTGTATATGCATAGACACAGCGTGTATTACTGTATCTGTGTACGTGTGTGCGTATATATATATACATTTTAATATATATAGTAGGTGCTGAGTCATGTGGATGCCAGAGGCTTTTCAGGGAAGGCAGGGAAGTGGGTTGCCCAGGCACCAGCCCTCTTGTAGCTTGCAGGCTGCGGAGACTGCTGGAAGCCGGGCTATCGCAGGATGCTTTCGATCTGCTGACAAAGGCCTGGAGTAGGTACAGTATTCCTGCCACGGTAACCACATCTGCTTCCGTACAGCTCTACAACCCTCTAGTGGAAACTCAGCCCCATCGGCACGCCGGTGCTTCTGGCCGTGGGATGAGCCGTTCCTTTGAGGTTTGAAGCCTGACAGTGATGCAACAGCATCCACATTTCTGAATAGATGTGTTATTGCTATTGAATGCTATTTTTTACTATTCTGGCATGTAGGAGCCCTGGTCCTCAAGCAGGACCCGCATCCTACCCGTCACAAAATGAGCAGTCCTGTTTAACGCAAGGTCCAAGCGAGCAGGATACAAAATCTGTGTGCCCCACCCACAAGGGTTTCCTGCAGTATTTCCCAAATTCCTCATTTCCTAGAACTTGGAAAATTGGTCTGTGCAGTATCAGCACGGTCTGAATCACATCTGTGCCAAGTCAAGTTTCCAAATGAGGATCGGGAGAGCCGTTCTGCTGGCACAAAGCAAAGATTGGCCCTGGGCAGCTTCTTCAGCTCTCACCTGGTCTGAAACTATTTTCTTCTAGCAGAGCAGCTGGTTTAACACTCACAGAAACATTTCAAATGCCCTGCTGGGGTGGGACGCTGCAAAGTATTGAGCACTGGGACAAGCCAGTGCTGTGCCTTTTGCAGACCTCAGTGGGAGCACGATTCGGCCACGTGAGGAGTGCATGGAAATAGTCTACTCTCAACAAGTGAAAGAACAGTACACAATGACAATAGCAGTAAAACCCTTCCCTGTGGGATTTTAAATTGGGTTTATGTCCCAGCCGGAGTGAGCAGGGTGAGCATTCCCCTGGAAAAGGCCCTTGGTGAGTTGCAGAGCCCAGCAGAGCCTGCCCAGCATCCTTGCAGGGACACGCTGACACCTGGGAGGGGGAAGGACCTTGAACGCTGTGATGTCCCTTCGAGGCACCCAAGGGACATGTACTAACCCCACTGTCCCTTTGGATAAAGAAGACTGCTGTCCCTGGGGCTGTCGAGGAGGGTACAGGACACCTCAGCTGTGGCTCCTCTTAAGGCGGTTTGGTGCCTTGAAAGATTAGGATGGAGAAGCGTAGAATCATACAATAGTTTGGGTTGGAAGGGAGCTTCAAAGATCATCTGGTACAAATCCCCTGCAAGGAGCAGGGACATCTGCAACCAGATCAGGTTGCTCAGAGCTCCGTCCAACCTGGCCTTGAATGTTTCCAGGGAGGGGGCATCAACCACCTCTCTGGGCAACCTGTGCCAGTGTTTCACCACCCTCACTGTAAAACATTTTTTCCTTATGTCCAGTCTGAATCTACCTCCCTCTATTTTAAAACCATTACCTCTTGTGCTATCACAATGGGCCCTGCTGAAGGGTTTCTCCCTGTCTTTCCTGTAAGCCCCCGTTAGGTACTGGAAGACCACTATAAGCACCCTCTGCACCTCAGCTTTTAGCGGCACTGCTGTGAATGCCAGGAAAACACGTCCCATGGAGAGGAACAGCTGGAGCCGGTGCCCAGCCTCTGCCCCTCGGTGTAAGTGCCCCGGTGGAGTGAGACTGCACGTGGGAGGGCGTTGGCAGTGCTCCATCCATCCCGCCTGCCAGAGCATCTCACTGCTCCCAGCCTGCGCACAGAGACACAAAAGCTGGCAAAAGTGAGATTCCTGCCCCAAAGGACAAACAGCCTCCACAGCAAGCTGTTTTTCCCCTTTAGAGGAGAAATAAATAACTTTTCAATTTCAGCTGCGAGGATCTTCACACTGAGAGATGATTTTGTCAGACAGACGAGCTCCCGGGGCTGCGTGCTGGCTGTACGCTGAGCTTCTCGGATGCCATCCCCTGGGCACTTCCCGCTCGTCCCCGGGGGAAGGGCACCCGACACCAGTGGACCAGTGGTGATGTGGGGTGCAGAGAGCAAACAGGGTGTGTTTTTCACTTAAAAAAATAAAGGGATGATGGCATTGCCGTGGAGTTAAGCTCACGGTTACAGCAGTGCCGTTTGTGCCACGTGGGAACTGGCACCCCGTAACTTTTGGCAAGGCCAGAGGATGCTTCAAGAGGCTTGGGAGAGGGGCTGCAGCCTGCCGTGCTGCTATTTGCTGCCCCTCATTTGAGCATACTGTTCCTTTATTGTTTCTGTGTTTTCCCAAGAAAGTGCCACCACTGCCTTCATCCCCCAGCAACGTTTTCTGTGCTTTAGGCACAGCACTTCAGAGTGGGACAGCCTGACCCAGCAAGAGCCCCCTCCGTGCTCTGGGATTAAGCAGAGCATCACGATGTCTCCTGGCCAGCTGCTTTGTGCTTTTCGTTCGTGCTGCAGCAAAGGAATCTCTTTTCAAAAGGCAGCACCAGCCTGGCTGCTGCCTTCAGTGGATGAGAGGGGATGGTGCATGTGGGGCCGTGGTCCTGCCCACTGCTGCATCCCTGCGCTCTCTGACCTCGGTGGGAATCATGTCCCCTCGCTGGTGGACAGATTTACTTCCTTCTCTCAGACTGGTCAGCTTCAGCCATAAGCCAAAGCGGGCAGTTGCTTACCAGAGTTTAAGTTACAGCTCGGTCCTGAGTGATGTTTAACAATACTGTGGTTTCTTGCAGCGTATCTCGCTCCACCTGCTTTCAGCATAGGCGGTGCTGAAAAGCAGAGAACAGTTTTCGTGGCATAACCCTGCTGCTCAGCTCAGCTCTGACCTCATTCCCTGTACCATCTCTCCCTGCTTCCATCAGGCTTCCCGAGAATCCCCTTCTCCATGTTTGTTGTCCTTTCCACATTCCTCCATCCAGTCAATACACATGCTGGTGGAGCTGCTTGATGAGCCCGTGCAAGGAGCTATCCTGGGTGAAAACAGCCTCTTTTTCCCCTTTATTGTCTTATTTCCATCTCAATTTCCAGATCCCCATTGCTGCAGATGGGGACCACAACAGAAATGCTTGTGGAGCTCACAGAGTTTCCCCTCCGCCCGATGTCCATGCCATGCTGATGTTTTAGTCTTGAGGCACTCCTTCCTCTGATTTTTTTTTTTTTCCACTGTAGCAGAAGGATGTAACCCTTCTGATAGGACTTCATTGCCGGCAGGACAGTCTTGGCTCAAATTTAAAGAGGTTGCTAACAAAACATCAGCTCCAGCATCCTGGCAAAAGTCAACTGAACTTTTCTTGCTCACACACAAGCCACGCTGCCTTGGAAAGTCTTTTATGAAAAGAGAGAAATGAAAAGCAGAAAGGTAGATAAACAGTCATGCACCCCTATCCTTTCATGGCCCAGCCTCCCTGGTGAGGTGCCCTGGGCCAGCGGGCTGTTTGCTCCCACGAGGGGCCAGCAAGTCCCCATCCTGCTGGAGCCACCGCTTCCCCGCATGAACCTCCCTGAGCATTTCTCCAATGCTGCAAGCCCAGAGCTCAAGGCTTACCATGCTTGCACCTCAGCGATATCTAGCTCCACTATTTCGCTGTAAAACACGTTTGCAAGAGGCTGCCCTGGCCTCTGAGGTGTTGAGTGTCCTGCACCACCTCTCGCTGCTCGGTGGGGTGCTTCAGGGGGCTGGATTACCCTTCACCTCCTTTCTCCCTGCACCCCCAGGTCTCCTGCGACACATTCTGGTTTCCCACTGCGACACTTTCTGGTTTCCCCCTGCAACACATTCTGGTTTTCCCCTGCACTCTGTGGTCTGAGAAGCTGCCAGCCGGCAGCGTGTTCAGCATCCTAATTTGAAACAGTGGGATCCCACCAGGGCTGCGTTCCCAGTGCTCCATAGGTGCAGGGTGCGACTTGCTGGGTGTTTGCTCACTGCAGGATGCGGAGATGCTCATCCATGCGGCCGTGCGCAGTGAGGACCTGCTGACAGCTGCGTGATGTGCAGGGCTGCCCCAGGTTAACCTGTCGCACTGCCGAGTGGGTGTGAGGGGATCCGGTCGCGCCTCCCACGTGCTGCCACCAAGCAAATAATGAGTGGTGAGTGAAGGTCGAGAGGTGAGGTTGCACATCATGTGGCAAGGCTGGTGTTTCACACACCACTGAGCATATTTGAGAGCTTGCAGGCACTGGAAGGTGATGGTTTATAACTCCCTTTGCTTTTCCCAACACTTGTTTTCCCAGTACTGGTCCCAGTGGCTCATCCCCACCTACAGCACCCATCAGATCTTTCCCTGAGCCACTCAAATGGCAGAAGACAATCCATTTCTGTGGGTTACAGCAGTCTGCAGAAAGTCTGAGAGGCCAGAGCTGCTGCGAGATGAAATGCGGAGTTGGAAGCGAAGGGTGCAGCCTCTGCCTGTGTTCGGCTCGGCATAGCGGAGGCTGCACTTGGATGGTGCCTGGGTAGTGGTGATGTTGGACCGGAAGATGCCTGGGGTAGTTATGGTCATGGACTTGAGATGAGTGGTGCCATCCTGTGCAGGTTCAAATGCTGCTTTCAAATGCAGTCAGAAGTCATAGGAGGCTTGGGGACTCTCGCTGTCTTTGCCCTGTGCTTACACCCATTCGCAGGGATCCGCCCTCAGCCACCGTCAGGGGCAGGATCATGTTGACTAGGATTTCTGGTTTGACTCAGTACAGCTGTTCTTGTGTTTTGATGAATTTCTGCTCCCAGCTAATTTTGCAAAGTGCACCATGGCTCTCCACCAAGGTGAGGGGAACAGAGTGGTGATATGTGCTGCAAAGCAATTAAGAGACACCCTGCCAGATCTGTTCCTTTGTCCAATGATTCAGCAAATGACTACTGGATGGAACAAGTGGGTTTTATTAGTACAGCATAAAAAATTCAGCACTGTAAATGAAAGAAAGATTAGTCCACAGGTTCTCAAGACTGTAGCTGGGCAGGGCCTGTTCTCTCCCTCCACCAGCAGATGACCACCAGTCACACACAAACCTCAAGCCTGGATGGCACCAACCTGTTCCAGGGCTTGCAGTGGAGAAGTAGCCCACTCCTAACATTTCCTGGGGTAGGGGACCTCTCTGCTGGCCTGGAGCACGGCGCGGTCTTTGAGCAGGAGCTCCACACAGCCACAGCCCAGAGGGAAGTAACAGCATCGAGGCGGCTGTGAAGAGTCTTCTCACGACTTGGGTGGGGAGACAGGTCCCAGGGCCCATGGCCATGCTGAGCAGCACCCCACTGAGTGAACATCCTACTGGCATCTGCTATCCACCTGGAGAAGCTCACAAAGTCTGCACTAACTTCCCCACTCTTCCTATCACTTGAAAGCAGCACAGGGCAAAACCTCTGGGATGTGGCTTTCCAGAAGAGCCAGCACAAACACAGTGCCAGTGGCTGCAGAAGTGTGACTCCTTACTGCTGCCCTCTGTCCCTTCTGGGCTGAGAAAGCACAAAGGGTAACAAAGCAATAATTTCTTCGCTGCTTGTAGGTCTTTGTTTTATAGTGGAAGCCTAGAAAGGCTATGCATCCCAAGAAGCATATTTATAGAAACACAGAATCATAGAATAATTTGGGTTGGCCTTTAAAGGTCATCTGGTCCAACCCCTCTGCAGGGAGAAGGGACATCTCCAACCAGATCAGGTTGCTCAGATGAGACATCCATCCCCTCTCTGGGCAGCCTGTTCCACTGTTCCACCACCCTCAGTGTAAAAGATGTCTTCCTTATAGCTAGCCTAAATCCATGTCCTTCTGTTTTAAAACCATTACCCTTTATCCTATCATCCTTTATCCCCCCATCTTTCTTACAGGCCCCTTTAAGTACTATCAGGTCTCCCTGGAGCCTCCTCTTCTCCAGGCTGAACAGCCCCAACTCTCTCAGCCTGTTCTCACAGGAAAGGTGCTCCAGCCCTCTGATCATCTTTGTGGCCCTCCTCTGGACCCTCTCCAACTGGTCCATGCCCTTCTTATGCTGGGGACTCCAGAACTGGACACAGTACTGCAGGTGGGGTCTCACCAGGGCAGAGTAGGAGGGGGAGAATCACCTCCCTTGACCTGCTGGCCACACTCCTCTTGATGCAGCCCAGGATGTGGTTGGCTTTCTGGGCTGCAAGCGCGCATTGCCAGCTCATGTTGAGCCTCTCGTCATATGTGGACAGACTCTGAAATCTAGTTCAAATCAGTTTGCGATGGGCCTTTGCAAGTGTCAATTGGACAAAGTTTCAGGAAAGTTTCATCCCCAGCATGGCAGTGTTCTTTACTGTTGCTGTCTGGGGTTTTCTAACCTAGATGGCAAGTGCTAATTGGCTTTTTCCCATGCTTGACTACTGTAATATGTTTTACACTGACAATGGATCTAAAGTTCATTACTGGTCCAGTTTCTTGGGCATTATTATAAATCACAGTAGAAATTTGTAGGAGACATAATTAAGATACCCCTCCTGTAAGTGTACAATTGTGGCATAGCCCTATGGGAACCATACAAGGGTACGTAGTTCATTCTTTATGTTCACCATCCATGTGGTTAAAACTAAAATTATGGGATATGTCCAAATTTCTTGCACTGACATCCTACCCATTGTACCAGGAGACTCTACTGGTTACATTATGGAGTTTATTACTTTACCATTGTCAAACTTAACGACACTGACATTTCTGGGTTCAGGATTAGGTGTGCCTTGGATAGAAGGTGCAGAAGGCACTGAAATGCAGCCAGTGCCAGCTTCTAGCAAAGGACCACTCTGTGCAGTGGCTGGGAGGGAAGCAGCCCTGTGTCCCCTGCTCCTGAGGATCTGTCACTGTCCTGTGTCTCAAACACTGCAGCCTTGGAGCCGTGATAGGATAAACCGAGCCTGGCTAACTCACACACTCCTTTGCTGCCTCAGCACGTATTGTATCACTTAGGCCGATGCTCTTCCAACAGGTCTCAGGATTTAGTCCAGTTCATATTTGATCAGGCAGATCCCTGAGGAACCATTTGAATAGCAGAGGATATGAGTACAGAATATGAAGAGACCACCTGGGTCATTAAACCCAGTCCCTTGTTGTCCCTGGCAACCATATAATAGACATTTAATCCAAAAAAAGCCCAACGAATTCCATTCCTCCTCCCCTGTGTGGCCAGAGCCTGTAACGTGATACATCACGGAAAGCACATTTCTGGCTGCAAAAAGGCAGAGCTCCCAGAAAATGGAAATCTAGTGTCTCTGGCCATAACACGTCGTAGGAATAACACGGTTTCTAGCAATAGCATTTCACACAGAACCAGACTTGGCATTTCCCCAAACACTTTCTCAGCCATTTTAGGGATTTATAACTAATAATTGCATAGCTGGATAAATAATTAGACTCTGAGGTTTTGTCCTAGCTTTTTCCTTATAAATAAATCCCTTATTCACAAGCTATATTACAACACCTGTCAGTAACACAATGTGCACTTCGTATCGATGACTCGCTTATTTCCTGCCTGGGTACATTGATTTTATTTCCATTATCTATACTCTTTTATTTATGTAATTATCAGGCCTGTCTTTCAACAGAAACACATCTATTTTATGTGTCTAGATGTATATCGCTAACCATAGATTGGTGATGATTCACACACGCAAATATCCTTGCACAAACTGTTACAGAGAAGCAGAAACCCATCGTAAACCCATCGTAAAAGGATGGAGCCAGACTAAATTGCACCTGATTGCCCCGAGTGAATGGCAGAGCTATGGCAGAGCTATGGTGGAGCACGCTGTCCCACTGAAGGAGCACTCTGAGTGAAGAGCAGGGACTCCCGACAACAAACTCGAACTCTGCAGAGGAAGCGTACACCGCTCCCATTTCATTCTTCATGTGGCCAAAAGTTGCACAACTGCTTAAAGTCAAGGACAGGAGAAGAGATACTAGGTTAGATTTATAAAAGAACAGGGGGAGTAGATGAGCACATCATCTTTCGTTGACTGGAGGCAGATTTATGGGAGGGAGGATGAGGGAGGCTGACGGGGCTGGTGCTCTCCCCCACCCCACCACTGCTGCCCAGTGTGGCACGTGCTGTGCGTCATGTTAACGGGGCTCTGCCACCCCTCACCACTACCACAGCCATATCTGGCCCCATTTTAATTTCCCCCCACCATCAGTCCCTCCTGCAGCTTTGTCCACCCTCCCTATCTTCACTCTTCTCTTGAGGTACGAGAAATCTCTCATCCAAGGCAGCCTGCGGGAATTAGCATCTCCCTGGGGGATGTGCTGGAGGGGAGAAAGCAAGGCAAAAGCTGTCCAGGAGCAGACTCTTATGTGAACAGAAATGTAACTCAGAAGACCCCAAAGCCTGTGTTTTCTCTGCACCTGGTTCCCTTTCCTTTTTATGCTGTCTGGGTGCTGTTGTGAGCTACAGCTGATAGAGCAAGTGGGGCAGGGAAGACCTGCGACTCTTACTGAATCTCATGGCAAAGACAAAACCAACCTGCAAGAACGTTTTACTGTTTCTGCATAACCACATTTTTCTTTGCCCGATCAGGCCCAAGCCTTGCAGCAGAGGCCATAGGAACACTTCTTCTACAGCCCACAGGATGCAACGCTGCTGGAGCTCCCCCGAAAGCGGAGGGGCTGCAGAGCCAGGGACCCAGCCTCAGCCGTGTGCCCATCCCTTTCCAGTGCCACAGCCTTGGGAGAGGTTTATCTCCAGACCTTGGGAGACCTCCTCAGCTTGGGCTTGCACACGCATGTTTGCGGGGTCCAGGCCAGCCGCTTCCTGCACACATTTCACGGGACTTTGTCTGAGCAGAGCCCCGAGGACTCGGCAAAATTTAACATTTCGGTTTTGCTGGTTGGCAGGAGGTTCACTTGCCCCTGGCTTTTGCCGAGAGGCCTTGGGGAGCAGCCTCTGCCCCACAGCCGCGGCACAGGGCTGGCAAGCGGCAGTGGTAGGTGGCTGGCTGCTGGAAGGGGGCCAAGACTTTCAGGAAAGACATTAGTCATGCTATTTACCAGAAAAATCTTCATTAACCACCAAGTGCTCTCCTTGCCTTAGGAGACAGTGGGTTTTTTTTTTTTCATTTCATTGACATATCGGGGTTTATTTTTGCTACTACCTTGTGAAATGCCCTGGAGAACCTTGGCCCTTAGCAGCCAAACCTATCCTCTGCCTCATGAACCGGGCAGCCATCCCCACCACCCTGCGGCCGCAGCTCGGCTGCTCTGCTGCTGCACAGCCCATAGCAAAGCCGAGCTGCGGCCTGGGCATCTCCCTCAGAGAGCACCCAGACGCCGCAGCCACTGCCCCGCACTCATCCGTCCTCCTGGAAGGGCAGTGGTGCTGTAAAAAGGCCAAGCTATTATTTACACCATTAGGTGCCTTTGTGGATCACTTCACTCTGTACATAGAAGGGAATGAGGAGGATCATACTCACCTATGTTTATCATAAATTTCCACAAAATTAGAAGGATTTTCTGTCTAGGGTCCATGCTGGTCCATGGAGACCCGTGCAGTAAGATGTAGTCAGGGCAGCGCGGTGCGAACAGCCAAGCTCTTCTCTGATGAGGTGACCTGTGGGACGGAGAGGCTGGAGCACGCTTCACACGGGGCTACTGTGTCCAGAGTTAGGGAACTGCACTGCATAACCCACACAGAAAACAATCGCCTGATGCTAAGCCTGATGTTCTCTCCAGGATGTGATGGAGTTAGAGAAAGGGCAGGGAGGCACAACTAAAACGATCGAGGCAATGAAACAACTTGTAAGGAGAGGCTAAAGAGGCTTTGGAGAGGAGGAAGCTGGGGGTTATGGCAGATGTTTGCAAAATCATGAAGGCAGTGAATGAGGTGAATGGAGAATGGTCATCCACCATATCCACATATTAGAACCAAGGGGAGCATGATGAAACTGGTAGCAGCTTGGTTTAAGATAGATGAAAGTGTTTCCTCACGTAACAGGTAGTGAGCCCTCCTCAGAGCCCTACCTTGGCTTTGTCTTGGAAAGAGCTAGCTGGACCACATGCAAAACTGAATGGAAGAATAAGCCAGTAACTTAGCAGGAGATCAGTCAAGGATGATCAGGGTCCAACATCTCCTTTCTTGTTTATCATTGTTGTCATAACCATTGTGTACATATCTCTAGCCTATATTCATCAACAATTTTGAGACAAGCCTTGTAGGTACTCATCTACTTGGCTTATTACAAGAACACATCCTCAGCCTGTAATTCTTGCACAAAAAGCAAAATAAGAACTAAGTATTAAAAACTGTGACTTACGAGAATGAGGAAGGTGATTTTTAACCTAGCCAGCTAATTCTCCTTTAAATCTCTGATGAAAGCCACAGGCAGGCTTCCAGCATGTGAATCTTTCTTCAGTATTTCCTACAATTTGAAGAAATGTTCAGCTGGAGTTCTAAATTACAGGGGAAAATTGGCTCTTTGTCGTCTGGTTTCCACCAATTCTGCAATGTTCACACAAAAGTTGAATTGAACTTCCTAACATTTCAAAAAATGCTGCAACCATTGGAAGTTAGTGGGAAACACTAGTGCAACAACCCATCAGCAAGGTCGCAATGCAGAAGAAACTCGACCTTTGGCTGCAGTGTGACTAGAGTAGTGTGAGGACCAACAACTGTGAGATCACATATGAGGAAGAAGGAGAAGTTTGGGGACTTCACTTTCGATTCAACTCACATGGAAAGAAATCTGGAAACTGCCAAATTCCCCCACTCCCCAATCTCTAGGTCAAACCCAAACTTTGGCAACCCTATAGGGGAGATGTTTTGTAGCTAGAAATTTCAGTGCTTCTGCCCAAGGACCCAGAAACATCCCGAAGTATGTATTATGCATTTTCAATATGCTCAGCAGATATTTTTGAACATTGTAAGAAATTTTGTTGAGGGTGAGCTAACAGGCAGGTTGCACATAGCTGATCTTCAAAACTGGAGGTGAGCATGGAGAGAGCAACAGTACTATTGAACAGCTGTGGATATTTAACGTGGGTATTAACAGACCATTTGGGACACAGGAGGCTGCAGGTTAAATTTTACTTTGGAAACCCTTCACTCTGGAAATGTTTGGTACATGTAGATTTGTTCAACAGATCTGTGAAGAAAGCTGAAGGATGAACATTTTAATCATCTCTCAGGGCTGCTCAGTCTGTGGGATTTACTTCTAAAAGTTGGTAGCTGTGACTCTCAGCCACAGGGCAGAGCTTTGGGCAGTGAGCGTGAATCCTGAGCTGTTCTGGGCTCAGGACAAAGCAAGAAAGAAATCTGGGTAGTTACAGCCTTAGAAGAGACCTATGGAACAGCCATTTTATAGGTTGGTCCCAAACTTTTACAAATTTGGGCAGTGGCTACAGATTTCTGTTCCATTGAAAGCCCTGATGACGCAGGCAGGAACTTCTCCCAGCAGCAGGGCAGCTTTCAGCAGCTCCTCCGGGTGCCCTCCTCCCTCAGCTGTGCTGTGTTTGTGGGAGGGCACACAGATGGGTCCTGGGAACTCAGACAGCTTTCGAACAATCTTGAGAAAAAAAAAGAAGGGAGAGGTTATTCCTAGTTCATATCAGTTTGCTTGTTTGGTTTACGGTGCTGTCCCAGGAATGCCAGTTAATAAATGTGCAGCAGCGGCACGGCCATGAGCAATTAGCAGCACAAACTGCTGAAGTTGGCACTACTGCAAAGAGAAGTATTTGTAGACCCACCCACAGCCTGAAAAGTTAAAACTTTGGCCGGTACTTCAAACAAAGGACTTAAACTGATATACAGGGCAGCAAGTATGTAATATAATAACGCAGACAAATCATTTTGTCCTTCCCTTCCAATTTCTAAAATGTGATCACATCACACTTGCCATTAAAAACAAACTGTCCTTTCTCAATAGATCTGCACCTTAGATGGCATCATCCATTCGAGGATTCTTCCAGCTCCCCACAAGATTTCAACCGACAGATGGCAGCAACCCTATTGCTAATGGCACTGCAGCTGCAATTGTTGTTCTCATCAAGGCACATGGTTTCCCCGGGATGTCTCAGACCTGGCTGATGAGCATACTATCCGAAGGGCACCAGAAATGTCCCTGCAACAGAGCAAACAGCCGTGAAACACAAAGAGTCTCCACTGGCTGTGCTCTCCATTGCATTCTTGGGGACAGGATGGCTTAAACGAGACTAAAAATGCTCCTGAAAGCACGGCTGGGTCCTACCAGGGACAGCAAACACTGCAGCCCCACTGTCTGCGTGGCAGTGGACATTTGACATCATGGGTTTTTCATACATGGACTCTGTATGTTTCATGTAGCTCATTTATTTACACACTGCCTCCACCCTGCTTGCAAAACCACACTTGGCACACGGCACGTGTAGGTGGTCTTTTTGGTCAAACATCACAGGCACTTCTCACTTGTCCTGGCTCTTTGCCACTTGCCCTGTGAAGACATTTGGCCATTCACAGACAGCCACAGGCTTTTCCCTCCAAGAAACCACTCGTAACTCAATCTCCTTACATAAAAGTTTTCTTTCTCAGCCAGCACTTACATTTTACATCCACTCTTTTTTTTTAAATGTACATGAATGGTAAGATGGACAGAAAACTGACTGAGCTGCTGAGTTCAGAGGATTGTGATCAGTGGCACAAAGTCCAGCTGAAGGCCAGGCACTAGTGGAGTACCCCAGGGTTGATATTGGGTCCAATACTGTTTAACCTCTTCATTAATAGACTTGACGATGGGACAGAGTGCGCCCTCAACAAGTTTACAGAGGATACAAAACAAGGAGGAAGGTCTCATGCACCAGTGGGTTGTGCTGCCATTCAGGGGGACCTCGACAGGCTGGAGCAATGGAATGGCAGGGATCTCATCTCAACAAAGAGGAGTGTCAAGCCTTGCCCCTCGGGATGAATAACCCCATGCGCCAGTACACACTGGGGACCGACCAACTGGAAAGCAGCTTTGCAGAGACGGACTTGAGGGTCCTGGTTGACATCAAGCTGACCATGAGCCAACAATGAGCCCTTGTGGCAATGATGGCCAGCAGCCTCCCACGCTGCATTAGAAAGTATGTTTCCAGCAGGTCAAGGGAAATGATTCTTCCTCTCTGCTCAGCCCTGGTGAGACACATCCAGGGTGCTGTGTCCAAGTCTGGGCTCACCAGTACAAGAGAGACATACTGGAGTGAGTCCAGCAAAGGGTCCTGAACATAATTAAGGGATTGGAGCACCTAATGTATGAGGAAAGGCTGAGAGAGCTGGGGCTGTTCAGCTCAGACAAGGGAAAGCTCAGGGGGATCTCATCAATCTGTATAAACACCTGATGTTGGGAGAGAGCTAAGAAGACAGAGCCAGACTCTTCTTGCTGGCCCCCAATGGAAGGTCAGAGCCAATGGGCACAAACAGAAATACAGGAAATTCCATTTAAACATAAGAAATACATTGTTTTAACTCTATGAGTTATCAGACACTACAACAAGTTGCTCAGAGAAGCTGTGGAGTCTCCATCCCTGCAGATATTCAAAACTCAGCTGGACATGGTCCTGGGCAACCAGCATTAGGTGGCCTTGCTTGAGCAGGGATTTGGACTAGATAATCTCCAGGTGCCTTCCAACCTCAACCATTCTGTGACTGTTGTACTCTTTAAATAACCTTGATTTCAGTAGAAGTCAAATACATGTTTTTCCTGAAGTGAGAGCTGAGGCCAAGAAATGACACAGAAAGATGAATCAGTGGAATGGTTTTAAAAAATGTTTTTAGTGATTTGACTGTTCCTTAAAGTAATCCTGTGATTAAGTCTTGTTGATAACTTCATTCCTCGGAAACTGAAAGCCTGCTAAATTCCAATCCACGTAAAAATCAGCCCTGCCAATACCCCAGACACCAGACTAATAACCTTCCTCCTCCATCACCATTTGGGCTAAACAAAATATATTAGGCATCCTAATTAGGTATATGCAGTCATCTTGGAAGGCACATAGAAAATGACCTAATCCACAATTAGCTCATTGGATCTGGTTTCTGTGGGGATTTTCTTATGCTCCTGATTATGCTGCATACGTTAGCGTACCTCTGCAAAACACCTCTGCTGCTGACAAGAATACCCAAGCACACACACGACTGCGCTGTCCTTGTCCCTCCGATCTTACTGCTGGTCTGTGCTTTGTCCCTGCGGTGCCTCTGCAGCCGGAGCTCTCTAGAGCTCTGCTTGTGCGGATCCCAGGCACAATGGGGCCCTCTTGACTCTGCTGCACATAAATACATCAAATTGCTGCTCTCCGTCTCTTTCATGCAATCCCCAGGGGAGCATTAGTGGTGCTTGCCTCAGAAGAAGATGGATAAGAGAAAGCTTACCTTACCAGCCCTCACTCAAGGGTCAGGTACAGCTGCGATCTCTGCACCCAGAGGAGGACCATGCTCAATACCCACTGCAGAGCCTCTCTACACGTGGAAGGAGGGACAAAGGTACACGCATGGCTGCGATGTTCACAGATAGAAAGGAGGTGAGAGTACGGGTCACAGCCACAGTACTCGAAGAGATATGTGCACATGTGCAGCCCTAGAAGACGTTTCATTTGTTTTCGCTCTTTTGAGTGAAAACAAAGCAAAAAAATAAATCAAAATAACATTCCAGCTTCTACGGGTTCACTGAAAAAGAGCCCAGTTGTAATAACAACAAATCATACACAGTACATAGCTCATTTTTCCTTCTGTAGGTTAACTGGAGAAGGTCACAGCAATCATGTTTAATAAACAAAGGTTTTCCTTATTTTCTAGCACTGGCTCTGAGCAATTGCCCTGTAAGACCTGCTTTCAAAATCACTCCCCAGTTACTCTGTTTCTTTTCTACTTAACATTTCCCGAGGCACTTGCAGCCAAGTAGATTATTTCTCTTTTTCAAAAAAAATGAAACAATTATATTAATTTAGCTCAGATTTCAACCAACACACATTATAAGTCTCTGCAGATTGTATATTAGCATGGGAATTTTGAATACACAGTAATTGAAATATATTACATTCAAATAAAGTCTCAAGAGGGCATCTTCAAATGCTGGTTTAATTCTACAGTATTTTTTAAAGTCTGTGCATGGTATGAAAATAAGTCACTGAGAGAGCCTCTGCCTGCACTGATGAACTAGTTCACTGCTTTCTCCTAACGGTACCTTGTACTTTTTCTTTGACAGCTACCCCCAAGCATTTGGTTTGATTATCAGCAGATCTTTAATCCTGGCTTAGTAGTCTGCATGGTGAAGATGGTCTGTATTTATTCCTTGGCCTAGCACACCTAGCACACAACCACTTCTCGGTACCTGTTGAGCTACGTTACCTGTGGCTACGTCCATCCTACCCAAAAGCAACCATGTTGACCACTCACCCAGCCTAGCAGTCTCTGCAGACACCTTTTTGTCTGGAAACTCCACCCTGGGGGTCTTCTTCACCAGGGCTGCTCTCTGCCAGGGCTAGAAGTGCCACCAGGCCTGCAGAGTCTTGTTGATGCCCACAGAGAATGACTCACGCGGGTGCAGCTGTCACTGCCGCCTACCCAAGGAACGGAGAGCCGTGGTAATGGAAAGCGAGCCTGCAGCTCGTCCCAAAAGCAGTGCTCACGGGGAGTGGGTGGTCGTGCCTGTGACATGCCATCGCCACGGGCTCCTCAGGAGATCGGCCAGGCGTGAGTCTCAGCCCTAAGTGACACTGCCCTCAGGGCCAACTGGTCATTGCTGGGTTGAGATGTTGGACACGGAGACAGCATCTGGAAAAGGAAGGGGACCAGGCAGGCGTTTGCCAAGCCAGTGCTGTCTTGCTGACAGATGCCCTGCTGGGAAACATCCAGCTCAGCTGCAGGGCAGACACTTAGGGCCTTACACCTTCCTGTTATCCCAGGGCCACCTACCAGCTCAGGCCTGTGAACAGCCAGGGTCTCCTAACTGTCAGTGCCTTGGCCTCACTGGCACTTCTCCAGCCCAAAGCAACTCGGGGGACTTCTGCTTGCCCTCCCTCAGCCCCATTTGCCTGTCTAGTAATAGGAAAAAAAAAAAAACAAAAAAAAAAACCAGACCAAAAGTTATCACCAGTGCAAATAAACTTACACAAACAAGTTGTAAGAAGGTTCACAATAAAAGAAACATTATATTCTCTCTTAAACTTTTTCATTACATGTCAAATAGAACTATTGTGTTGATAAGTTTTTTATTCAAGTATTTGAACCCAGAGGGTAGAACGCAAATCTTGGATTCATGGGAGAGATGTAAGTGGTATCACTTACCATGCCCAGTACCACCTGATTACTGACTATCATAAAGATGACCTCTTGAAACTACAGAAAGCTTTGGTTTGATGAATTTCACAGCACAGCTCTTAGCTGCAGTGATTTTTTTAAGTTCATATTTTTCCAAAATCCACATATTCTAAGTACAAATGTTGCTAAGTTTTCAGCTCAAGTTTCCCGCATTGTCCTCAACAGACTGTTTGCAACACTGTGAAGCTGAAGTAATTTAATTTCTCCAAATAGCTATTTTGTTCACTGATAATAGAGATACCTTGAACCTCTCATTTGCATTACTTATTATCAGGATAGCTGGGGAAGAAAGAAGAAAAAAACACAAGCAGTGCCCCATCTTAGCACCTAGGCTGCCTCCTGGATATTCCTAGGGTAAAGGCGTTGCAGAAAATCCTGTCCCACATGAATGGTGCCCTATGCTTTCCTGTTCTCATGAGGCTGCCCAGCTCCATGGACCGCTCCATGGATCATGGACTGGCCCAGGCTTCTCCCGGGCCTGGGATCGTAGCTTTTGTTCCTGTCCTTGCCAAATGCAGCTCCACACTGATTAATAAATACCACATGGCCCAGCAGGACAAATCTGATCCTGATTAAGAGTAAATACCCAATTTCCCTTCTGTTAGATTAGCCTCAGCGCATCAGGATATTTATTCTGACTTTATGCTTCATCCTATCTTCTGACATGTTGCAGAAGGACAAGCGATGCCTTTTCTGGAGTGCAGTTACAGTGGCTGATAGCAAACCCCATCAGCTGTGAGGCATGTACGTTCATAATGGTGGGTGGGTGGACACCGCTTCTACACCCTGTGTCATATGGCTGCAGGAGTTTTGATTCGTTCCTGAGCTGTCTAAATCCGGATTTACATCTATTAGAGCTGCACTACTGTTCTAATTAACACAGCGTGGGGCCACATTTTCTCTCTCTCTCCACCAACGCACAATGGTGTTTGATGGGAAGGATGTTCCTCCCTCTCAGGAGTCTGATTAAAGCATAACGTTTCTGGCCTGGGAGGCACGGCAGGCTCTTTTCTGTCTTGAATTGTGCAGCACTTTCTCTGCACTCACCTCATTGCCCTGCAGTACTCCCTGCTTGGGAGAAAGTCTGTCATGCATTTTCAATCTAATTTGGTTTGGTCTCCTTGTTTGCCACTGCAAAGCCTTCCATGCTCATTTAAAAATACATTTATGTAGGCTGCGCAGTGAGGAAAATGGAGTGGGACAGTCTGATGTGCCGTATTAGGTACGACAATAGCAGCATGCCCAGGTGTTCTTCTTTCCCAGAAACACTCCTGGAGTTTCAGTTTTGCTGTTAGCTGTCAGGACATGACTCCAGAGGTGCCGGTGCTTCTGAGCTGGGTGCACTCCAGCTTCCCTGTGCTTGGTGGGCAGCCGGGGCTTGCTGACAAACCACCTTGTCCTGCTCCAGGCTCTGTCTTATGTATGGTTTGCTTGTCTTCAGTTAAAAACTGCACTTACATAATTAGTACTAAAAAGAAGCTTTTCAAGGAGTTTTAGCTTCATTATGTCCTTAAAACTTAGGTACTTTAGCTCTTAAAAAGAGTACCTCATTCTAATAAAGCACAACATAACAGTGAAGTCCTCCAGCCTTCAGCCTCATGTATCACAAGTTCCTTCAAATCCAGTCAGCTTTAGAAAAAAAACTTTCAGTTATTTTACATTAGAAAGAAAAAAACTCTTAAGGAAAGAAGTGAAAGCATATTTTTGCTGCATGAACAGTCTGTGGATGCTGGTTGGTGCTCAAAAACCTCATTCTGAAATTTTTAATGTGAAATCTTGGTGATATTGTTTTGCTTCTATCACATATGCTCCATCCATAAGATTTGAGTCACTCTTGAAGAAAACAGGAGGGTCTCCATGGTGACAAACTCCTGTGGTCTGAAAAAAGTGTGACAACATTTTCTCCATATCCTAACATTTTTATTTAGTGATTTTTTTTTTGCCCCAAAGCTGAGTTTACAATAATAAACATGTAAGAGCATGGGTTTTAACAGCCAGCATAAACAAAATCTGTCTCAATGTGCGAAGAAACTATCCTCTCTTATGTACACCTGCAAAAAGTTATCGACATGCTCCCCTGCAGCGCAAACTCCGCAGGAGGGATACGTTAACACAAACTGCTGCAGACTCACCCACACGAGAGCTACCAGAGCTGGAAAATGTTATTTCCTTAGCCTTCCTTTATGAAAAGTTAACACAGAAACATCTGTCTCACAGATCTTACCAAGATGGAGCTGTAGCATTTTATGTGTTTACATACCGTAGTGAGCGATGACCATAAGGATGCTCTGAGCAAGTGAAGTATTGGGCAAGCCCCTTGAAGGGGGCCAAGGCTTTGCCCCCCTACAATCCAGCAACACTGAGAGGCACAGAGGACTCACCGTGAAAAGGTCTGTACAAGCCACTGGAGGAAATGGATCATTTCTCCCAAAGGCCTCACATTCCTAGTGAAGAAATTTGAGCCATCTTCCCCAGATCACTGGAGACTGTAAAGGACAGAATATTCATCCAAGTTAGGGGAAAAAAATCCAACCTCTCGTACTTTGCACCAGCTTAGAACAGGTCAGTCTCAAAAATATCATGGGACGCAACTGTGATTTTCGCACGGACTCAACTCACATTATATATGCAAAATAATGCTAGCAGCTGCCTTGTTGTTGGTACATCATACAACCTGTGTGAATAAAACTATTTTGGTGTTTAATTGGAGGATTACACAGTGCAAAATGGCTGGCAAAGAAAATCCAGTGTGTTTTGCTCTTCCAGTGCTCTGTACTCACACTGATCCTGTTAAAAACACTCCAGGACTTTCAAAGCCCCTGTAGGACAGCAGCCAGCTGAGCTTATAAATTTTCTTACTGCTCCCACCATGTTAAACAGCAAACTCTTTTATACTAGTGTTTCCTGTAAATATTACAGATCATGCTTTTCTTAGTAAATTACTTTTCATGTGAGGCTTCTTTCAGCATCTGTAATTATGATAGGGTTGCACAACCAGTTCCCTGAGAAAATGGCCTTGGCTTCCCCTAAACTTACACAGGTTTTATAACAGAATATTTACATTTATTCAGTAGGGCAGGTCCTGATTTATATTAATTTGTTACTGAAAGAAAAAAGAAATCAAAAGAGGAGTCAGTGAATTATAAGATTATAAGGTTTTTTTAACTTTGATTTCTGGAAAAAAATATCTGGAACAAATGAATGATTTGTAAGTGTGAAAATGAATAACAGATAAAATGAATTTGTCAAAGACAATCTGTCAAATTAACCCACATCTCTTCTGGGTGATAGGTCTTGTGAGTAGGGGAAAAGAAACAGAAGTTATGTATCTAGAATTCAGCACACTTTCTGCTGTCTTATGTGATGTTTTCACTGGCAGAACAGGGAAACATGGACTAAATGAAACTATGACTACAAGCTGCAAAAATAATTAGATCCTGTTCCAGACTGCAATTATCAAAGATTAACTCATCAAATGAGAGGATACATTGACTGGAGTGCATCTGCTGCCTGCCCTGAACTTAAGTCCACCATGCACTTTCGTTAGTAACCCAACAGCAGCACCGAGCGCTGACCCAGCAAACCTCCCTGGGACAAAATGCAGGTGGCAGTGGCTTGATGCCTGTCCAGTGTGGCACTGGTACCGCTGATCCTGCCATCCTTGCAGTGGAGGGATGAGCTAGACCTGCTCTTGGGCAACTACGGTAGCTTACCTCTTTTTTAATGATTCTTTTCCAGGGCTTCTCGTCTCAGCAGCAAGCACTGGTTGTGTTAGTTCCTCTTTGCTCTCAGCAGTGACAGTAAGAACCTGGCACCAGTCAGACTTCAAGGGGAGGGATAGTGCACTGCTCTTGTCTCCACTGCTAGTGTAGATCCTGGGCTCAGTTCAGTGACCTAAACACAGGGTTCATTGGGCGTGTGAGATGTGTGGGGTCAGCAGCACTCAAATCCTCTGCAGGAGCACCTAGACCCTTGCTGGGGTGCCCAGGGCAGTTCAAACAGCACTGGATGCCTATGTTGAGGCAACACATCCAGTGGCGCCTAGCAGGCACCTCCATTTGATCATTTGAATCCCTCTCTAGACTCCGCTGAAGGTACCAAGTAATCTCCATTGACTGTAATAAGACATTCAGTAGCATAGGTCCAATACCAAACCAATAAAGAGAAGAAGAGTTTTGCCCTACTCTTTATAGATGGAAGAGGCCTTCAAGTCTTGGGCACAAAGTTCCTCCATTGGGTTAATTTTATGGTTCTACTGTTATTGAAAAACAGAAAATGTTAGCTCTTATTAATTGTTTTCTGCCCATTATCACCAACCACTTTGCAGACAGGGATAGGTAATCCTGCCTTACTCCAGACACAAGTCTTGCTCTCAAATACATGCAAAACTGAGAACAAGACCACATGGTTCTCAGCATATCCACCCACTAAGTCTTGCTAGCCTGTGAGAAATCTTAATTGCAAATTAAACTTTTTGCTGATCCAATAGAAATCTGCATTAAATTTCTGTGCACCAAATCCCAGAAGCAAAAAAGAAAAAAATAGGCAGAAAGAGGAGAGGTTTTAACCTACTGCACATATACTCAAAGTATCATTGCTGTCTTGCACTTCTCATCAGGGACTCCAGCTCTGGACACTCCACTGACCTATGTTTGGGATCACATCATGTTAAATGGAAAAGCTTTAGTGTTTCCTTTCTGTCTTTCATTACATGAAATTTGATCACACTGTGTGAATGTTTGAGCCCCAAGTGGAGCAGAATCAGGACAGGTCCTCCTGCCATGCTTAAAGCATTCATGGTCATTAAGCTCATGGTGGGGCAGAAGTACAAAAATGGAGGCCTCCAGCATAACAAAATATATTATAGAATATTGAGAAATTGTGAGTAATGATATGTATGATCCAGCATCACCCAGCTTTCTCATTTCCAAATTGAAAAGAGGCCTGAAATTGCCCACTTTCATGTCATTTACTGAGGTTTAACAAAAAGATCCATTCTCTCTCACACTGTGCTCCCCAAAGAATGTCTAAATCATGGGATTTTGCCTTTGTGGTCCTTTTCTGCTTTCAGAAATGCCTCCGGAAAAAAATGTCTGTTGTCCCCAAATGCCTGTTAATTGTGCTCAGTTTCTATGAAATGATTGTTTTTACTTCTAATGGCTTATACTGCAAATCAAACAGAGATTGGTTCATCCATCTGACCTCACGCTTGCTTGCACGTTAACAACAGGGCAGAAGAAAGCTAAATTATGCCCACAGTTATTGCAGGCAGTCATGGTCTTCCAGCTAATCTCCAAGTAATGTCACTGGAATCCCATTATCTTCAGCAGCAGAGATTAGTCTGAATTAAGCAGCTATTTTCCACTAAGTTCCTCCTCCACCAGCTACCGAATTTGCAGGGCTAATATACAGTATTAACGACTTTCCAGTACAGTCTGGATTTAGTGCTTCAACAAAGCGCATGTTCTCTTGGCTGTATTTACTGGGTGCATGTGCATTCAAAACGAGGGGTGTTGAGGGGAAAGCAAGCAAACAAAATTCACCTACATTCAGCAGTACAGAACTGTTTGGTTTAAAGTTGATAAATATAAGCCATCACTGAACAGATCAACACTGACCAGGAACAAGACCAGAAATCTGAGCTCTTACCATCAGAAAAATGAGGTCCTGGAAGAGCTTTTTTTCAAAAAATATTAGGTGTTAAAGTAGGAGTAGCCCAAATGTAACCCTCGTCCTTCATGAGGATTGCAAGTGCAGTGTGCTCCAGCCTGCCCAGCGACGGGCAGCCTCTGGAGGTGACTCCAGATAGGAAGGATGCACACGCGCACACGGAGGTGGCAGGGTTCCCACCCCACCACCACCTGCCCTCACCTCCCAGCCCTTGGCTGCAGGGCTCCTGAAACAGTGTTAGAGCTGCCACAGGGAAGCGTACGCTGCTCATCACTAAATTCTCTCATTTTTTTTATTAAACTACTGTTTCATATGGGCTGGTAATTTGTACTCCTAGAATGTAGATTCCAATTAAATTCAAAAGGAAAACTAAAGTAACTATAAATTGATGTGAAAACTGAAAGAGACTGATCAGCGGAATCTAAATCCCGTGATACATTTTAACATTTCAGCATGCACACAAAATTTCTAAAGGTATCTCTAAAAAACTCTGGCTGCTGCTGTAACAGAAATATGTTCATAAATCATCAAGAAAGTTGTAATTGGATATTTAGGCATTTGCACTAAATTTTCTGTCCTTTTCCCATAATCTTCCTTAACTGCAATTTCGTTTAAATTCCTACTCACTGTAAGACCCACACAGCCTTAGCTGTAGTTGTGCTCAAGGCACCTGCCAGTTTGCCAAAGGCTCTTCGGAAGTTGGTTACAACATACTTTTTGCCAAGACATAGTCAATAGTTCAGTAATCTATTAGTCATACTAAATTGAAGTATCTGAGCAGGAGCGATTGGACATTTCAAGAAAGCATTGGCAGCAATGGAGTAAATCTAGCGGTAACTCCGTTTCATTGGAGTTAAATTTCTCCGTTTGTTTTTATTACATATGGAAAAACTCAAATGTATTCTGAGTTTAAAACATCACCCCTGCTATGGCTGCCACAGGTCAAAATTCTACTCACTTATCTAACACATGGGAAACCTCTGGTATCAGGGAGGTTGTGTGGAAGGGAAGAAAAAAAAACATGAAAGGCTCCAAGACAGCAGAAGTTTCAAAGCTGGGAGCTCGTGTCTCTTTAAGATCCTCTCTGTGAAAGCTCAGGAAGTTCCTTCTCAAATTAATTTTGCATCCTTCTTGATGGCACTAATGGATGTGAACACTGATGTTTTCTCTGGCACTGCAAATAGAGGATCATGCATGGAGTCTCACTGGAGCCAACGGCGGGCCATGTGGTCTAGCTGAGAAATAAAAATACCTTGATAGTGCACCCAGCGCAATGTGTACAATTACTGCATCTTCTTACCAGCTCGGAATCTTGAGACTTTCCAACAACAGAACCTCTGCTCTGGCTTTTGTACACAACCAAGCAGCAGCAATTCATTAAAAGGCTTGTTAAGTTGTCCAAAATAGCTTCAGTGTTGTGGTATTGCTTTCACACCGTTAAATCAATGAGGCCTTTCCAAATACCCATAAATTGCCTTAAAATATCTCTTAGTAATTTAAATTCCCGACCAACTCTGCTGAAGTCAACAGCATTAAACAGACCTGGTTGTATGACAGGGCTCAGCAAAGAAGGACTCAGCCAAGGGGGAGATTTGGGAAGAAAGACGGAGGCCCCAGCAGGGCTTCCAAGCAAAGCCACGCACTTGGCTCTGAGACACCTCCAGCAGAAAACAAACATTTTTTTTAAAATCACTTGAAATTTTACCAGTAGAGGGAAACAAAGCACCTTGGCTTCAACCTGCTCAGAGCTGCAGGGCTGTGGATGGCACCTTAAGTGCCCCTTTTCCTTGGTGATGAGCTCTTCTCCTGCCTCTTCTCTTGATGAGTGCCGGGTTGACCCCTTGCTTCCCGCAGCCGTACACTTGTGTGCAGGCGGCCCCGTGCCTGGGAGCAGACGAGGGAAGTGCACAGGCCATCTGTTCAGCTCAGGGGATAAGCAATACTTTCAACATCTTACTATCCGGGCTTGTCTCTTCCCGAAAACGGGACAGTGTTTGCCCTTGGTATGTAAATGAAACATGCAAAGCTAGTTTCACAAAGTTAGGTTGCTAAATCTCCATTAAAGCACTTCAATACAAGTAGCTTCATCTTCAAAGTTACATCCCACTGACTTAATGGAATTTGTGGGTTAGCACTTCTGAACATCAGGCCCCTGAAGATGTACTTGAGCACTTACACTTGGCATTGAGATCCTGGCTTGAGGGACAGAGTTGTTGTGAAGTGGTGTGTGATTTGTTTTTCTCAGTCTGTTAAGAAGTAACACTTTTATATGCAACCTATAATCAGTGGTTTTGCTTGCTTTTCAGCCTCCCTGCCTTTTTCATAGAGGGGACTGTGGTGTAGAAGTTTAGCTAAAAGGAGTGTATATCTATATCTTGCATAGTACAAAAACAGCAGCAGTTCCTTGAAAGCAGTAAGTTCATAAACTCAGAAGGAAAAAAAAATCCTGTCTTTGGCAGCTGGAGAGCAATAGCACGGTCACAGAGATTTTCTGCTCATGCAAATGTGTGTGCAACCTGTGCTTCACCACCCACCCTGTTATCCTTCTGTTCTCTGTCCCACATCCTGCAGTGGCACCTTTGTGTTCCAAAAAATTACTCCTATTAGAAGTTGTAAAGGAGGGAAGGTGGCAAGGCTGTGTTTTAAACTTGCCATTATTAATCCAGCAGATGTACAGAGTGACACTAGGCCTCTGTTGCAACCTACAACAACAGGTTTTAAGTAACTTTTTAAATAGACTTCATTTCCTGAAGTCATGCCATGGGGAGGAAGAGTACTCCGAGGTCTGGGTCTCCCATCATCAAAGTCAGGGACTTGTGGTGAGGTGCCATGGTGGCTTTGGCCAGGAGTTGTGGGGAGGCAACAGGACTCGCTTCAGCATGGAGCCGGGATGCGACTGCGATGGGCACCTGGGCCTGAAGGGCACTCCTGGATCCCGCAGCTGAGAGCATCCCTTCAACAGACATAACATGCCACCCATTAGCTGCACATACAAATGCATCAGCTTCAATTGATATTTTGATTCTGGAAAACCACAGACGCACAGCAAAGTAGTGAAGAAGCGTGAGTTAGAATTAGGGGAGTTTTTACAGTTTCAGTTTCCCTTTTGAGTAACATGCCCGTTAGCACGCTCTTCTTCTTAAAGGAGTCAATGCTCTACAACCATTCAAAAGTAATTTAAAAAAGTAAAAAGTGTGTCTCATTAAGAGAGTTATCATTCCCTAGATATGATCAATAGGCAAAGGTGATTTTTCCAAGAATCAAGGTTATTTTTGGGCTTAGTCTTGCCATTGAAAAATTTTCTTGCATTGAAAGATTGATCTCACAGAGAAACAACGAGGAATTACTGAAAATGAGGCAGTCTGAAAGCGCTGCACAGGAAATGCGTATTTTTTCAGTTGTACTTTTACAGATTTGTCAATGAAAGATGTTAATGCAGGACCACATCTGCATTTTAAGGGCAAGAATCTTTATTTCTCCTCTTTCATATAAACTATACCATTATAATAATCACTACTTATAATGAAAAGTTTGCATATGGCTGGAAAAATGTTGAACAAACTATACAGGACATTAAGTCATCAGTATCATTTGTTTTAAAGTGAGAGTATACAGAAGATTACTTTAGAATTGGTATTTTTTAGAAGGTTTTTTTTTCCATTTGGTTTTAATACCAGTCTGTGCAGAAGTGATAGACAGAAATTGTTACAAGCTTTTTTCAGAGTGGACTATAAGCTGCAAGTACAATGCAACAGATAGGATTATATTAAATTGTGTCAGTCATCAAGTATTTTCGTCTCCTTGTTATCTGTTGTGCTAACAGCATTACTTACTTGGCTCATTCTTGCATCTTGTTTGTTGGTAGGGAAAAAAGAGAAAGTTTTCTTAAGCTTTACTCATTTCAGCTGATTTTCTTTTTTTCAAAGAATGACGGAATTAGCTAAAAATAAATTGGGTATTGACAGTGTCAGCTGTTGCACAACATAAATTACCTTCCAACAATCATAATACTGGATCAAAAATAATTTCTTCCAAATAATTCAATCTGAAAATCTATTACCTTGTTAAGTAATCTGAATTATGCTTTCAGGTTTTTTCCTTCTGAGTACCCGGACAAGGAAATTGCCTTCTAATGGAATAAGTATTTTTTTTGTTTTCCTTTGACTGTAGAGGATAAATACCTAAAACATCGAGTCTCAAGAAGATCCTGAGAGTTAGGAACACAAATTAACAGTATTGGCAAGATTTTCAAAGGCTGGTGGATAAAGCTGGGCAATAACTTCATCAGATTACTTTTATTCAGCTTCCTAGCCCTTGTAATGATAATGGGAAAGAATTGCTCTGTACCCTTAAATGATTTCTTAAGGCTCTCCATTTCTGTGTCACTTTAGCTGAGGGATGGCTTGGGTAAGAGAAAAGCAATTATATGTTTTTTTCCTCTTCATACAATATGCTCCCCTTGTTTAAGAAAACACACTCAAAACTAGAAAAAATATTCTGTTCCAAAACAATAGCTGATAGCAGTACTAATGATGTTTTGTTTAATAGGGCTCTAATACTCACCACCCATGGTGAGTACGAAGTCTGCAGGGAAATCATCTTAAGCAGACCATTAGTATTCTTTACAGATGTCAAAATAAAAAATGACTCCTTAAACAGTATGTATTTTCTATTCTGTCTTTTTTTCTCCTTGTATTTAAAACTCTTCTGATTAAAAAGAAAGAGCTCGGCTGGTGCTAACTGTCCCAGTAAGAGTGTGTATGTGCGCTGTGGTAATGCATTCCCCTCTAAAGCTATTGCCATTTGTTGGTAGTTGTCCTGAATGCTGACAGCTTGACCTGAACTTCTTTTACACACTATTTACTAGCTATTTTTCCCATGTTCTTAAGATTTAAGCTTTGGAGATCCAAATAATGCATAAAAATACATGTCATATTTCACACACTAAACTGATTTATATTCGACGTAGCTATTTACTGGAGGATGGACTTTCCTACAAAAATAAGCTTCAGCAAATCAGTACCTTGCAATGGCCTAGTGAAAACCATCTTTGCACTTGTATCTTTGCAAATGTTGACATACCCTCCTTGAGTGCTTTCAGACGGTAAGTTATTCAGATGGAAACTTTATGCTGCATATGATCACACTGAAGAGCTGTGAAATGAAGAGTGGTGCACATGGACTGAAGGTGAGACTGGGTAAGTAGCCATGTCTGTTCCTCAAATCCCAAATCTGTGAGGGCTTCTGGCGTCTGCAAGAGAAGTTGTTCCTTTTGGGTGCTTTACTTGAAAGGGAGCATGCTTCTCACCCTGCCATACCATTACTTTCCCTGAAGTATTGTAGCAACAGACAAATACAGTTTATAGCACTTGCTTCTGGGGTTTTATGCCATTTGATTAACTTCATGACACTAAGAAGTTCAATCTTGGACTGCTCTCTTACTTTGACATTATTTTGAAGTGATTCCATGTGTACTTTTGTATACACACGGGTATTTAAATCTAGTAACTGAGATGATACTTCAGTGCCAAGGTCGGAGTTACGGGGCTTTTTAACCTGCCAATAAGAAATGATCAAATTTTTGCACCTCTTGCCTTTGAACTTACTCCATCTATTCTAAAGTAGGGATTATAGTTTAGTCCCAAAATTCAGCTAGCAGGTATATTGCTTTTTAGCAAGATATGTGGACTTCCAGATCTGCAGATAAAGCTTTGTGGTAAGGAGTCTTCTTGTCTGAAAATGTAAGCAGAAATACAATACTTGGCCGTTACCATACAAAAAGAAAGTTTACACTGAAGAAGCATCAGCTTTGCAGAAATCAGACGCTACGTTCAGCTGGAATCAGGTATGTTCCTCAGCATGTGTAGTCACCGGCAAATAGCAGATCTGATTACATGCTTTGCAAAATAAATCAGAAGTCAGAATGCTGTTACAAATTGTGGCACTTCAAATCTCAGTCTACAAAGCAAAGAACAAATGGCAAGAAAAAAACTTTATTGTTGTTGCTCGCTACAATATTTTTCTCTTGCCTACCATTTTGTAAAGCAAGTTGCCACTCATTTCCTTCAGACCAGGACTGCAGTTTCAGAAAAGGGGCAAGAGTTTCTTTATGACAAACTGAGAAATGCACAAAGACCTATTTTTACCATTTTCACTGCTGACTGAGAATGGAGTGCTCAGACGCTCCCTCTGCCCCATGGCAGTGCTTAGCCCCATCTCCCCCAGCGCTGGGGCACCCATCTCCCCACGCGGGGCTGCCTCGTGGCGGCTCGCTGGAGCTGGGGAACAGTGTCTGTGGAAGTCTCAGGGGCAGAGGGTAATGTGCCTGCCAGGTACGCTGCCTCAGACACATATTTTAGTGATTTGCCATGATGGTGTCATTTCCTCCCATCAATTTTCACAGTAAATACAATGACGTATGGTTATTTTGCTACACAAAGCAGTGTCTTATCATACTGAAATCTCTTTCTTCCTCCACTTGCTGCTATGGTAATTAATGTGATTTTTTAATAATCTGAATTTTATCAAAAACCGAATGTTTGGTGATTTCTCCTTAAAACCATTTCCAGGCAGTTTGAGGCTGGCCTCTTCACAAGCACTGCCTAAACTGTGGTCGCTCTTGGAGCTCATTTCCAGCTCTTTTTTTCAGTAACCTTTTCTCTGTCAGTGGTCAGTTTTCTTCCAGGTGAAACATGAAGCCCAGACCTAATCCTGCAAAGACTTCAGTGAATGAGTATTTAGAGATAACGTGCACCCTGCCCCAACCCAGCTCCTAAGAAGAAAACTCCCTATAAAGACTGTAGGAATTTAGGAAGTAGATATGTTCATTAACTGCACCAAGTTAATTTGATTTTTTGGAAGCTCATCAATGTTTGTCTACTCATAATTTGTATTTTTTGCTGAGACATCTGGCAAGGGAGACTATCCTATGCTTGGTTTGGTGGAACATTAAACAACATGTCACCATCAACATATCATCATATCATCATCATCGAGGGGTAATGGGTTTTAATTAGAGGGAGGTAGATTTAGATTGGATATTAGGAAAAATTTTTTCACAGTGCAAGTTGTAGAACACCGGAACAGGTTGCCCAGAGAGGTGGTTGATGCCCCATCCCTGGAAACATTCAAGGTCAGGTTGGACGAGGCTCTGAGCAACCTGATCTAGTCAGGGATGTCCCTGCTCCTTGCAGGGGGGTTGGACTAGATGACCTTTGAAGGTCCCTTCCAATTCTAGCCATTCTATGATTCTATGATTCTATAAGGAAATTATCTGCCCTGTACTTGGGTCTCATGTGGATGGGATGATCTGACTAAGGCAGCTAAGTACTCTCCTACAGGCAAGAGAAAGACAGGTTTGGATGATGAAGGTTGTTCATAGTCACAGTTACAACATCGTAACAGCCAAAGAGCAGTTAAATTGCATGTTACCTGCATTATAAAGACAAAAATGAAAAAGGATTTCACCCTGGAAAGCTTGATCTTATTTGAGTGCCCCTAAGCCTCCAGAAAAGAGGCTATCAAGGCTGTGAACTGTAAAGCAAGTAAATGTGCCTGAAAAGCACTCCTCTCTCCCCTAAAGTGCTGCTCTTCCAGCTCCCCTGTGGCTCAGCATGCATGGCAGCTCAGGTCTTAAAATTGCTCACGGACTTTCCAGGACACCACGTCTCTAAGGAAGAAAGTGACACCTTGCACATTCACCTGTCAGCATGTGCATTTTTGCACATAAATGCAGATTCTGCAGCAAATGACATTTTTTGATTGGTTTTGTTAGACCAGCTGTTGCTTTGGTGCTCATTTTCCTGTAATCAGTCACTCCCTAGAGCATCAGTTGCAACATGAAAGTTTGTTCTGGTTTCTAAGAAAACGTACTAAAATGCTGCACGCTGCTTATGGTCAAGGGAGGGGATTTTAAAGGAAGGAGTAAGCACTTGGCAAGTGTATGTGGTGGCAAGTAGATCACAGAGCTTAAATTGGTCCTTGTGACCCTCCTCAACTGTGGCATGAGGAGACTGTGGACCAGTAGACCAGTCACCAGTAGAAAGCTTGTCCAATTTTACAGAGTCAGAAAAACGGCTAAATACTGGAATAACTTGTGCTGACAATGTTCAAATAAGGAAATAATGCTTGACTGGTAATAATTATAAACTCTAGTCACCCCCAGTAATTAGAAGCACTGTCCTCATCCAAAACTTTATCCATGAGCAATGCGCTGCCATGTGCTCCTGATGCCTTTGTGTTCAACGGAGCCTCACCAAGATCAATGGAGCTGTCACAGGCTCCATGCCAGCATATCCTGTGTCACTCAAGTGCCATGTTCCTCTGACTGTGACATTCACCAGAGGTGATGGGTTCCAGACAGGCCAACGCATATCTGTGTATAATGCACTGCCCTGTTCTGTACCATGGCCGTTCATTCTTGGCAGGGCTGGAAATGGAGCAGGTTTCGACTGCCTGTGATCGAACTGGTCTTGTGTCCCTGTGACCACTGGGCTATCCTGGACCAGTTATGATACAGCGTGGCTCAGGAAGGAAAAGTTGCTGAAAAGGTTGTGACTGGCAAGCCATGCTTTCTTCCCCCCAAACATGTGGTTTTTCACCAGGCAACAGAAACAGCCACAAAAGGCGTTTTAGAGACGAAAATTGCACAACTTCTTTGGAAGCGTGTCGTAGTTTATCCCTGATCTGGACCAGACTATGCAGTCTCTCTCTCTCTCACTCCCCCCACCCTCCAAGAGAATAGGGAGAGATAATATAAGGAAAAAGGCTCGAGGTTTGAGAAAAGGACAGGGAGAAATCCTTAAAGTTGCCATTATGGGCAAAACAGACTGGACTCGGGGAAAACTATTCATTTATTTCTAAAAATAGCAAGGATAATGAGACAGAGAATGAGATAACCTCCCCCCACCCCTCCCTCTTCCTGGGCTTAACATTATCTCTACTACCTTCCCCCCCACACGGGGGAAGAGGGAATGGGGGTTACAGTCAGTCCATCACACTTTGTTTCACGCTACTGCTTCATCGTTGGGGGAAGAACTCCTCACATTTCTCCCCTGCTCCATTGTGGGGTCCCACCCATATGCCACAGTCCTTTGGGAAACTGCTCCGGCGTGGGTCATCTCTTCCACGGGGTGCAGCCCCTCCAGAACGGCTGCCCCAGCGGGCCCTCTACGGGCCACAGCCTCCTTCAGGCCTCCACCTGCTCTGGTGTGGGGTCCTCCACGGGCTGCAGGTGGATCTCTGCTCCTCTGTGGACCTCCATGGGCTGCAGGGGGACAACCTGCTCCACCATGGTCATCACCACAGGCTGCAGGGGAATCTTGGCCAGGAGCCGCATTACTCCTCCCCCTCCTTCACTGACCTCAGTGTCTGCAGCTGTTCCTCTCACAAGAAAAATTCTTCACAACAGGCTGACAGACGCCTCTCAGGATCTCTTCACATCTCATCTCCTCTCCACTTCTTGCAGCCAGGCCAGGCCCAAGTTGGGCCCAGTTGGCTGCCCAGCAGGAGGCCAGAGGGTGAGGCCTGCAAGGCCCACAAGGCTCGCGCCTCCCCCTCTCTGCCCCTGCTCAGCGTCTTCACATCTTCTCTCTTTTTTTTTTTTTCTGTTTTCCCCTTCTTAAATACGTTATCGCAGAGGCATTATCAGGGAACATTCTGCTACCCATCGGCTCGGCCTTGGCCAGCAGCGGGTCAGCCCTAGGCCCAGCTGAGTCTACTGAACAAAGAGGGACAACTAGAAGCTTGGGTTGGGTTTTTGGCCCTTTGTCATGCAGTTGTCTTGAGAAATCTCTGCCTGAGAAGCCCATCTCCTCATGAGGGAGTGAGGAAGATAAGGAAGTCTTTATAAATCCATAATAGCCTCTCAAGCAGGACAGTACATGCAGTTCCTAAGTGAAGAAGTTCCCCACTCATGATATCTGGAAGAAGGAAGACTTCTTGGGCAGCCACATTGCAGCAATGGTTTCCAGGGAAATGGACAACGTCAAAACGAAATAAATGTCTGAACTGTGAGTAAGTAAAATGGGAAAAGAAACCAAAAGCTTTAAACTGAAGTAGGAACAGATAATGTGGGTGTGTTTGTGTGTCCTAAAGGGGCAGAGATTAGACAGGATTGAAAACACCATAAAAATATAAACTGATAAGAGTTAGAAGCTCTCAAGAAAAGGGAATTGATAAATACAGTAAAAAGAGTTGTTGAGTAACTCAGGGACATAAGGAAAAGTACAGAAACAACAGCACCCTAGTAACAGCAGAGGTTAGCAGCTAGTTAGTAAGATAAAATTGTTGAAAATTATACAGTCGTGGTACAAGTATCACTTTGTCCCTGGAGTTACTTAATCTCTGGCTTGTTGGGTCTCAGTAATGTCATAGGGTGACAGGACATACGGAAATGCTTTGTCATTTTACCATCCATCACAAGTCAGTTGTTCATCTGAACAGCATTGTGGTGGCCCAGGAAAGCAGCTTTGTGGCAGGGAGGGACAGGTCTTCCGGACGATCGAGGTGTCACAAAACCAGAGTTTCACCATGCTCTTCCCTTGAACTAGAAAGAGCAGATCTAGTTATGACCATGCATGGATGTAATTTTTTATAGTGAACATATTTATTTAAGTCTTTATTTAATAAAATATTGATCTTTTAATTAAGAGTTCAAAACTTGAGATGATGAACCAGAAAGAAGAAATCAACTTTTCAAGAACAGGTCTTTGTTCTGGTTCTTTCTCCTTTGTAGATCAAATGGAAACTCAAGTCATGGCAATTTACCAAATTACAAGCCATTAACTAATATGCCCTAACCGTGCATTTCCACTCCCTAACTTATCCCACGTGTGTTCAAATGTCTCACTGAGAGTGGCCTGTGCTAAGTTACCTTGTCTAGCAATTGGGAATTGCTAGGAAGGATTTGGCTCTGCGGTCCCACAAGTGGAGTTGGGTTTGGATAGTAGAGTTTATTGTTTTTATCTTGTAAGCTCTTTGTAGCACTTGAGGCAGTGCAGTAAGGCAGACTGTTAAAGATAAAATCCAAACATCTGGTATCGCTCAGTCATGGTTACAGCATCTGCACTAACTGGCTTTTGCGTAGATGTGACACAAATTCCAGCCTGACGTGAAAAGAGCTTAGGACTTGAGAATTTTTGGCCTGCTTGTAGCTTTGTGGATGCATTTCATGCTAACAGCTCAATGTGGCAGTCACACACAGCCTTCCCCCACCTCCTCCCCCGCTGCTTGTGCATTAGGAGAAATAATTCTCACTGTGTGGCTGCAAGTGATAACAAAAAAAAATCCCGGTAACGCATGAACCAGGCTCTCCCCCACCATTTAAAGCTCAGCTCTGCTGACAAGCCGTGACATTGTGCTGTAGGATGGTCTCACGGGTGACCTGGAATACCACCTGCCACGTGAACCACTTCTCTGTCGTACAATTTCATAAGGATGCTCACAGGCATGATTTACAGGAGGCTGGGATTGTTAATGTTCTTCCCTTTGTAATCTCTGCTCAAGTATGTATCAGTGATGGGTTGAGTTGTTGTTTTTTTTTCTGCATGCTGGAGCCTGGAAGAAACAAACTGTTTTCTGATTAGAGGGATCTGAGCTATGGGCATATTGTTCTCAGCTACGCAGTGTGTTTGATTACTAACATTCTGGAAATTGCAGACTCTTCTTCTGGCAAAATTGATTCTTTTCTGCAGTCTCACAGCATGAACATCATTGTCACTTCTTCAGGATTGTGTTTATACCATGGTTTTCTTCTTCCCTTAAATTAGCTTTCATTTGTGTTTTTCACAGAGGCAGCTAGAGCACGTGCTGGAAACACCAACCAGGGCGTAATTCTGTGGCTTTCAGTATTACGCCTGTTCCCGTTAACAGTAGCTGCTGTGATAGGCAGGAGCCCTGACTCTGCAGCAGATTCCCACTGAGCTAGTGACTCCACAGACCCAGAGAGCAAGAAGCTACACATGGGAATTTACAACTGAAGTATATGTATAGAATCATAGAACCATTATGATTGGAAAAGACCTCCAAGATCATCAAGTCCATCAACCCAACACCACCAAGTGCACTAAACCATGTCCTAAGTGCAACGTCTACACCTTCTTTGAGCATCTCCAGGGATAGTGACTCCACCACTTCCTTGGGCAGCCTGTTCCAGTGTCTGACTACTCTTTCAGTAAATAAGTGTTTCCTAATATCCAACCTAAACCTCCCCTGTTGCAACTTGAGGCCATTTCCTCTCATCCTATCACTAGTTACCTTGGAGAAGAGACCAACACCGCCTCCCTACAATCTCCTTTCAGGTAGTTGTAGAGAGCAAATGCAATAGGTATATATGAAGTACAGGAATACAAGGAAGCTGGTGTAATACAGTACAGGAGGAAATACAAATAAGACAATCTTAGTGAACGTAGCAGAGAGTGTTCTTGGCACATGAGCAGCCTAATATTTTAGGTCAAGCTTTCTTAAGTGAGGCAAGGTAATATTGATTTGTAAAGCTGTGCAAAAAGATGTGAGCTCTTTGGATATACTGACCCCCTTTTTTTTTTTATGCCTGTGCTGTGTAGTCATAACAAGGGGAAAGAAGAGGAAGCAAGTAGCTCCATGAGTGGTAACAGGGAGCTCTCCTCCCTTGGGAAGGGCGGCAAAGAGGAGGTAGTTGGATGAAGAGAGCTGGTATCTGAGTAAGGGCTGCAGGATAATCATAGAATCATAGAATAGTTTGGGTTGGAAGGGACCTTTAAAGGTCATCTAGTCCAATCCTCATAATAGTCAACATTACACATCTTTGCCACCCACTGCCCATCACACTTCCCTGAGTCTGGGCACTCTGGCAGGGTGCTCACCAAGCTCCATGGGCCACTGGCCACAGGATACCCTGCACCTTGAGTGCCTCAGCTGATCTGGGAGTCCTCGAGTTGCAAGCTGCATCTCCTGTCAGCAAGTTGAGGGAAGCAGCCCAGGAGGACGTCTCCCCATATGGCTGGTGAAGGAGGCACAGAAAGGGCAGCAACAGGGTAACTCCCTTGGGTTCATGGTAAACCTATCACAGAGTGCAAGTGCTCAGGATAATTTCAACCCTGCAAAGGGCCTCTGGAAAGGAAAGGTATCAGGAACACTGCAGTGTGCATCCCTCAACTTCTAACATGTCTCCTCTGCTGGGCACAGGACAGTCAGACATAAAGCTGTCAGTAGTGGTTTGAGGGAACTTAATCACCCAGTAATGTGGAAAAAAGCTGTGTTTGTGGCATGCTGAATTACATGGGTAGCTGTTTAGGTGGAAGGTAGGGTATGAATCAGCCAAAAACATATCCGAGTAGCTCTGCAATTCAAACTTCAAATAGTTTTAGCTACTGGCTCTGCAATAGGTGGCTCTGCAATAAGTGACTCTGCAATAGGCATCTCTGATCTGGCAAAGAAACAGAATCTTTCATCTCCATAGCGTGAGCTGCCCAAAGCGAAGTCTGCTGCTCAGGCATGTCATTCCCAGACACCTGCCTGCATCAGCTGGGCCACAAACCGACAGTGAACCCCGCCAAGTGTGGAGCTGAGGGAAAACTCTGCTTTTCCTAACTAATCTCAGCCTCCAAGTGATGGGAGAGAAAATACAAGAATGTGTGGGTGGGAAGTAACACTTTGAGAAAGAGAAGTGGGGATGCTGGAGCCTACAGGATTGCCTGAAGAAAAGAAAAGGTAATGGGATGTGAAACCTCTGGCAGCAGTTGTAGAATAAACACAGGATTCAATCAACCGGAGGAAATTTCTGTCCATGAATGCAGGCTGATTTGTTTTCTGAGTGGGGCTGGTCTCTGAGACGACACAGCAACATGAGCTGCTTCTTGGGGAATGAGAATACTGAGGCTGTGTGCAGGACCTGAGCGCGCATGGTGTGAATAACAGATTTCCACATGCCAGATCACTCTGAATAAAGAAACGCCTTCTCTATCACCAGCTAGTTATTTATTCACCTTCAGGAATGCAAGAGAGGGGGAGAGAGAGAGTGACTAGCAGTAGATATTAGTATTCAAGAGCAGATTTAGAATTTTAATCTATGTCTGCTACTCAGGAGGCAAAATTCTCAATATAAATGCTAAGTATTGCATGTTCTTATTATGATGGCTGCATGAATATGCATTGTCACTGCTGGCGTGGGGAGGCTGTCTGGTCGTCCTTTGGCTTTGCCACAGTCTGGGTGTGCAAGTGTCATAAGGAAGCCAGCCAGCAACTCCACCTGAGGGCATTAGCAAGAGAGGCAACCAAGGCTGGGATGGCTCTGACATGGGGTTAAATAGAGTTAAAGGCAAGGCTGGCTAAGATGTCCCAATGCAGGGGAGAGTCCTCCCCCTCTCTATGCTTTGGGAAACGGGAACCTAGGGCTCACACCCTTCCTTTTCCCTCCCATGTGGCAGCGAGGACAAAAAGGGGAGGCCAGCTAGAGATCCCCACTAACAGGAGCAGCAGCTGGAGCTGCAAGGCCTGGGCTCTCCAGTCACTTGGAGATGTGTGTACAACCCTGCTGGGACTGCCTCTGGAAGCAGGGAAAACTGAGCAGATTTGATTGCTTCCAGTATTGGCCCTCTTACCTCCTGCTCACCTGGGCAAAGTTTTCCTGGGCTTAATAAAAACACGTCTGCTGTGGCTGATCCATTTGCTGCTCTCACACTACTGCCTCTCTTGTAGGATCTGCCCAGTGTCTGGTTTGTCCAGGTAGACCTTGGGTTTTGGTTGTTTGTAGGGTGCCAATAGTGTGACGGCACAGCCCTGGATCGGTCCCTGGCTGATGCTATCAGGAGTGTCTATCCTGACAATGAAGCGAAGTGCTGCTCCATCCCATCGCTTGCCATCTCAGGATCTTGTTTAGTAGTGCTGCCCAAGGAGCATTATTTATGCGGTAAATTATTGATGAATGCAGCTCTGTGAACGCTGGAAACTGTTGTTCATCATTCTGCTGAATGAGTAACAGCAAGTGGAGCACTGTGTCTCCCTGATCTGAAGAAAGGGAGGGGAAAAATAGACAAAAGCACTTTCCTTGGATGACTGCAAAGGTACAGAAAATACTTTGCTTCTCCATAACCATATTTGATTTTGCTAGGAACTAAATACAAATTAAGGAGTGTAGTGAGCTCCCAGCAGCTCTCAGAAGAAGGCACTTAGCTTGTGATGAGCAGACACCAGTGGGTTAGAAACAGGATGCTCCCCTCAAAAGTAGCACTGAGTCCTCATTGTCTTCAGTAGGCACAGGAAACATTTTTATTTAGGGAACATGTATAAGTTGGATCTTATTTGCATAGATACAGTAAATTTATTTTTAAACAATAATCTAGAGGAAAATAAGTGTCTGCTAATTATTTCAGACCTGCCCCTTCTAGAAGCATGCACTCCAGGCACTTAGACAACTCTGCACAGCATTACTGTGAGTGTGACTAATAGCACTGTGGGTGACTTTTTCCTTTAACACCTGCTTTCTTTTTTGCTTTGCAACACTGAACAACAAACGACTCTTGAAGAACTCTGGAGGTTTAACTCTGCATTTCAGGTATAGGTTTGCCAGCTAAATCGTTGACTCTATACAAGCATGGGAACAAATGCCCAGAGCGGTCCGAGAGCAACGTTCCCAGCGACTGGATGCGCTGAGGCCATGAGGACTACACCAAGCCCTTCTGAGGGATGCAGCCCCTCAGCTGGAGTGATCTCCTTAACCAGCATGAGGTTCAGGTGGAGGGAGGAAAGCCTCCCCAGCACAGAGCAGTTGCCCAGCCTGTGGTTGCTGGCGGCATGAGTGCTCTGCCAGTGGTGAATTTACTCTCCTTCAGCCTGATTCCTGCTGTCTGGCTCTGGAGGAGGAATCAGCTTAGGAAGAGGAAGGGGAAAGGGAGCTGTGTGCTGGGATTAGTCTTCAGCTGCTTTCAGGAGCTTGTAACAGGGAAGGAGCCAAGAACTGTCAGAAGGGAAAGATCCTTTCTGCTGGAGGAGGAAACCTGGCGCCCACTTAGAAAGGCAGCTGTAGGTTGGGCAGCCTACGCAAAGAGGGCTGCGGCACAGCAAAAGAGGCAGCACTGTTCCTTTGCTCACCCTCCAAAATGTTTGCAATGAGGTGACTAAATACCTCCCTTCTCCCGCTGCTGTTCATGAGATGAGAGGCTGGAGTTGTGCCAGGCTCGGCACAGCTGTGGGTGGTGAGGAGCAGGGACAACTGAGGTCCCTGCCTGTGCTTCTGGTGTGCTCCAGCTCGGGATGCTGGTCCAGCATGGGAATTTTGGCAGTAATGAAAAGAGCAGGTTTTTTAGTTTGGCAAATTGCTTGCCGTGGAGTCAAGGGTCTAGCTGCGGAAGGAGGGGGGCTCTGCAGACGAAGCACCTTGCCAGCAGTGCAAAACTTCCCGGCTGGCTGGGTTCAAGTCCTGGGAATAGTGCAAAGACCCTTTAAATAATAAATACACGACCCTGTTTTCTAGATGACCTGACGTGATCACATCTCCCAAAACTGGCCCACTGAGTCATGGCTCAGACTGCCCTGATGGCCACGAGGGACAGCAGATAACGGAGGAGACAAGGGCTGTGTGAGGAGGTGACATGGGTTGGGCAGAGGGCAGGGCTGCAAGAAGGAGACACAGCACTCACCCGTCTTCTCCACTTTTTCCATGGGAATTGCTCTGTCAGCCAGACTTTGCAACAGGCTGAGACTCAGGAAGGAGAAGAGAGAGGAAACATGGACCTGCATGGGAAAAAAAGGTGGATTGGAGGGATCAGGGAAAGGAGTAAACCCAAGCAGAGAGAGGAGGAAGTGCCAGAGGCCGGGGAAGATGTGCAAGAAGGAAGAAAATCAGCCCAAATCAGATAGAAAGTTTTAGAGATGGCAGGAGAGAGGAAAAGCATGAACATGTTGGCTGCTTACAGGTTAGACTCTCCTGGCAAGCACATTTTCACATTTTCAAAGCAGGGCAGCTGCAGTGGAGCCGAGGCTGCAATGGGGGCACTGGGATGCACTCCCAGACCGCTGGGAATGTGGCTTTACCCACCAGCCACTCTGTGAAAGCTGCTCTCCACCTTCACCTGGCAAGCCCCAGGAGGCCAAAGGGGACACCCATCTCTGCAGAGGCTTCATGGGACATGCTCTCCTGCTGCCCCATCCACTGCCCAGGCAGATGGCAAACACCACCAGCCATCTCCATCCCAGCCCCCTTGCCACCTTCTGCTGTTCAGACAGGCTGCCCAAACACGTTACACCGTTCTCAAGACCAGGGAACAGATGATGAGGATGTCTTAATCTGACTCTGCAGCAAAAATCTTGATCCTCCAGGCCTGATTTCATTTCAGATGGATCCACTAAGGCCCATCAGAAAAGAGTGATAGAGATCTCCATTCTGGAGGTGGCAAGAGGACCACTTTTGTGTATCCAGGAAAAACTGTCCCATAGTTGCACTTGGTACACACAAGATCCATAATTTAACCTGATGCACAGCACTTTTCCATACCCACATAGACTTTCCACATGCTGCAAACGATGCTTTTCTCAACAATGCATTTCAAAAGAGACTGAAATTACCATAATTTGTTTTGCAGTGCAGAGAAAGCCCTGGGCTTATTTCCTGGCTTTTGTTTTCCTTCATTATTTAACAATAATTATACCACTGCATCTAGACGACTAAAAAGCAGCCAAAGAGATTTTCATTTTATTAAAGAGTATAGCCAGACTGCAAAAAACATAAGAGTTAAGCCCAGTTGTCATAATTTGCTGGAGTCAAGTGACAGGATCCAGCCCAAGGTGCTAATGTAGAGCTAGATTTTCTAAACTATTGGAATAATGAACTCTTGCTAGATTTAAGAAAATTATTGTATATCTAGATAAAATTATCCAGAAGTGTAGGCTCACTTTAACACACTCAGTAATGAATGAACAAACCAAATACAATATTTTTCAGCGATGTTATATTTTTTCTTCTACTCCCAGGAGTTACAAAAGGTAGGCTATAGATCAACACACGTAGAGAAGTTCAAGTGGAGAAGGAAGAAAAGCGTAAGCCCACGTAGCGCAGTAAGTGAACTACAATTTTAAAAAGCCTGAAAAGCAAGACCGCATCTCGTCAAATCATAGCTCTGCTCTGTGGACCTAATTCCGCAGCCAGGAGATGATTCAACAGCCTTTGTGCTGTTGAAGCCATCAAGTTTCCCCAGAAACCCAGAATAGACATTCGAAAGTAGGTGATATGGAAAAGGTATGTTTTAAATATACAGTTTCCCCTAGTGTCTTACTTTTGTGGTAACCTTTTAAGAGAGTAGTTACTTGTTTATGGTTATGGAAAGGGGAAGGAAAGGTTGTTTGTCTTAACTGAAAACTGTAGGACTGCAGGGTAACTCTGCAAACAGAACTCAATAATATTTGGGCTACATTCATTTTTGCTCAGGCATGATGGATTTAGCATCTTTACGTAAAATGAACTCATAATTGGATTACTCTGATCCATGTGAGGAAAAAAGTTATTCCTGAAATTCTGATATTCGTCTGGAAACCCATATGAAAACTGAGACTGCAGAATCTTATTCTTTCCAGCTGAGTTTAAATCTGTTATGAAAATAAAGCATACTAATTCAGTTACTCTTCACATAAAATGTTGGTCTCAAAGTTGTGTTGTACACACAGTCATGAGCAAGCTGAAAAATTTTTCATGAAAATAGACTCTGCTGCAACAGGAAGAATTCAAGAGGTGAGTGTGCATGGGGGACAGCTTTAGGGTCTTTTAATTTGTTTTTTTTTCACCTGAAGAACAAGTCTTTTAGCCAAAAAAAAAAAAGAAAAAAAAACAGGAGAAAGAACTGCAGCCTCAGAAATTCATCAATAATGTTTAAGTTATGGTTTATGGTATATTAAAGAGAGGAAGTATTAAATGAGATTCAAATTTTGACATTAAAGTTTTTCTGAGAATGCACTTTTTTTTTGTTCTATTTTAGTCAACAGTTTGCTTGCTACAGAATCCAAGCTTCTTTATGGGTTGTGTACAAATTGAGCAAGAAGTTAGAAAAACTATCCTAGTATCCTAATCCTGCTCAAACTGACCCGAAGGCATGTTCCACACCAATGTCCCCGCTCCTCTCCCTGCACAGCGATAAGCACATGCTGAACACTTCCAAAAACACCCCAGCTTCACCATGCCACTCCTAAATGTGGCCACATGTTGTGAAGACATTAGGCAAGAGTCAGCCCCACCAACAAAGAAGGGTATTGTAGAATAATTGATTTGCTAGTGTTACAGGTGACAAGCAATGGGCTCAGCCTGGGTGGGACTTGATGGCTCTTCATTCTCCATTATATGGACTAGGATGTAATCTACATGGCGCTTAGTCTGGTGGGGGTCACACAATATTCGCCTTCCATCTCTGCAAGGTGTCTGAGGTCCTTGGAGGTGTCAGAGCACAGTCACACACAGAGCCCAGACCTGACAGCAGCACCTTCTTCTCATGGTGCACAGGGATGGCAATGTCTTTGCATGGTTTTTAGGAGAAGACCATCGAGAAGAAGCCTAAGTGGGTGCTGAATTTCACTGTCATGACACAGTAGAACAAACTCCTTCTGGGAACAGTGTGAGTGGTTCCCATTTGTACTGTTGGATGCCTCTGGCCTTGACAGCAATTAGAGTCCCACATAATGTTTCTCTACAATATCCAGTTGAATGTACAAAGCTGTATCATTAAATAGGTCACTTTTTGTCTCTCTTCATTACAATCTTGATTTCATTACTCTACCCATATATTGTGCTTGGGTGTTTATTCAGCCTGGAGTCAGACGCAAATGGTAGTGGAGAGGTGTGTCCTGTCCTTGATGGTGAGGGAATGTGAAATGCAGCTGATGCCTGTTGAGGAGCTGCCTCCAAAATATTTGGCGCTAAGAAATGTTCAGGGCAAATGGGAGAAGACCCTGACTGACAGTGCCATGCAGTCACCATCTTAGCCAGTGACCCCAAAGGTTCCTCATTCCCTGCTTTATACTGGAGATGATTATGGGGGAAAATGTGTTGTATACAATCATAGAATCATAGAATGGTTAGGGTTGGAAGGGACCTTCAAAGGTCATCCAGTCCAAGCCCCCTGCAAGGAGCAGGGACATCTCCAACCAGATCAGGTTGCTCAGAGCCTCTTCCAGCCTGGTCTTGAACGTTTCCAGGGATGGGGCATCCACCACCTCTCTGGGCAACCTGTTCCAGTGTTCTACAACCCTCAGTGTAAAAAAATTTTTTCCAGAGAAAGGCATTTTTCTTTGATTTCAGTGTATTACTCAGAGTATCATTCAGAAGCATAAACCAGTCCTCTTTTCATTCAAGACACATACATATGTATATATATACACATATATATTGAGAGAGACTGTACGGACTTGTGCAAGTCCCTTGAAGCAAACTCCCAGCCACGTAAATTGGTGAAAACAATCCCTATGTTCGCAACAGAGCAGCACGGTACGGATGGACAGACAAACAGGGGGAGCCAAGTGCTGATGCTGAGGTCCAGTGCCTGCATTCTGCACATTTCCAGTGGCTTTACCTCACTCCTCAGGGCCAGCCAGGGGAAGAAGATCAGGGACACGACATGTGTTTGCCTGGAGCTGCTAGCTGGGGTAAAAAACCTCTCCCATGGGGTAATTGCTAGGAAAAATAAGTGATTAGGGGACCCTCTGAGGGGTCTGAGGTGGGGCTGTGTGGCAATCGGGCTTCTAGAGAGCCTTCTTGCTCTCTTTTTGTAAGGCAGTATCTGAATTGGGCCACTCCACCTGGAATGCTCCTGGGATTCACGTCCCGCCTTTCGTCCGGGGAGAGCACTGGGTGAATGAGTTCAATTCTGCTCCCTTTCAAGTCACAAAAAGCAGGGTTGGACCCAGTATGACAAAATGTCCCCATTAACTACTGTGTGGCGTACCAAGCAGCCCGCTGTTGCAATAAAATATTTATAACTAATCGTTTTGTTAAATGAAACATGCATTTTAGGGCACCTTTTATAATTAACAAGCCATGTCCCAGTTAATTGTGCACATAATGTTTCGCAGTTTATTACCAGGTACTACACGGATACATAATAAGAACCTACAAACAACTGCCCATATTAAGCTGTAGTTTTGCAGACAAAAGCAATTAAGCTCCTGGGAAGCTTAGTATTATTTGTCTATAAACAGGTATAAGGGTAGGATCTTTGCCAAAAGAAAAGGTTGGGTTAGCGGGATGAGAAAGCAATAAACCTTGCAATGCATGAACACGTTATTGTGGAGTCATGAGGATGTTGTTGTAGAGACACTAATGAAGCTGGGTTTTGTCGACAGTTAGTGTTTAAACATACTGGTAGGGTCAAGCGGTACTTAATGATGCATTAGATGACCTGCGTGCTGGCATTCGCATTGAAGTAACGGCTCACGATCTGAGTAAGGCATTCTCAGTGGATCATGGCTACGTGAATATATCCAGCATTTACCGTTAAGTTGTCTAATTTGCAGATTAGAGACTAAAAGAAGATGTTTGAGGTGTTTGTGCTGAAATGAAACTTCCAACACCTATCATTCATCTTGTTCTCAACAAGCCAGAGCTGTGGACATCAGGAACTGCTAGAAACTTGTTCTAACCTACCCAGAGAGTAGAGATTTTGCATTCTTAATTCACTGACTTGATAACAGCAATGTAGAGCGCTAAGCCATCTCCTATTTGTTTCTGCCATGCAAGCACAGAACTGCCACTGCCGCCCTTTCCCACAGACGCCTGGGAGGACAAACCTAGTCAGGACGCGGTCACTCGCTGGGCTTCATCTTGCACTGAAGAGCAAAAGTAGGCTTAAAGCAACTAACCCTCAACATATTGCAGACATAGTCTGAGGACACAGTGCCCAATGCTTATTGCAGCATCTCCTAAGGAAGAATTATCCCTTGGTTAGAGCCAGCAAGATGGGTATCTTGCCCCTTTTATCCATGCCTGGCATAACAAGCAGGGTGTACAGCGTTCGGGGTGAGCAAGGGAGGAGGAAGCCTGGTCTGGTGTACCTGAGCAAGCCTCCCTCCATCAGCCCTTCCTACCACAAACCCCAGAGCTCCCTGGGGAGGGACGGAGTGGGAAATTAACTGTGAATGTGGTGTTTTCTGTCTTACTCTGAATGCAAAAGGCTGGGGCTGGCTCTGCTAATTCTTTGGAAACTGGCAATTCTCATGTATTTGTTACTTTTATTGGTGCTCTGGGTTCAATTTTTGCAAATTGCTGAGCAGCTTTGCAAAGCCAATGTGTTTCTTCAGCCCTCGCTGGCTCAATCACTGGGCCTTTGGTAACCGACATATACAACGTGAATTAGCCATCTGCAAAACGCTGCCCCACTGTATTTGTGCCAAATCCCTGTATCCTTGTTTGAGATCAGGGGCTCGGGGGGGAAAATGAGTCTGTGCATACAATTTTCTTGCAAAACATTTCTTGGCTGTTTCTTTTTTAAAGGCTGCGTCAATATTTGGCTCGTGTCCTCTGCAGAGGTAAGCATTTATATTTCAAATATAATGCAGAACCAGGTGAGAAATCTAGGTCTTTAATGATGCTCAGTTTGAACACTGACAAAATTATTGTGACTTTCCACTGCATTTAACTTTCGTCTTCTTGTCCTATTTTCTCTTCGTCTGTCTGCAGGATAAGTAGCTCTGGTTAGGAGTACCCCTCCTAGTTGCTGTTGCACCGGTTTCTTTGAATTTGCTCTAAAATTGGAGGCGGAACAGCCAAAGAGATGTGCAAGCCGATGAAAAATTCCTGGTTTCCTTTTTCACGCTGAAGCCAGCAGATGGTGCTTACTGCCTTCGCACACTTCTCAGAGAAACCCTACGCTATCCACTGCTTTATTTATGGTATTTACCAGGGAAAAGCTATAAGGCTCACAGCTACTTGTCACTTTTCAGAGAGCTGAAGGATTGGGCTCTGAAAGCAAACACATCCCCCAGTGTTGAGAGCTTTAGGATTTCAAACCCCTACGAGTTTGGTTGTTTTCATGGACTGTTTTATCAAAATGCTGCTTTGCTGCCATCACAATCATTTGGGGTTTTTTTGTTTAAAACTGGAGGGTAGGAGGAGGAGAGCGAGTTGTACCGTCTCCTTGGACAGGTTTCAAAGTGGAGCTTGCAGAAGCAACCTGTAAGAGACAGCTTGTGCCTCTGGTACGGGGTTGCTGAGGCCTGGGGGAGCCCATGTGAGTTGGGATGATTTGCAGGGAATACAGAGTAGCACATGCTTCCAGGCGGGATGCTCTGAGACCACTTCAGCCTGGAGAAAAAGGGTGATAAGCTCGCAAAAAAGCATCTTCCCAGTCCATTCCCAACACTGGTAAAGAAGTGCTATCCATCCTCGCTGCTGAGGGGAGAAATCTGTCAAGTTCCCACATGTGCTTTGGAAGACATTGACACCTTGAATATTCTTCCAGAACAACTACAACTGTTCCCTCTCCCAGTGTGACTTACATCTGCTGGAAGGTGCACAGAGGCTGGGTCACATGAACTAGAAAAATAAAAATATAAAATACATCAGAGGTGCTCTGTCATTTGGTGATGGAGAGTGTGAGCAGCAGTGCACAGAGGATAAAAGGCTCAGCTACACATCAACATCATTCACTCCCATGCAGAGAGCTTGACTTTTTCCTATTTATTTACCTATGTATCTCCTTTCTACAAACACAAAACCAGAACAGAAACTTGCCCGGAAGACTGCACCTTCCTGTGAGCACATATTTTATTCTCTTTCTCTCATTCTTTGTAGCTGAATTATTATGACTGTATTAAAGCAGTGATTTCTACCTTCATCCATGAATCAACAGCTTTAGTAATAGGTAACAATTTTGCTTATCTTTAAAACCAGTAGGAATTTCTTTCAAGACAGCTCTTGTCCAACCAGCTCTCTCTGCTTCCAGCCCCACCACGGTATCGGTGCTACCTGCATTTCCAGGAGCAGCCTGAGGTTTAAGCTCTTCCTTTGGTGATGGAAGGAGAAGCAGTATTCCCTTTTAGGGTTCTTTTTTTTTTTTTGGTTTATTTTTGACGGATTACCCGTTGAACACGCACAGCTAGGTTTTCTACATGCGAGGGCAACTTTTAAATCCATTGAGGCTGGTTAGAGAAGGTGGCAGCCTTGTAGCTGGGCTAATTTCCTGGCCGCCCTTACCAGGTTTGGCAGCTAACCCAGAGGAGCGAGAGTTGCAAGGAACCTGTGCTGCTCAGTACTCTACTCTACACTGCAGTCTGGGTGTGCAGCCTCAGGTTTTCTCCAAATGACCTTGTTCCCTTCTATCTGCATGCTTACGCTGGAAACTTGGTGAAATCTCAGAAATGTCAGTCTTTTCCTGAGACTGTCAACTAGTTCTTTTTATCTAATTGGAAAGAATGCAAAATAAAAACCTCTGATGATTAATATCCATATGATTTGATCATATGTGGGTAGTGTGAATCAAAGATTTTTCTAAATTACAGAGGAGAAGAGGGTGTCCAGGCTTGAACAAAGGAACCAGGGAGCTCTGGGCCTGGAGGGGGGTCTGGTCCAGTGTCAGCCCTCACTGGGAAATCAGTATATTTCAAATACCTGGAGCTGATATCCAAGGCATTAACACTTTGCATTAATAAAGATAATAACATAAAAGTAGATATATGGAATAACTTCTTAGTTTTCAGCTGTGTCCAAGAGTGCTGAGCATGTGCCCTTTAATATAACTTTCTATCAATGGCTTAAAAATAAGATGCCAAAAACAAACACTAAGTGGTCGCTGAGGTATTATCAAGCTAATTAATTTTTGGTATAAGTCATGTGCAGGCTAACTAGCTTTGTTTGGTCCTTAAATAACCAATTTACAAGGAAACGACTTGCGTATTCAGTTTACTTTCTATCCTATTTCTGGGACCGTGGGGCGAGCATACGTCTTGTAAGTGAAGGCAAAAAGTGCTCAGTGACTGCGGCCCCATTTCAGGAAAGCACAGGCAGCTGCCAAGCACTGAGCTCCATGGGAGACGTGCAAATGTGCTTCCTTGCTTTGATGGATTGAAGATGTAGGAAGGTCTCTAAAATCTGCTTTGCTCCCAAAGAAGTAAATTGCAGAGCTCCTATCGATTTCAGTGAGAGAAAAACCCTCTTTCAAGTGTAAGTAAATAAATGTCTCACTGATACAGAGATCAGCACTCACACATCTTTGAAATGCAAAACGCTGAGCGTCTCTAACATCACAGGGAGCGCCGTGCTGCCCTGCTACAGCGTGCTGTATCACCCAGCCCAGACCTTCCCCCACCCTGGCTGTGTTCATCTACCCACAGGAGCAGAGCGAGAGGAGCCACATCTCCTCCAGGTCACCTTGGGTTTCCATAGTGACTATTTGAATGTGATTGTCTTATCAATCAGAACCTCCTTGACTCTCACAAGCAACTATAAAATTTCTTCTGGTTTCTATAGCAACCCTTTTTAGAGCCATATATTTGTTTTCTCTAGGCTTAGCTGAATTGTTGGAAATAGTGCAAATTAACTGTTTGTGCAATATTACTTACATTTTTTTTCCCTTTGGCTGTCCTTTACTGTCATCCAGAGCAACAGTTATGACGAGGCTACTGTCCTTTTGTTTCAGTTACTTAGAGATCCTCTTTGCTGTCTAACCACATGAGAAATCCCTCTTAAAAATCATCGTTTTCCTGAGGAACATTGCAAACCTGAAATCTCTGGAGTTCAGCCTTTCCCTTCCCCAGTTCAGGCCCCTATGTCATTCTATCCCCAGGCACTTCAAAGAAAAAATAGTGCTGTTTCGTTACCCTAAATGACTTCTTGTAATAATATGCAAGAATAGCACCTTCCCTCCAGTAACCTCTATGCAAAGTACAGTCGTTACTTAACAGCAACACTGTGAGTTAGTCAAAGATTATTATCGGTGTAGTATGAAGAATGTGCACAAGGTTAATGGCCCATCTACACTGCAGACCCAATAAATGTCAAAAAGATTATTTTTTTTTCAGCTTAAATGTGGTAACTGCAGTCAAGGCTGATATCACACTGTCTATGGTTTCCTTTCACCAGACAGCAGGCAGACATAAAGTTATCTCAGAGAGCTGACGCTGGCACAACCGCAGCTATGCTCTCACTTCATGATCTGACTATCAACACTCATTGCTTTTCAATATCAAAGTTCATTTTTCCTGTATACTAAGTGAAGAATGTACTTAATTCAAGGTTATAAAGTTAGTCATAGACAATTACTCTGCTCTGAAACTCTGTGGCAGCGTGTCGTAGATTAGCCCTGCTCCGGACCAAGCTACACAGTCTCACGCTCACTCCCCCCACCCTCTGAGGGAATGGGGGAGAGATAATGTAATAAAAAAGGCTCAAGGTTTGAGATAAGGACAGGGGGAGATTCTTAAAGTTACCACTATAGGCAAAGCAGACTTGACTTGGGAAAACTATTCATTTATTATTAAAACCAAGCAGGATAACGTGGAAGAGAACAAAACAACTTCCCCCCTGCCCCTCCTTCTTCCCAGGCTTAAACTTAACATCAGTTATCTCTACCACCTTCCCCTCCCCGAGCGGCACAGGGTGGGAATAGGGAATGGGGGTTACAGTCAGTTCCTTCCTCCTCAGAGGAAGAACTCCTCACATTCCTCCCTTGCTCCAGCATGGGATCCCACCCACCCACGGGCTACAGTCTTTCTTCCAGCTGCTCCAGCGTGGGTTGTTACTTCCATGGCGTGCAGCCCCTCCAGAATGGCTGCCCCAGCCGTCCCTCCACGGGCCATAGCGTCCTTTGGGCATCTGCCTGTCCCAACGCGGGGTCCTCCACGGGCTGCAGGTGGATCTCTGCCCCTCCGTGGACCTCCATGGGCTGCAGGGGGACAACCTGCTCCACCATGGGCTGCACCTCGGGCTGCAGGGGGATCTTGGCCAGGAGCCGCATTACTCCTCCCCCTCCTTCTTCACTGACCTTGGTGTCTGCAGCTGTTCCTCTCACAAGGAATTCTTCACAACAGGCAGATGCCTCTCAGGATCTCTTCACATCTCATCTCCTCTCCACTTCTTGCAGCCAGGCCGGGCTGAGTCGGGCCCAGTCGGCTGCCCAGCGGGAGGCCAGAGGGTGAGGCCTGCAAGGCCCACAAGGCTCGCGTCTCCCCCT
>WHYT01016433.1:99974-125908 GCA_009806455.1 Tetrax tetrax
TGCTGGCCTTCTCATCCCCTGAGCAGGGAACACGTGTCAGGGGCCAAGGAGAACAAATCTCTTCCAGTGGTGGCCAAAGCAGCCTTTCCCTTGTCGGTCTCTTTGGTCCAGGACTTGGTGGATGAGCTCTGTCGTGCTCAGAAAACTCAACCCTTTGGAAGGGGACAGGAAAAGGAACTTCAGAAAAGTGAGATAGATTGAAATGGTTGGCTTTGACTTTTGTGGGGTTACTTCTGCCATAGGATCTTACAGATAATGATTTCAAGTGTTTTTCTAAATGAAAACAAAACTGATTTTGTTCTGGAAGTGCTAAAACAGCCTCTTTTAGAAACTTGCTGGACTTTACTAAGGATTCTCCCCGAAGTGAAACCTTAGTAAAAGCCATCATTCAGCAGACTACTTTCCATTTCAGCAGACTCAAGTTTTCCAGTGTAAAATGTTTCCACCTTTCTTTGGCCAGCTCTACAGAAAGCCGTTGGCGGTGATATCTGATACCAATAGTGGCACTGTGAAGCTGTGATGGGGCAGCTCTAATAAATGCCTTACAACTGCTCCAGAAAAAGGCAAAGGTAGGGGGTTTGTTACTGTAATTTCAGCACAGCAATGGGGACACCTTGCTGTGTCAACATAATGTGTTTTATTCATTTAGCATCATTTGTTATAGAAAAGTAATTATGAATTCTGTCATGTAAGCAATTCTTAAATTCTTCCACATTTAAGCAGGCTTACAGCGAACGCACACATTTTCTTCTTCCTTGCAGCCACAAGCGGTACCCAAGCAGCATTTCTACAGGTTTGCATGGCTGGGCTGGGGTCTGGAGCAGCGACTCCCATTTCCAACGGGCCTCAAGGCAGGAGTTAACACCAGGATGTAGTGCACATCCCAGCAGGTGTCACAGCTCTGTGGTGTATGGGGTGGTTTTTTTTCTAAATTATCTGTACAGTGATTTTTTGGGGGGGAAAAAAATACTATGCTTGTGGGGTTTTTTTTCAGAAAACTGTGGCTTAGTTGTTCCTCAGTTTGCAGTCATAGCTAATCTTTCCTCTCCCTCTGCTTTTAATCTGTGAGCATGTATATGTGGATTATTGATTCCAGCATTTTAAAACAAATCCTTAAACTGATGATGGCACAATACACCTCTCCTGTGTGGTAAAATCTGCAGGACCTCAGGCCGAGGCATGGCACAGTGATCCTGTGGGGGAGCGCTGATTTTCCCTGACAGCAGGACTTGCTGTCATCTTTTAAACTGGTTTGGGGTTGTTTTTTTTCATGAAATATGAATATTTTATGCATCACTCCCTCAGAAGACAAATACCCAGAGAATACCTAAGGTGAATAATAAAAATGACAAAGCCAGCGTGTTACAGAGCACTAGTAAATAAACACCTTGTAGTCATGATAATCAGTGGAGGAAGGTTTGCGATTGCTCCTTCTAACTCTAATTTCATCCCATGTGCTCCTCTCCCAGCAGACACACATTCCACCATTACTGAGAAATGGTTATGCTATCACCATTTGTTCTTCTGCTGGTTCTTTCCACTCCTGGAGTCTGCTCAGCTTCACACCTGTAAACTTCCCGCCGGCAAGCGTACATCACACAGAGCTGAGCTTGGCACCATTCGTGTGGCTCCAGCCAAACCGTCTGTGAAAGGAGGGAGGAAAAGTACATTCGCTCTCATGAGCTGCTGCAGACACACATCCCCTCTTTTGGTTTGTTACAGGCCTCAGCATGAGGCGCTACATGTCCCTTAAAACAGTCTGTGCTGTATTACCATGGACTGTAAATAACTGGTTAATCACAAAACCATCCTGGATGTCCGTCTCGGCCGGGAGGGGCAGCTCTGCAGTGTAACTGTCGCTCCCCATGAGCTGGTTCTCTGTGCGGTCACTGGCGATGGAGATGTGCATGCCAACAGCACCAAGGATTGCGCCCTTGGGAATCCAGACCAGGAGCCACCACTGCATACGTGACAGGGATTGTTTCCTACCTAGATAAACTGAGGGGTTGTATGTACATGTGCCCCTCTGAGTAAACAGAATATGAGAAAATAAGGATTTAAATGAGTAAAAGCCTGCCTATGATTTCTGACTATGTATTAAAAAAACCCAAATCAAACAAATCAAAATCCCCTCTCCTCCTCCATGTTAATCTCTTTTCTCCTTTTGCACATCCTCATAAATCTGTCCTTGGTACTGCAGTGGCTTGTTTTCAGCACAGCTAAGTTTGCCCCTGTGTAGCATTTCAAGTAAAACAATTTAATGGCCCATTGGCTAAACGCTGACAAACCTACTTGGAATTCAGTAGGAGGTAAGGACTTTCGCATAGCATCCTGTGACACTCGCTTCCTTGCAGTTCAGTGGGAGATATTTACCCACATGTGTTTGTTTATTGCTCTGTGTGAAAACTATTTTAACATTTTATTGCATTAAAACAGCATTACTGAAGCATCTACTTAGTTTTCATTTGCTAGGCTTTGTGCTTGGCCTGCGCAAAGCGCGGCCTCTTCGCAATGTCGTTCAGTGACACGTTCTCTATTGACCTGTGTTTGTGTATTACTGCAAATCGTATGGGATACTACAGAGTTATTCTTTATTTTGCTGCCCATACGAATCGTTGGCAAGGACATATAAACGTAGGTGTAAGTAAGATCTTACGCAGCTCAGTTTGGGCTGTGGAAATGCCCACAAAGCGCACGGGCCTTTAGCCTTTAGCTGCTTTTCAATGGCAATGTGATTGGGTTACCTAATTGCCGTCCCCACCGGCAGCACTGGAAACCTCAGCTCTGCCTGGTCCATAGGTCATCGGTGGTGATCACTTCTCAAATCACGTGAAGCGCCATTCATGGTGCCATTTCTACCTCAGATTTATTCAGATGCGTTCCTCGAAACCTGTTACGGCATTAGAACTGGGTGCAGGGACCGTACGTGCCATCAGAGCTCCTCCGTTGGAGACGGCTGGTACCCTCAGTACTCCAATCCCTCAATTCCCTTTCTAAATCTCTCTTTGGAGGATCTCTCTCCTCCTCATTCTCTGGACAGGGGTCCTGAGATGGATAAGCATCCACACATTGAAGCCAACATTTAAAGCTGCCTGCCACCGCTGACAGTAGAGGTTAATGACAGGCAGCCTAAGGCAGCGATGCTGTCACAGGTTTTCTGATAGCAGCCTGTGTGCCTACCTGCTGTTCTGCCTCCGCTTGGACAGACCACAGGTGGTGGATGAAGGCAGAGTTCTGCTGTCCTCTTCTATACATGGCATGGCTCATCTCTGGGGCCTGGCTGGAGAACACATGGGTAAGAAACACTAACAGAAAACCACACAGATAGCACACAGCAGATGCACAGGGAAGAAATACCTGCAGGAAGCCAACATGGCCTTTCCTAATCACCTTGCTGCCTTGCCATCTTCTGCTTTAGTCTGCATCTGTACTTAAAATCACTAGGGACTTGAGTGACAGGATGGGGTTTGTTCATTCCACAGCAGATGCCTCTGGGCTTTTTATATTTTCCCATATGCATCCCACTTTCCAAGGAAGAACAACAATTAAAATTAACTTCAGCCAGAAGAACTAGAGGTCAGCTTTTAAGATACCTCAAAATCTAAAAATTCAAATGTTAGAGGTTTTATTATGCTTGTTATGCTTTTTTTTAACAACAAAAAAAAAACCCTTTGAAAATTGTATGCTTATGTCTTGTTTTCTTATATGCAGTTTTATCTTCTTTGCCACTTTTGAAAGTCAGCTTAAAACAATCTGAATTAACATCCACTGAAATCAACACGCGTTCGGGGGATCGATGAAGATCCATGGAATAAATACGGTCTGGCTTGGAAGATTACATAAACATGTATCTATTTATTTTTGGAACATTGTTCAAAGAGCTGTGCTGTGCCTTAATCACAGGGAGATACAAAATTGGAAATAATACACATAGGACACAAACATGTCTGTAGCAGAGCCATAGATACCCTGGCAATCAGGTGCTCAGCTGTGACAGAGAAGTTAAAACCTCCACCGCACCAAATGCAGTACCTCAGCAGCCAGTCCGATATCCTCATTTAGAGTTAAGAGAACCAGTAGCCCTAATTCACATGAACAAAGAGCAAAGGGCCAAAGATCAATCACAGCAATTGATTCTATGATTGATAGCAATCACAGCACGATTCTGTGATTTTTATATGCAGCCAGCGTGTTTGGTATTCCAGAGAGATTGTCTTATTTTCACTCCATCATTTCCATCACGTACATTCATGAAGAAAGTAAAACCTATCCTAATGGGAAAAGCAGGGGCAAGATACCTGACCTGGTGTTAAAATGCATCATTTGAACTTCAGTGCAGTCGGTCTATGCACTGTTAGTCCATCAAAAATATTCTAGATCAAACCTTTAGGAGAGGTTATACAGTAGATAAGAGTAAATTGAAGATTTTACCTTCTTAATTATTTATGTTGCCCTTACCCTTTTGAGATTCTAAGCTCTTAGTGGCGTAAAATACTTGGAAATTTGATTTTAAAAAAGTAATTTCTCAGACTATGCATCACCTCACAATTTTTAGTTCCACTAAACCTTTCAAAAAAACCATAATGGCAGAGTAAAATACAACAGTTCTGGTAAGTCTCATGTATTTTACATAAGTTTGAATCATATAAGTTTCAGAATTACAGAAAGATTGAATTTCAAGCATTTTGATGTGTGCATGAGCTTATAAACTTTAAAGACAGAGTTACTTAACAAGGCTGTTATGTTGGCAAGATAATGGCAGTTAAGGAATATTTATATACACACCTAAGGTTAATAATGATCCAATAAGGCAGTCTGAGTAAGTGCTTTTTGAGTGTTTTCCACTCACATCCTTAAATATTTTTAGTGGGGATTTGACCTCCCTGTATACTTCAAACTGATTTCTGGATTAGAAATAAGTGTTTGTATTTATTAGACACTTTTCTAGGATCTTTGAAAGAAGCAGATTCCAAAGAATCTCAGACAACAGCTTGAGAAAACCATACCTCAAAAATAAAAGTACATTGAATACTGATGTAAATTCTCCCTATTAGTAGCAAAACAGTTGTAAAGACTTCGGTAAAATTGGGAACTTGGAGAAGCACATTGTAAGTAAATGTAATGACTTAACACACACTATCCAAAATACTCCATCAAAAGAATTTCAAAAGCTTTTTTTAGAGTAATCAAGGTCTCTTCTTTTGTAAAAAAAAGTTCAGACCTTTGTGCAATATTTAGTCAGTAACATACTAAGGCCAGTTACACCCTTATGCCAGTTAGATGAAACTGGCCAGCAACCTATGCCTTGCACTGCTGAGTGTTCCGGTACGTTGCAATGTGAAGGAAATTGCCAGTGTGAACATCCTCACCTCCCTGTGACCGATGCTGAGATCAAAGGAGAAAAACACACACGTGTGATTTTCAGGTGTCTGGTAAAAGGTAAGTTAGAAAGCAAGAGATTCATTAAACTGGGGGCAGGGGGGAAGAGAAATTGAATCACTGATTTCTGCTTTTATTTCCCCCCCCTGCCTCAGGTTAAAGCCACTTAATCATAAGGGATCAATCATGTACCACACCATTAGCTGCTGTGAAATAGTTAATGTTCCAGAAATCTGAAAAAAAGCTAAGATTTGCCTATTTTCAGTGCAGCCTTCTTTTATGAAGGTTCATTAGAGGAAAATTAGAGCAGTACCTTCTGCGGAGGTAACCGAACACATGACAATCCATCATTCCAGGGCCAGCAAAGCTTCTTTTTGTTAGATCCAGGACTAGATGTTCCGACAGAATTCCACTTTAAATGTCTCTACAAAGTCTTCCTCTGATCAGGCTAAGCTTCCTGCTATGGCCTCCTACTGATTTCCCAATGTGAATTTGTATCTTTTACAGTGCAAGAACCGTAATTTCCATTTTAGCAATAATCTTAGCAAGCAGCAGTCTGTTATAAAAGCTTAACCCTTGATGCTACCACTCTGACAGTACCAACACAGAAGTACTCTTCCACACATGGTTTTGAAGTCTGGTCTGAGTTCCTACTCTTTAGCTGTTGGAACAAGACGGGGAAGAATCAAGTACTCTTAGTGTTACTCACTGAACACAACTGTCTAACAGATCAGCAGAGGTGAAGAACAGGCAGCTCAAAGCAGCCAACAACAGGGATCTGCATTTTGATCATCCCAGTTGCTTACAGTCAGAAAATTGGGTTCTGCTGTGGGAAGCTGCACACACTGTAGTATTGCTCCTGCCCCTGGCTGTGAAAAGACTTCAGGTGCTGTTAAGAGCACCAATGAGAAGAAAAACACTAGCCATGAGTAGGATTCAACGGACCTAGAAACCACCAGTCCTCTCACCTGTACTCCTTCAGTAGCTCGTGGGACTAATTTATCTTTCCTGCTTTTGATTTTGTTGTTGCAGACAATATAATGCCAGAGTCACACTAACACTTTTTTAAGAAAAATTGCATTTAGTGACACTGATCTTCCAGGCCCTTCTTGTAGATGAGCATCACACGGGCAGGCCTCCAGTCATCTGGGACCTCCCCTGTTAACCAGGACTGCTGGTAAAGGATGGAGTGGCTTGGCAAGCTCCTCCCCACTCTTGGCTGGATCCCACCGGGCCCCATAGACTTGTGAGTGTCCAGGTGGCGTAGCAGATGGTTAACAGCTTCCTCCTGGATTATGAGGGGTTTATTCTGCTCTCTGTCCCTGTCTTCCAGCTCAGAGGGCTGAATACCCTGGGGATAACTGGTCTGGCTATTAAAGCCTGAGGCAAAGAAGGCATTAAGTACCTCAGCCTTTTCCTCATCCCTGGTGGCAATGTTCCACCCCACATCCAAAAAACGATGGAGATTCTCCTTGGCTCTCTTTTTGTTGTTAATCTATTGGTAAAAACATTTTTTTGTTATCTCTTACAACAGTGGCCAGATTGAGTTCTAGCTGGGCTTTTGCCTTTCTAATTTTCTCTTTGCGTAACCTAACAAGATCCCTGTACTCTTCTTGAGATGCCTGTCCCCCAACTCCCCCCTATTTTCCCCCGACACACCCCGAGCCCCATCAAAAGCTCCCTGTTCAGACAGGCTGGTCATATTATGGCACATGGGGACAGCCTGCTCCTGCGCCTTTAAGACTTCCCTCTTGAGGAATGTCCAGCCTTCCTTGACCCCTTTGCCCTTCAGGATTGTCTCCCAAGGGACTCTCTCAACCAGTGTCCTGAAGAGGCCAAAGTCTCTGGAAGTCCATGGTAGTGGTTTTGCTGATCCCCCTCCTTACTTGACCAAGAATCGAGAACTCTAACATTTCATGGTCGCTATGCCCAAGATGGCCTCCAACCACCACATCTACCACCAGTCCTTCTCTGTAAACAGCAGGTCAAGCGAAGTGCCTCCTCTGGTAGGCTCACTCTCCAGCTGCGTCAGGAAGTTCTCTTCCACACACTCCACGAACCTCCTAGACTGTTTCCTCTCTGCTCTGTTGTATTTTCAGCAGATGTCAGGTATGTTCGCCCATGAGAACAAGGGCTAGTGATTGTGAGACTTCTGCCAGCTGCTTGTAGAACACTTCATCCACCTCTTCATCCTAGTTGGGTGGTCTGTAACAGACTTCCAGATGGGAGTCTTGTTGGCTTTCCCACTCATCCTCATCCATAAGCACTCGACCTTATCATCACAGTTGTTGAGCTCTGTACAATCGAAACACTCCCTAACACATACAGACCCACCCCACCGCTTCTCCTTCCTTGCCTATCCCTTCTGAAGAGCTTATAGCCACCCACTGGGGCACTCCAGTCACGAGAGTCATCCCACCACATTTCTGTGATGGCAACTAAGTCATAGCTATCCTGCTAACAGTGGCTTCCAGCTCCTCCTGTTTGTTGCCCATGCTGTGTGCGTTGGTGTAAATGCACTTGAGCTGCGCTATCGGTTTCACCCCCAACCTTGGCATATCACCCCTGGGCTCATCTCTAGTGAGCCTGGTTATGTCCCCTTTCCCCTTCACACCTCGTTTAAAGCCCTCTCAATGAGCCCCGCCATCTCATGAGCAAGAATCCTTTTCCCCCTTTGAGATAGCTGAACTCCATCTGTCACCAGCAGGCCTGGTGCTGTGTAAACTTCCCCATGATCAAAAAAAAACCCCAAAATTCCACCGATGGCACCAGCCCCTGAGCCAAGCATTAATCAGTTGAGTTTTCCTGTTCCTTTCAGGATTCTTCCCTGCCAGATTGAGGAAAACACCACCTGTGCTCCTGATCCTTCAACCGATCGCCCCAGTGCCTTGGAGTCCCTTTTGATTGCTCTTGCAACTTCATCACTGCCACCCTGCATAACCAACAGCAGGTAATAACCAGAGGGCCACACCAGACCAGGGAGTTGCCTAGTAATGTCTCTAACCTTGTTAAGCAACATTTAAACTTGTTAAGCAGCTGAGTTACTTTTAACTCAGTGGACAACTGTTCTGGGCTAAGTGTGAGGGCTTAAAGCCCTTTTATGACTCTCATGCACAGGAACACAAAGCAACGGCCGGTCACAAACTGTGACAAGGGCAACACTTACACCAAAAGTAACAAAACCAGCTAAACCCAACAAGTCAGGAGATACCAGTAAAATGAACTTTATTTTAAAGCTCATTAAAAAGCTTCACAATAACACTAACAGAACTAGCATATCCTTCATTTTATGTACCCCACATGAAAAATGTATTGTTTAGCAAGAGATGAAACATAAGCGTTTCTGCATGCTACTAACACATTTCACCATCTTATTATCTGGCAAGTGCTTTGGACTGCAATAATCAAACCTTAGAACAGAAGTATTTCTTCTGGAAAGTCCTTATGAACGGGACAAACACTGGCTTTTTATTGACATACCCAATTAGATGTCCAGACGAAAGAAAACTACCTTGGCATCTACAAATGCCTACGAAGGTTTCGATTACAACCTTTTGAAGGAGCAGTATATTTCAGAGCAAGGGCTTCTTTTCATCTTCAGTGATGCAAATGGTTAAATACTGCACAGAAGCTTAGTATGAACTCACAATTCCACAGGAATCTGAAAGTTACCAAGGCAATTTTCCTTTTAGGATAGTCATGACCAACATTATTACTATTCTTCCTCCCATAACACAACATCTCTCAGACAACTCTTAAGAAAAAAATATAAATAGTTCCCAAAACAATGCATTCCCACCCCCGCATCACATATGACAGCAAAAATATCTTCTGTCATGGGATGAAATAACTTGCTGCAAGTGCAGTGGTTTAGTCCAAGTCCATGCCAACAGTGTTTTGATCACTTGGATGACATTCGCCATTTTGTTGGGGCATTTCAGAATTTTTGTCATCTTCTCCCATGTCTTCAGTTTTGTAATCATTCCGTTCATTCAATGGGTTTTCTTCCTTAGGAGAGTCAACCTTTGGCTTCGGTTGTGTCACAACTGGCTCACAGATATTGTTTAACTCCTAAGAGAAAGGGAAAATATACGGTCAGAATATATATTAAGGGCACACCAGCTTCACTATTGTGAAGAGTCCTGTGTCCAAAAGACTGTTCGAAACTTAATTCTGTGTTTGCTTAAGTCCAAATTGACAAGCACTTTTTGTACCCTGAAATAAATTTATCTACTTTCTGAAGTTCTGTGGGCAGTTCTTCAACTTAATATTTTGGATGTCATGTGGGTTTTTTTCAAGACTATTTTGTGCCTACTAGTAACACTGAAAAACAACCTGACTGAAGGTGACTGAAAGACATAAAACGTCAGTAAGCTCCACAGAGTTGGATACAGTACAGTACAGCTCCTCTGCTTTACACTCAATCTCCTTCTGCCCATATTTTCTAACTACTCTTTAAGACTACTGGAGCAGTAAGACGAAATTGGGGGAGAGGGAGGGAGACAGCTATCAGTTTACCTTTAGCGCTTCAGTTTCTTATGGTACTTACCTGTAGCTTTGCCTTAATTTCACTTGAATGCACAGCTGGATCCTGATCTAAGCTCTTCTTAGCCTGTGCGCTCACAGCATTATTCATCCACTCTACCACTTCACTAACACACTTCTCTACTTTCATCATTTCCATTTCATCGATATGGATGTATTTCTCATCCTGCCCAAACACAAACACTGGTATTAGTTAATAATGTCAAGTTCACTGTCATTAAGTTATGCCAACAAAACCACCCCAGTTACTTAAAACTTATTTTTCCTAGTGTTCAAATAAATGTAAGTTGGCAACCAGCCAGATCTGTTACAGCAAGATACAAGACAGACATCAAAATAAAGCTTCCTTTGCCCAATAACCAAACAAGAAATGTAGTTCACAGAGGGAATAGAGGCTTCCCAAACAGGTCAGACAATAAAACATAACATTCTCAACAGGGTTGATAAAAACCACCCACTCCCTCCTCTAGAGTCTTATGTGAGCCAAGGTAGTTTAGATAGTGTGATTCTGCTGTACACAAAAAGGGAGAGGATCAGTTTTTCAACTTTAGGAGCATCCTCTACAATGCACAGTTACATAATTAACTGTTAGCAGGAGAACCTACCCAGTAACACAACCTATGATTTTAGTTAAGAATCCTAAGTATGGATTTAAGTATTAAACGTACTATTTTCAGTGATGCTAGTTATTTCAAGACTGTGTAATACTGCTGGAGGACTTCACTTAATAATGACAACTTTGTAATCTGTAGCTATGAGAACATAAATGTTTCTGATGCAAGTCTCAAACTGAATTAGCTTGAGTGTTGCGAGCTGCCCTATTAAAACTCATTAAGTTGAAACCCAAAGAGTAAATTTTCAAAAGGCAGGAATGCTTATCAAGAAAGTAATCTTCAAATATCAATGGCAAAAGACTCCCAAACATCTATATATAATAAAAAAAGCCAGATGTTTTAGTTTATCCTGAGTAGCTTTTACACTAATGCTTCTCACCATGGCACAATTCTTGTTCATAAAAGAACTGGAAGAACACCACACTTCTACAAATGTCAGAGTAGCTTTTAAAAAGTCAAGAATCAGACCACAGTCTAACCATCACTCTTTATAAGAATGTCCTTTTTGGCCTCAAAACATCCAGAAGTACCAAGCAACTGAAGATATGACGCACTATGTGAGTTTTTGTTTTGAGTACTGGGAAACATTTGCGGTGCTAAATTTGTGACAAATATAACAGTAGATTGCAGCTCATCTGGAAGTGAATTTGAAGCCTGTGCCAGTTGGTGAGCCTCAGTGAAACACTATGTGGTAAGAGACAGGTACTTTGAGGCCACTTACTTTATTCCTGAATTCCCCAGCTATTGTAGCGTAATACTGGAGCCTGTGTCCCAGTTCTTCTAACAGCTTTGGTCGTTCTTCTGCTTCTTGATAGCGCATTTCAATTGGAGTACCTAATTTCTAGAAAAAGCAATTCCCGGCTGTTACGTGATTCATTAACGTTGTTTTGTGTGATAAGTTGGAAATTCTGCAATTTGGGCATACCAACAGACCTACCTTTAAATCCTCTAATTTGTCTACATACACTTGTTTAGCTTCATCCTCACCCTCTTCATACAGCCAGCCTTCTGTCTGTGTCAGGAGCGCAGAGAATCCCTGCAGATCCTATTATCAACATAATTCAACATGTCAAACATCAAAATATGCACCAATTGACTGTGTATTACCAGTGTAACAGGACACCGGTAAAATATGCACATTAATTCCTAACCTCCTACCTAAAAGTTGCATTTCTACTGCAGCTTTTGCCTTATCAAGTCAATTAAACCACACCAACTTCTGAACTGGGAAACATACCCATCTACGACATACGTGGTATTTATAGCTTTTTGTCCTTAATTAGGCCAATGCTTGGCCTAATTCATGTTTTAATTCATGTTTTTGCTTATGGATACAGCAACATAACTGGGAACAAACCTTTACTCCACTTGTGACAACATTTATTTTTACAGATATGTACTATATGCTAAGCCTGAACCTAATTCCGGATCAGTTCCAGCCATCATTCAAATGAGTTACAGTTTTCAGCTGTTTCCAAGGTAGCTATGTGAAAGCTTGACCAAGGAATACAAAACAGATATTTAATGTCAGTATTTTCAGAGAAGCTCCTGAAACCATAACCTACCTTTTCACAAACAAACTTTTCATATGGTCCAGACAACTTGTCTCTGAACTCATATACATATTCCTCCACTGCATTCTTTGCATCATTTCTTTCTTTCTCCAGTTTATCTTGCATAATCATCTTTCCCTGTATAACCACAGAAAATATTTTAATTAAGTACCCATATTCAAACAGCATTCTAATAAAGCACAGCTCCTGTAAAACACAGTAATTTGCCAGAGGCCTTGGCTCATGTAACTGCTGGAATTCTCATCGCTACACAGTGGACTCACCTGAGAAGTGGGTTGCACTTCTGTAGATTACAACATCGTGCACCAATCTGATGTCATCCCACAGATCAATGCTCTGACACTACTGCTATAAACAACACTTCAACCTTTCTGATTAACATTTGTCAGTTATGTGTTAATGCTGGACTGGATATTAGCTCACTGTAAACTGAGTACACACTCCAGGGTTACAGTAAAAGATGAGTGGTTTCCTTAAAAAGTAGGTGAATGGTTAATAACTGCAATCAAGAAAGCAGTCTAAACCACACACTAACTCACCTCTGTTTCAATATACATATTGAGGAGATCTTTTCCTAACTGCCAAACCAAGTTAGCTTCAATAGGTAGTTCCACATTCTTCACTTTTATCTTGGGTTTTTTAGCTTCTGGGGGCTGATCACCTTTCTTCTCATTTGTCTGAGGTGGAGAGAAGAAAAATAAGATAATTTTCCTGACTTCCTTCTGATGAAGTAGCACTATGATGAAAGAAACATTCACAGGAAGAACATGCAGAAATTTTGTGTTCTTTCAGAATCTTCAAAATATACTTGAGAGGCACTTTCCTTTCAGGAATTCCACCTCCTATTCTAGCCTCCTTACAGTCTGTCTCATGGAAAGCACTGAGCTACAGGAAGGACGTTTCTCAGATATATGGTGTATCTGCAGGTTGTCTAGAAGTGTCCATCTGTAGCTTAGCACTTCACTAGTGATGCTGACAGCGGTGAGATTTTAACCCAAAACATTTTCCATCTTATACAGACGAAACAGCAAACTACTAGCAATATCATGCAGGCATATGTTTGTCACATAGATTATTTCCTCTTAGGTTTATGAATTTCTGATTTCAACTTCTCTCAGCAGGCCTAATAAGCTCAGCCTCTATCAGCTGTTAAACAAATTTATATGTCTGCAACCCAAACAAATCAGCTGTATAACACTTTAACAGCTGTACAAAGGCAGGGAAGTGGTAGAGAGACTTCTTGCAGGCATTCTTTTGCAAACTTTGTACAAAAGTGATTATTAGATATGTACTTTTTTTCCCACAATAGAAAAAGGTATAAAAATTAAAAAGCTTCAGAGTTCCAGGTTCCTTACTTTTTCCTGGAATATGTTACCGTTTTAAAAGCCACCATTATAGAGCATAACATTTTCAAGAGTTAAAGGGTCACTCACTTTCTTGACATCTGGGATTTTGTTTTCTTCAGAGGGAGGTTCTGATGAAGGGGGAGACTGTGACGTTTGCTGACCATCAGTTTGTACCTGGGACTGTGTTCCAGCCTCACTGTTCTCTTGCTGGATATTTTTCTGAAATGAAAGCCCAGGCACAAAGGATGTAGAAGGCATGTGCACTTGTATTTAATAAAAGTTATAGGGCACTTCACCTCTGACGCACATACTGTACAAAGTGCCCTACAAAGCATTCTGTGCACACGCAGAAACACACACGCTTTAACTAACGGAGATATAGGCTAGGTGCCAGTTCAGAAGGACTTAGTGAAAACACTACCAGTGCCAGGCTTGCAGCATAATACTTCTGTGTGTGTGTGTGCATGCTACCACTTTCTCTTACAAAAAGTGGCTTTTAATTGAGTCATAGCTTTTAAGGGTTTTTTTTTCCCCCCTCAGAAAACTATTAAAACAACAAGTACATCATAACAATGCTGCATTATCCTCCAGTGTTCCCCTCCCCTTCAGTGCTGTAGAAAACAATCCAGCCTTCCCTTTCACAAAAAATTTCAAAACTTTACTAATACAAAGGATTGCACACAAATCCTTCTATGACAGAGAGCATGGATGACTAATAATGCAAACCAAGTTCTCCTATTTGGAACACTCTGACAACAATGGCAGTTGCAAACAACCCCACCCTCAAGCAACTCTCCTGCTGCTATTTGGCACTTTGCCCAATAACTAATTTTGAAATCCACACATTTTCAAGATAGCACTAATTTTCTCTTGTTCTTATAAAGACATTATATTTCCTGACAGCTATGCACATCTCTAACTTCACTTTCTTCATTTGAAGAAGGTATTTTTCTTCCAGAGTATGGAACAGCGGAACACACTTTCATCAGTAAGGACATTCACACACAGGAAAGGTCAACTTACATCACTTGAGTTTTCAATAGGCCTCTGGTCCTGAGATTCCACTTCAGTCTCAATGCCAACATCTTCACTGTCTTCACTTTTAACTGGTTCTACCATGGACGCAGTGGACACACTGAAAATGCCATGAGTATTGACACGGACTTTCACTTTGACTTTAGACTTCTCTCCATCTTTCTGGGCTGCCACGTTCTGGATAACATACCTACCTAAAAACAAAAGAATCAATACTTACACAGTGGATTTAAAGAGGCAGGAGAACACCTCACTCCTTCATACAGGACACATTTTCTAAATATTTGATGAAGCCTCTATGCTAATCTCATGGTCCCCAAAATGAAATGAAGACTACAAAAACCCAAGAACTATGCTGCTTTTCAGACAACTTTACCTTACAAATCAAAAGGGAGAACATTTATTTTCATCAGGTTCTCCTGTCACTAGTAATATAGACTAAATATAAAAAGTAAAAGCTCACTCCCCCTCACCTGTCCTATCTGTGATGCTATAGTGAGATGAAAGCAAACTACACATTTAACATTAGTCTAATGCCAATGTTAAGTGGCATGTCTTAATACAAGTTAATGCCCAGCACAGAAAGAGTATTTCTAGAAGTGTTCTTCCCAGCTTCTAACATCCACGTAAGTCTGCCATTACCTTTTACTCTAGGGCAGAACGTAATTGTTTTGTAACTCCTGTAATATCTGAAACAGACAGACAACTAGTTTAACAGTATTGAAGAATCTGATCTCCCTGACATTAAGAGGAGACTTTTTTTTTCCTGCCTACTGCATGTTTATGTGTATCACCGAAACAGCGACCTGGAGATTACGATGCTTGTATAGCTGCAACGTACAACCTCACTGCTCTCATCACAGGCTGGATATACACAAGCTCACCCACATCTTTCCTTCATCAAGAGATCTAAACCACAAGCATACAACTTTTACCTGCTTACTTTACAAGCTAAAGAATGTAATTCTCCCTCCCTTGTAAATCCAATAATACTGGAGTTGTGACCAGTCCTCCCTTTCGGGTAGTCTCATCAGAATTACTGACTCACCCGTTAGGACTGCTAACAATTCTGTTCTGAACAGAGTTAATCGGAGAGAGAGCTGAAACCAGTCTGACTTTCAGCTCTGTTCTTAACAGTTTGCAGAACAGCAGTTAAACATCTACTCATTTGTTAAAGCCTTGTAACTTGAACAGTCACAAATCCCACTGTCAGTCTTTATGGTAAGAGTTACTATGAAAGGAAATCTGCTGTTTGTGTAACTACAAAGTATTGGGCTGGTTTCTAAGACATATGGTATTTGAACTTTATGACTCTCAGTGAAATGACCACATAATTTGTTTCAAAGTAGAGAAAATATCTGATGTTTCCTGTTAGGATAACAGTTTTTGGTAACTTTGTACTGCATTACGTATTAGCTGAAATACTGGTGAATCTAATGGACATGGTTTTGCCTGTATATTCTCCCACTCATTTAAAGAATATTTATAAAGCTATCTTTTAACACTACAGTTCTGGTGATACTATATTTTAAGTGCACTGTTAACCAACAGGACAGCTGTATTGTTAAATATGTTAAAAAAGATTTGTTATTTCTTCTACCACTCTGAAAAAAAAGTTGAGCTTTACCTATTGACCTTTCTAAGCAAAACCGAGCAATTACTTGGCAACTAGTAATAGCTTTATCTTAATTTTATATGCAAACACACAACATTTAATCAGGCAATCATTTGCCTGTCTTTACCATCACAATCTTCTCACCACATTGCAAACTCTTTGTGTCAATACTATCAATGCTCTAATTTGTCAAAAAGGATGAAAGAGCTGCTTCTAAGTGTTACCTAGACAATTCAAATTAATACCGTAGTCTTGTAGCTGCCACTATTTCAGGCTGCCTTGATTAGAACTTATTCAGTATTATGCAAAATCCAGAAAGTACAGGGGAAAAAACAACTAGTTACTCAAGATGTATTTCTGGTTTTTTATACGCAGGAGAGATTTTTTTTCACTTATTGCTAGCTTGCTCCAGCAGTAAACAGAAAATAGAATTTAAAAAGTTTAAAAGTTATCTTGCAGTGATAGCCCCGTTGTAGTCCTGGGCACTCAGCCACAGTCCCCCCTCATTTCTTGATTGGACTGAAGAAATTTTTGAAGCTAGAAAAATAAAATTAAAAAAAAAAAAAATCCAAATTCAGTTACCTATGGAATGGGAGCATTGAAAATTAAGTCCTCCAGACTCAAGAAACCTAAATATATACATCACATAACCATACTGTAACACAGCACAGTTACAGAACTGATTTAAGACCAAACAATGTAAGTCAACACCATTTCCAGAACAACTACTTACCAATTTTTGACTCAGGATATGGGACTCCATTAGGATCAGAATAAAAAGCTTCTAACTCAAATGGTCCTTTCCTATAGAACGTAAGAACCTTGGAGAAAGGTGCTGCATGATTTCTGCTGAACACCTCATGAACCCTATAATTAAGAGAAAAATGTCACTTTTGGTATTTGAGCTGAAAGGCTTTGATCTAGGGTCAGAACTCTTCAAAGAAATGTCACCATGTTTTGACACATTTACCCTTCTGAACAATTCAAAGTAAAGTATTTCACCACTGTACTGTAAGGAAAAAAAATTACTTTTGTGTACTGTAATGGGGAATTGTCCTATTCCACTAATTTTGAGTCTCAGAAGTAAATAAGTTTAGACATAGGTGGCAATTCAGTGAGCAGACCTCCAAAATTTGTTTGCTGCAAAGACATTATTCTGAGCTTGGAATAGCATGATTTAAATCATAATTTGCATCCTTCCTCAGTTAGCCTCAAAAGTCTAATTATAGGCCTTACTCATTTAATTTCTGTGGCTCAGACTGGCATAATAGCAGTCTGATTCTAATTTCCAACTGAGTTTTGTCTCCTAACTATGGAAGGATCTCCTCTAATAACCTGAATGTAAGAAAATGAGAGCTTTACCTAGAATGTGAACTCACAGGTTGCTCTCAGAAGCACATGACAGAACAATTAGGTTCTACATCTCCAGAGAACACAGAAAAAAAAACAAAACAGGCTGAATTATGAGGAATATGAGAAAGGTATGATCAGGTCCCTGTAGAACTCAACTTCCTAAAAGTTAAACTCAGGATCTCTCTACATCTTAGACAGCAACTGCACTTTCCACAGGCATGGCATAGTTAATAGCACAAAGGTCAGCCTTAAGACACTGCAGTTGGAAGAAATTTCTCTTATAAAACCTTTAAAATTAAATCCTTGCTTCTGTTTTAAGTCAGACAAATAGAATTCATGTAAGCTCACAATATTTATACAGCGCATAATGTTCCTACTAGAAGAATCCAGATAGGTGTTAGAAACACCTTGAGTCAAAAAAACCCCAGAACAACAAAACCAGAAAGGGAAGTGGGATCATGATCCAGCAGTTTTTCTAATTCATTCTGTATTCCAAAACCTGACAACCAGATAAGTGCAATACAAGACAAAATATTGGTTGGTAGCTCATTCAATTGTGGGGTTTTTTTTTTAATCTTTAGTTTTTAACATACGAGGAGTTATGGTTAACATTTCAATGCATGCTTTTACACCATCTCCACTGCCAACCACAGCCTATGGGCCTTCTGCATCAGAATGCCAAGGTCCTAATTTAAACGTTACCAAGAACACCATCCTTGAATTATGAAGGCCAAAAGCTTCACAGAACTCCAGTCTGAGCTACCTACCCTTCAGTGTCCTCTGCCTCTGTGCTCCACAGCAGAGATATTGGAAATGGTGTAGCATCTGTCACAGAGAATTCTCGCACTTTAAACGCCGGAGAAAGAATTGCACACTAAACAAAAAACAAACGTGTTAAAGTTGGTTAACTGCTCTGCTCTGACTGCCCGAGACACCTAAACATCTTTAAACAAGAGAGAGAACTGTGTTGACTTTACTAAAACAGAACTAGGCAAATTGCTTGATTTCAATGGAATATAAGAAAACAGAAATCTCAGAAGCATTTATATCATTTGGGTTAGCAGGACTTTTGGCCTTATTCTGACTGTAGCTTGTGAAAAAAAAAAAAAGTTAACAGTCTAACCGAATACCGGGACTGTAAAGAATGCAAGTGCTGCATTACTTAGTCCTAAAAGCAGCAGCGTTCATCTTACAAGTCCTACTTCCTTCCCTGGAAACAACTGATTGCTAGTGATTGAAAGCAATTGGTGAGATGGGGTAAAGAAACAAGTCAAAGAAGAGATGGTGAAATAAGAGAATAAGTAAAGGAGAAAAAGAAGGCAGAATGAGTGGTTTACTTTTAAAATATAGTTCACCAGTTGGAAACAGTAAAAATGGGGGGAAGACAGAATAAGAGCCCGTTTCACATAGACGGAAAGTTCGAGAGCAGAAAACTCAAACTTGCAAATCTTAGGCTCCCCATAAGATATTTTTCACACGCTTGTTGTTTAAAAATACCTCTTCCCTCAGCCTGACAGCAACTTAAGTTTTTCTCATTAAAGATACCTAGATCCTGTTCTTTTGATGAGAAGAGTGGACTGCTTACAGAATGCACCCAGCATGAGCACTTTCAGTAAAATATTGAACAGAGGAGTACTCTCCACTTTTTAAATAGCATAGTCCCATAAAAAGACCCAGTGAACATGTATGTTCCCTTGTGTGCTTTAAAATGGACTGTTTCTGTCATTTTCTCGTAACTGCCTGGCTAATTCTTCAAAAAAGTACTCTCAAGAAAGGTTTGAAGTTTACCAAGTGTTGTCAGTAGTACCTGCAAAGCACAGCCCCTAGCTATGGCTTCATCTGCATTCAGTGTTGTACTGACATCCTTGCCAAAGAATTTAGCAATCCTCTCTTTGACAGCAGGAATGCGGGTTGCACCTCCTACAATCTCTACAGCAGTTATATCTTCCACTTTCAGTTGTGTTTGTTCCATTAATGAAAGCAGAGGCATCTCTATCCTTTGCAGCAGGTCAGCACACAATTCTTCAAATTGTGACCTAAGGAAAGAAATGGAATTAACCAAAGAATGCCTGTCCCACCACTGAGATCTCCTGGTATTCTTGTTTCCAAACTGATGCTGACCAGGTCTGTTAACTACACTGCAAAGAGACTTAAAGCTAAACCTCTGTGAGCAGGCTGGAGTGACAACCATAGACAAGGCAGTACATGAATTGCTGCTTACAGTTCTTCCTGTGCTGCTATCAATGCAGTTAAATGAGATAAAGGTATTATTTGGGCAGGTGCTCTATATTTGCCTCTCAACAGAGGTTACAGAAAAATCCAGAAAACACGGATACTTTCTTTACAATGAAAAATTATTGCCTAAGTACTGCAGGGAAGGAAAAAAAAACCAAAAGACAAAACCAAACCCCACCACCACTCTCTTGGCAGTAGTTACAGGACTAACATGACTGCAAATTAAGTTGTGCCTGTGAGTCTGTGCAAGAGAGACAGACACAGACTTCATTTACACTCAGGCCACAGTCAAGTCATCCTCCACAAGCACTGTTTCTGTCCTCCATTTCTCTGCCGACATCCACAGTACCAAAAGAATAGAAAAAGAGAACGAAGCTTCAATTGTTTCTATCTTAAGAGCAGTATAGGATTTAGGTTACCTAAAACACGCAGGAGGCCTAACTATGCAGGCGACCCCCCTGGGTTTGGTTTGCATGCATGTTTTAAGAACATCTCATTCTACAAGAAGTATCCAAGCTTCTTACGCATGCATTATTAGACTGAAACATTGCTCAGGTAGCTGAACATTACATTTCACAGCTTTAGTTATTCCAGTATTACAAAAATGCCACAGCTATTCAGCACTTACATTTAATTTTAGTACAGTAAGATTCTTTCAAACATAGAAAGAAACACATAATACAGCCACTAAAGCAACTGTCTCTCTCATACGGAACTCACCTGTTCATTTTTCCAGATACATCAGTATCGTTCATGAAACATTCAATATTTAGGGGAATATCTGTGCTATTTGAACTCATTAGTTTCTTCAGCTTCTCACATTCTTGATACAGACGAAGAAGAGCTCGAACTTTTGCTTTTGGATCCAGTTTGTACTTTGCTTTTATTTCTGCACAGAAGTAATCTACTAACTTTCCATCAAAGTTTCTTCCACCTAGGAAAGGGTCAAATGCTGTGCCAAGTACCTGGTTTGAAAGAACACCATTATTAAGTCTTATGCTCAGTAGAAATAAAATCAAATAACAGCCTTCCAATATGAACAAACCTTTGCTTGAAAAATATTGGAAACAATTCAAATCTATCTTCCAATGCACAGACTTAAGTACTTCAAATCAATCACATTAGCCAAAAATTGCTCTTCACTTTTACAGTGGAAGTAAGACTAAGTAACTAAGAGACAATCCTAAGTGTTCACAATTTTGATCCATACACACATTCATTTAGATAAAATGAACGAAATTATAGTTGTATTGTGTATCTTTTACATTGGTGTATTGCAAGGATTTTACAGCCTCTACTTGAAACCATCCTAATGAAACAAAGACACTGATAAAAACCTGCACCTTTTGACTCTTTGCCACTTCCCATGTATTAAATTATTTCAGATTTTTAAAAACAAGGCAACTTTATGGGCTATTTGATTCTAATGTCTCAGAAGATCTTGTATTTTCATTTAATCTTACTACCTTCAGTTTACTTTTGTTGAATGCACAGGCTGATACTTGAAATGCAGAATGTCCCATATCAACAAACACAACAATCCGTGGCTTCTCTTCAGGAGCTGGAAGGTCCTGTTTATAAATTCCATAATTCAGAGCCACTGCAAAACAAGTGTCAGATATTATCAATTAAATCTCTATTGAGTCTCCAACCGTATGCCACCACATCCCTGTGAATACTAAGCTATAGGATCAAGAGCAGCAAGACAAATTCAGACATACACCTATACAAAGTCTTACCTACATGGAAGCTTAATTTCATTAATATACATTGTAGGATTTGAGAAGAAAAAAAAAATCCTTCCTCAGTCACGTATATGCTCTCCAAGTGTTAAAGCATGCAAGACTAAGAAGCAACTACCCCGGCTCAGGGGTTTATTAACAGCTCTGGGTTTTTTTTGTTTTGGATAGTAATCAAAAATACAGAGCATCTTTACAACAGAACCCAAACCCAGTTCTGTAGTTACAAGGAGCATCTCTCAGGCATTAAAGTTCTGTCTGACGATGTTATAAAGTGGTCAGAGGCTGCAAAAGGGAAGAATCTCAGTCTACGTAGAGTATCAGGCAGGGACAGCTTGTGACGTGCATCACAGGCATGGATTATGTAGCCACCCCATCACAACAGAAGCCAGTGTGGCATGTAAACACAGGATGATGAAGTCAAAGGACAGAACACAGTTTTGCAGCAGCACTCATTCTGGACAGATAGCAGTGTCAAAGCTAAGCAGGAGGCTGATGCAGTAACTGAAGACAAATAAAACCCTAGAGTCTCAGCTACATGGTTACATGGGAAAAGCTGAGATTCTGGCATGAGATAAAATGTGCTAGAATGTGCATTTGCATATGATGAAAACATCCCAAGATGAAGGTAGCAGCTAGGTTGCTAAAGATTATCAGGCAAGAGAATTAGAGCACCAGAGAAGGTGTAAGGAATGACAGGAATACGTGCTCTGAAGAGCAACGTTTCATAGTCACAGCAATACCCTCTCAGTTGAGGAGGACGGGACACTGACTCCCTCTCTCACATCAAAAGCAGGAGTTCCAGACCATCCGGAACAAGGACAGCCAAATTTCCCACTGAGCAGAGACTTGAGCTTTATGGATTCTAGTGTCTAATAAAGGGCCCTTGCATTTGGTGCAATCATTCATCTCTCCCACAGTTGGTCATTAAGAGGCAGTTATTTAAAAAGACAAACTTTATTTCGCACAACATATCTGTTATAGCCTTGAGATCTAGATTTGATCAAAATAAGTGTATTGGTCTGTTCATTCACATAATGTCTGTATTTCTGAGCAGACTGAACACATTGTCCTTGTTTTCAAGCTAAAAATAAATCTATGAGCAGAACTTGATAAATCAGAGCAGAATTTGCCTTTTGTTAAAAAAAAAAAAAAAAAACAAAACAAAACCACAAAACTATTTTTCTTTTCTGCCCTACTATACCTCAGGATCCCTTCTCCAAAGATACAATCAATGATTCTTACATTTAAAATATTAGGAAAACTTGGATAACACTCATTAGCCTTGCAAGGTGTATTGGTTTTGCGTGGTAAGTTATCAGCAGCAGAGGGGCTACAGGGGCGGCTTCTGTGAAAAGATCGCAGAAGCCTCCCCTTTGTCAAACAGGGTCAATGCCAGCTGGCTCCAAGAGGGACTGCTGGCCAAGGCTGAGCCAATCAGCAACAGTGGTAGTACCTCTGTGATAAGGTATTTAAGGGGAAAAAAAAACTGCCATGGAACAGCAGCCAAGGAGAAGAGTGACAATCTGTGAGAGAAAACTCTGCAGACATCTAGGTCAGTGAAGGAGGAGGTACACCAGGCACCGGAGCAGAGACTCCCCTGCAGCACATGGTGCAGACCATGGAGGTCCACAGAAGAGTAAATATCCACCTGAGGACCCGTGGAGGGCCTCACGCCAGAGCAGGTGGATGCTGTGACACCATGGGAAGCCCACACTGGAGCACGCTCCTGGCAGGACTGGTGGCCTGCTGGAGCAGTCTGTTCCAGGACTGCACCCCTTGAAATGAACTCACACTAGAGCAGTGAAGAACAGCCTGTGGGAGGGATCCCACACTGGAGCAGGGGAAGAGAGTGTGAGGAGGAAGGAGGGGCAGAAACAACATGTGATGAACTCATCACAACCCCCATTCCCTGTCCCCCTGCACCACTCAGGGACAGGAGGTAGAGAAAACGGGAGTGTAGTTGGGAAGAAGGGAGGGATGAGGGGAAGGTGTTTTAAGATTTGGTTTTATTTCTCATTATCCCACTCTGATTTGATTGGTAATAAATTAATTCCCCTGAGTCAAGTCAGTTTTGCCCATGCCCTGTCCTTATCTTGACTCACAAGCCTTTTATTGTATCTTTTTTCCCCCCTCTGCCCAGTTGAGGAGGGGGAGTCACAGAGCAGCTTGGTGGGCACCTGGCATCCAGCCAGAGTCAACCCACCACACCAGGTAAAGGAACAAAAAAAAAAAAAAAATTAGAAATGCAACATGCTACGCAGTAAAGAAAAGCTTCTGGTGCCACTAAAGGGATGAAAGAGCTATCTGCTTTTCTGAGGACTGTTCACCTCAATGGCAAAGCTTCTAAAGATCCTTGCTAAGAAGTCCTGAAAAGTTCTCAAGGTTCTTGCACGGCAGAAGACTGGGCTGATGTATTCTGCCAAACAAAAAGGAAGTGACACCACCTTTTTTGGTCATTGTTCAGCCCCGATCGGGACTAGACTACACAGTCTCTCTCTCACTCCCCCCACCCTCCGAGAGAATAGGGGGAGATAATATAAGAAAAACGGCTCGAGGTTTGAAATAAGGACAGGGAGAAATCCTTAAAGTTACCATTACGGGCAAAACAGACTCGACTTGGGGAAAACCATTTATTACTAAAAATAGCAAGGATAATGAGACAGAGAATGAGATAACCTCCCCCCATCCCTCCCTCTTCCTGGGCTTAACATTATCTCTACTACCTTCCCCCCCGCCCCCACACGGGGGAAGAGGGAATGGGGGTTACAGTCAGTCCATCACACTTTGTTTCACGCCACTGCTTCATCATCGGGGGAAGAACTCCTCACATTTCTCCCCTGCTCCATTGTGGGGTCCCACCCACAGGCCACAGTCCTTCGTGAAACTGCTCTGGCGTGGGTCATCTCTTCCACGGGGTGCAGTCCCTCCAGAACGGCTGCCCCAGCGGGCCCTCCACGGGCCACAGCCTCCTTCAGGTATCCACTTGCCCTGGTGTGGGGTCCTCCACAGGCTGCAGGTGGATCTCTGCCCCTCCGTGGACCTCCATGGGCTGCAGGGGGACAACCTGCTCCACCATGGTCTTCACCACAGGCTGCAGAGGACTCTTGGCCAGGAGCCACATTATTCCTCCCCCTCCTTCTTCACTGACCTTGGTGTCTGCAGCTGTTCCTCTCAAAAAAATTTCGTCACAACAGGCTGGCAGACACCTCTCAGGATCCTTTTTACATCTCATTTCCTCTCCACTTCTTGCAGCTGGGCCCAGTCGGCTGCCCAGCAGGAGGCCAGAGGGTGTGGCCTGCAAGGCCCATAAGGGTCACACCTCCCCCTCTCTGCCCCCACTCAGCTTCTTCACATCTTTTTTTTTTTTTTCTTCTTCTGTTTTCCCCTTCTTCAATATATTATCGCAGAAGCATTATCACAGAACATTCTGCTCCCAATTGGCTTGGCCTTGGCCAGCAGCGGGTCTGCCCTAGGCGCGGCTGAGTCCACTGAACAAAGGGGAGCGACTTCTAGCAGTTTCCTACAGAAGCTGCCACCTTAGGCCCTCACTAAGGAAAACCAGAACACTCATAATGAGAGGTCACCTCTGAATCAGGTGTGAAGTATTACTTCTGCTTCAATACAAAAAGGGGTAAAGGTCATAATACTGATGAAACAACTATGTTTACTAGAAATCCTATAGATTACCATGTAGATTACCATGTAGATACTCATCTGAAACTGATTCTGGAAAAACATTTTAAGATACCACTCCATCATTGCACAGCTAAGATTGTTTTACTTCTTAAAAAAATCAAATAAAATCCAAAAGCATGAATCCAGTTGATGTGCACCAAAAATGCTACTTATCTAACTAATGTGGGCAATAGGAGCAGAAAAGTAATTGTCTTCTGGTACAGACCTCTACTTAGCAACCCTTCCCCCAGGAAACAAGTGCTAGTTATTATGCCATTTAAAAACACAGAACAACTCCTCTCTCAAACACAAACAGAAAAACGCAGGAAGACAGGGTAAGAATGCTTGTTTTAAGAAAGACTGAATAAACTTTTGGTTCTGCCAATGTGTTTTTAGAGTCCCAAACAGATTAACAAAGAAGATTATTCACTTTTTTTTTGTATGTGTGTCTTAAAAATAATAATTATGCTGACAAAATCCTCGGAAATTACTAAGTATTGACATTTAATCAAGGAATTTCCTCTAAGAGTGTTTAAATCCTACAACTGTGCATCATAAGGTTTCTTCCATTAAATCTGGACAGTAAGCTAAATGGACAAGTAGTCCGGGCACACGTGGTGGCTCCTAAGTACATACTCGGGGAGAGAACTATCACTGAAGCTTCATCTCTTCTACCCCTTCACAGAGAAGACATTAAAATGAAAGACTGTAAATCAAGAGAAGAGCAACAAAATTCTGGAACATTTATGTCTCATATCTGATTTTTCAAGTCAGTCCTGCTTCTTTGAGCAACTAAATGCACCCTCTATCACACCTTCCAT
>WHYT01016433.1:145037-166257 GCA_009806455.1 Tetrax tetrax
AAACGGCTTCTGCGCGTGGCGGGGTGGGAGGCTGGGGGCTGCCTCCCTCTCCCGGCCCTTCTGCTCGCCGCCTCCCCTTCGCTCAGCCGCTGGGCGCTCCTGAGGCGCGGCGGGGTTTTGCCCCGGCCCTAGGGTCGTCCGGGAGCTGTGCGGAGAGCTCTGCTGTTGCTCTCTGACAAATAAAAGGGGGGGAGTGATGACTCGCTGAGGGCTCGTTGAAATGCCGCAAGTGGCGGTACGCGCCTGCCGCGTCCGCTTTGCCGGCGGCGGGGCGGGACGAGCCTGGGTGTAGCTGGGGGTGGCGGGAGGAAGGGCTGCAGCCATGGCGGCCGGGATGGAGCCTGGCAACCGCGGAGGGAGGGCGGCGGCAGGGGCTGTGTGAGGAAACTGCTGGGACGGAGGTGAAGCGCGGCGGTACTTTGCTGTCACTAAGCTCTGCGGTGGCAGGAATTTTTATTTTGCTGAATCTGTGTGGGAGAATGGAAGATCAGCAGCCATTTGTGACAATATCCTTACACCTCTAATACACTGGGAAACCTCTCGGTAGGTTGACTATCACATTATTACAGATATCTCCCCAGCGTGCTATTGGGGTGCTCTTAGGGCTAGCAAAAAAATAGCAGAACAGGTTAAATATATTCTTGCTACTGATCACTTGCTCTCCTTAGGAAGACTTTTAGCTCTGCCTCCAGTGCTACAGTCCACTATAATATAAACGTCCTGTTGCCTTCTAGCTGTAGCTGCTTGTTCAGGACCCCATCCCCTGCAGGCCTTAACCTCCTGCATTCCGTGCGGAAGCATGGCAGGTACACAGATCTTGATTTTTGCTTGTCGGTGGTACGTGAGTTATGTGCTGCCCTTCTGCTCCTGGCTGTTATGAAGAGCAGGGAGAGGTGGTTCCACTCAGAGTCCTGAGTGCCCCTGTGTGGAAAAAGCAAAATGTCAGTATTCTGCCCCTACTGCCTTTCTAAAAACTGAGATGTAGCAATCTATCTCTGCTAAAGCTTCACTTCAGACTTGAGTAACATTCAGCTGTCTGTTGGATCTTGACCTCTCCTGAGTATATATGGGGAGGGATTGGTCCCCTGTAGCAATTGCCGGTTTCAGAGGAGCCACGTGGCTGAAAAATCCATTGAGACCATTATATGACTGTAGCTGAGAATGTAACTTAAAACTTCAGAATACGATGACAGGTTGCCCAAACACTCGGATGTATGTGTATATTGATGGGGTTTCCTGTCCCTACTTGACATCGTAAATATTCCTGATAATGCACTTCTTCTTTTAAATGAGGATGTAGACTTCTTCAAGATATTTAGGTGCTTAAATATCCTGCTTTTTCTTGAGTGATACAGAAATGCTCAGAATACTTCTCTAGAGCTTGAAAGTGAAAATCCAGTCCCTTTATTACCAGTTCATCTGTATGTCAGCTGTCGCCCTGTCTGACAAGAAGCTGGGTGCCTAGTATTTTCAGTGGTTGTTTAGAAAATCCTGTGGTGGCAAATGATAAACATACAGCATACCTGCTAGTTTAAGTGTCACTGTAGATGATAAAAGTAGATAGCAAACATTCCTTTTGCCTATTCTCCTTTGGTGTAAATTATTTATAATTATTTGTCCTTGCATAGAAATAAGAAAAACTTGACTGTTTGCCCAGATTTGCAGCTGGTCTCTAAATGGAGAAAAAAAACTTAAGTTCAGCGGTGAATTTGGAAGTTACTCTGCTGGCACCATCTGCCTGATGGTACAGTGTTGTACACTTCAGTGGTTGAGTGAACTTTATTCCAGTATAGGAATAAAGTTTTTCTTACTTGGCTTAGGGCAGAAGCACATATTCATAGTGACTTGCATCATCCAGGAGGTGAATTCCCCATGTGGAACTGTAAGTGGTGTGGAGGACTGGGGAGGAGTAGAGGGGAGATAAGAACTGCTGAAGCTGGCAATAGTGGTAAGATGCTTGTTTGAGATGGTCCCTGAGGCTGGCCCTGGGGCAGCCAAAACAGTGGTGAGGGATGTTCTGAAAGGGTAGCTGGTGCTATGTGTTGCCAGCGTTCTGTAGGCTGGAAAGCCTGTGGATGTGGACGTAGCCCATGTACCACTCTGGAGTGCTCTGTGGAGGAACGGGTTTGACCATTATGACGTGAATAACAACCCCAACAAATACAAGATCAAAGAGCCATCAGGAAATGACACAACATCAATTGGTTAAGGTTAACACACTGGTGAGGCCTGGCGGTGCGAAGATTCACATCTGTCTGGCTAGACTGATGCTCTGGATAGAGCTAGCAGGATTGGAATCATTAAAACTGTGATTTACCAAGGGCTGTAGAGATGAGAGGATAAACTTTTTTTTAAAAGTCTAGGGAAAAAAAAACCAAACCTTAACATTCTTGGTTCTTTCTTCCAATGATGTGGAGACTCTGGGTATCACTCCTTTCTGAGCTAGAGATAGTATGGGTTACACAGGGACAGTGAACTGTCTTGTATGGGGGGGGTGGGGAAACACTGTAAGTAACTTCTGCTGAGGTTTACTTGTGTTGGAAAGCTTATGAGTTTAGGAACTGAGTGTAACTGGTGTGCTGCCCTTCCCCTTGATTGTCACATCAGCCTTTACTGGATGGCCACGTGGATAGATGTGCTGGCCTGATGTGAAATTCCTGTTAATGATCTCCTTGGTACCTGTCAGGTGGTCTGTAATCTTAATGCTGCTGGGAAGGGAGGAAGGTTCTGCTGTTCCTGCTTTCTCATTTTTCAGTGGGATATTGGATTCTTGCACATGGCTGCTGTATTTCAACCTTTGTGTTTTTGCAATGTACCAGCTATTGCAGCTCATTACCAGAATATAATGATTGACTCACATTTTTCAGCTTTTTAAGGTTGCCTTGCACAGTTAGGATGAGTGTTGCTCAGTCTACCCAAATATTCTGTCTACTTAGGTGTTTAGCTGTCATGGTTTAACCCCAGTTGACAACTAAGCACCATGCAGGCACTCGCTCACTCCCCCTCGGTGAGAAAACTCATGGGTTGAGATAAAGACAGTTTAATTGGTAAAGCAAAAGCCGCACATGCAAGCAAAGCAAAAGAAGGAATTCATTGACTGCTTCCCATCAGCAGACAGGTGTTCAGCCATCTCCAGGAAAGCAGGGCTCCATCACGCAGAACAGTTACTTGGGAAGACAAACGCCATCACTCCGAACATCTCCCCCTTCCTCATTCTTCCCCCAGTTTCTGTGCTGAGCATGACATCATACGGCGGAATATCCCTTTGGTCAGCTGGGGTCAGCTGTCCCAGCTGTGTCCCCTCCCAGCTTCTTGTGCACCCCCAGCCCACTCGCAGGTGGGGTGCTGTGAGAGGCAGAAGAGGCCTTGACGCTGCGTAAGCACTGCTCAGCAGTCACTAAAACATCCCGGCGTTATCAGTGCTGTTTTCAGCACAAATCCAAAACACAGCCCCATGCTAGCTGCTATGAAGAAAATTCACTCTACCCCAGCCAAAACCAACACATTAGCTTGTGGTAAATAAGGAGATTGTTTGGTGACAAAATAGTATCTGTTGTGGATTTTCCTTGATGACTCCCATGTGCAGGGAGTTCAGCTATGTAGGTGCTCTTATTGTCTGTGACAGCTAAGGGCTTCTTTAAGCATGTCCACATTCTGACTTGGAGAAAAGAGCAATCTGGCCTTCATCAGTGCAAGCAGTGCTTTAAAATGGGAGCTAGTCAGGCCTTTAAAGGATTATTTTCATATTTGGTACTGAATGTTGTATGTTGTGGCCTCTACCAGAGCATTACTGAGGGTGTGAAGAAACTGAATTTGATGGGAACAGGAGTTATCTCATCTGTTAAATCAATCCTAATGTTGGTAAACTGTCATGGAGTGTGGAGGTAGAATGACGGTAGTGTCTATCCAGGGAATATGACCACTATAAAACATGACCTAAGTGAACTAAAGAGGACTGGCTAATGTCCCTGAGGAAGGCCAGGCATCACAGAACGTAACAGAGGAATCCGTTGAGTACGTAGGATTTCTGCTGTTGTTGCCAGGGGCCCAAACAGAGAGCTCTGCTGGGACAGGAGCAGCAGCATTCTTCGAACATAATCTTTGTATTTTATTTAAAACAGGACAGTCTGTCCCAGCATAGGCAGGCAGCATCTAAACATTGCATTACAAGTAAATAGGTCTCTGTATCATTTCTCTGATATATATGTTCTCACTTTTCATTTGTGGGTTGAGCTGCATTCCAGCCCATGCTATCATTCTAATCCATTTGGAAGTGGCCTATATCAGCTTTACAGCAGCTGACATTCTGTATCCGTGAGCAGTTGGCTCTTACAATAGTGCATGATGGACATGCTGGTCAGTCTAAGCTTCTGCACCATTTCTGACTCCCATCATTTCAGAAGGCCTTTAATGCAAACCTGCTGAGATTAGGGTTCATTTGTTCTTGCGTTTCAGGCTAAATGTTAAAGGGTAAAGGGCATTCGACATCCTTGCTTATCCAAAGAAAGACTGATGTTCCTATCAAGTCATGGTTCCCTGGAAATATGAATTAATTAACTAGACAGCTCCAGTAGTCTCACCGTTGCTGTACAATGCTGTACTGCATCTCTTTTTTTACACTGATTTTCATACCACTGTATGATATTTATTTTCATGTATATAAACATTTTGTAAATCAAGTGAAAAAGAGGATAGTAACAAGGAAAATGTAGTATGAGATGCCGAATGTTTATTCAACTATGTGCTTTATAATAGCTAAGTAAATATAGCTAAGTAAAACAGCTAAGTATTTTCATTTGGCCTTTTTTTGGTCTCTTCTATATAGGAAGTGTTAATGATAATGTTCTACAGTATTGCCTTTGTTAATACCTTGATCCGCATACTTATCCTGGAGAATGAAAGAATGAAGAGGATATGTTACCAACGTGGTAGTGTAAGCAGTTCGGAGCATAGCAACCAATGGGCACTGCTTTCTAAAGGTTTGCCAACTGAGCGGTATTGTTCAGAGCATCCCTGCTGTGGGGAATATCCACTTTAAACAAAATGCACAGCCTCTCGGCTAAGGCAGATAAACTTCACTTGATAGATTTTTGCATGCTTCCTGATAAAAGCCTCAGCACTTGGCAAATTCTAATGTGACTCTTCAAGGCTCTGCCCGTGTATCAGCATACTTTAACACACAGCATAGCATGAATCCAAATCCCAGAGTAACCAAGGGGGTGATGCTTTATTTTCCTGACACTATGAATAAGACTCTTAACCCAAAAGTAACTTTTTAATCTGAAAACAAGGATGTCCTTTTTCTGTGTTTTTTTTTTTTTTTAAATTGTCACACCTGTTAATAGATCTATGTGCTTATAAAACCTGAATTAAAATGGAGTGGGCTTTGCTTTTGAGGTTAACATTAATTCCTCAAAAATTGTCATTGTGATTGCTTGCTTGGATTGATGGGAAACTACCATTACTGTCTGATGTTGATTAAGCGTTCTTCAGAAACTTCAGAAAAACACAAAACTAAGACTGAAAATAAATAACGCAAAGGTGGAGAAGGTAAATTAAAAGTTACAGAGCTGATGTTATTGTAAACTTCTTAGTTCTATTCACTGAGATGTACAGGTGTTTTCATCCTTCCACTTAAAAAGCTGGATTGTCCTGGTAAATGTGAAGATTTTAGGAAAAAAACAATTACATTTTATTTCCTTTGTAGTTAATAAACTTAGTACAGGAAGATAAGTGCACTATAAATGCTTTAAGATACAAAATTATGGAGTTTAGGAACATTCAAATAATACTAAGCCTTAAGTGTTCATTAATCTCAACTACTTTAACTTGATTGATTATATGTTTGTAATTGCCTCATAACTCTTTTTTTTTCCCTGTTGCTTAGACACAAGAAGTGTTTTGAATAAGAAAATCAGATAATAGGATTATGGTGCAAAACAAATTCAGTGTAGGTGACCAGCTGCACATCACTAATTGGAAGTAGTGAAGAGTTACACAGTTTTAAGGTAAATATGGAATTAGATTAGATAAACTCTCCGATGCCGAAGTGCAATTAATGAAATAAATGCACTTGTGAAAGCAAAAAGATTGCAAAGCAAGGAGGTAGTCTGGACTTTAAAAAAATAAATCAGTGAGTTTTGACTGGTTTGTGTATATAAAATCAAAGGAGCTGTTTTTAAATAAAGAAATGACAACGGATATAAATTAAAATCAGGGAGGAAGGGAATGGAGAAAGAGAAGCTAAATCATTACTACTTCATCTGATAGCAAACCATCTGGCAATATGCTGCTAAATAATTACGTATCATTTATATGACTCAGTCCTAATTAGATGTGCATGGATTATGCAACATGTGCTTTCAACATCGGTAGAATGTTTTAAAAATAGCACTTACAATATTAGTATGACATGTACTTGTTATGCATTTCTGACAGTAATCCAAGCCATTTTTTTTTTCACTAGAAAATATCCCAAACACTTAAAAGACTGTTCAAATTTTGACTGGCATAAAAAAACCAAAACCAACACAATACTATATCAGTATCATCTTTACAGACACTAAGAAATAAATTTATTACTTCCTTTCTCTTTTTCACTAACTTACTGAAAATATACTGACTATGCAGTTAGGCCTGAACAGGATGAAAAGATAACTAACTAGACAGATATATATACACTACAGTGTACAGTAAGCATGCTTTGAAAGAACATGTAATAAAACATCTTTTAAGTGTGTGTGCACGATACTGTGCCCACGCATAAACAAATCCAGCACTTGTTTGTTTTTTTGTTTTTTTTTTTTCAAAAAAGAAATGTAGGTATGCTATTTCTCTACTTGCATTGTCACAAAGTCAACAATTGCCACAAATGGAGTACTGCGAAAGTTCCCTTGGAGTGTTTATAGCATGTCTACAGCTATACTTAGAATAAATTAGCTGTTGTAAATATATGACTCTTAAACATGCTGCCACAGAAATCTGTTAATAACATTTATTTTGAGAATTTAAAACTTCAAAAGGAAAACAAGATGTGTGCTTTTAACAGTGACTGTCATTAATGGTCACCTGGTAAACCTTTCCCATATGATAAACTTGTTTGAATTCTTTACAGTTGCAGATGGTGATGATTGCCTTTCTAAAACGTTACTGTCCTTTGAACATGGGCTAAACTCAGGGCTGCATGGATGAAAACTGGATTGTTGTGCAAGAGATTTGATTTTAGTGGTGTCATAGTAAAGTCTGTGCACTGCTTGGAACACACTGAAGACTGATCCCTGCAAGATTCCCCATCTTGGTGGGCCTAAAAAGTTAGAAACTAAACTAATGAGGACCTTAGGAAAATGCTGGTAAATGTGTTTTGACAGCTTGTCTGGATTTACCTGGGTTATGCTAATATCCGTTTGACAGAGAATTCAAGCTGAAACTAAAGAAATATGAAATATTTGCCTATTTTGAAATTTACCACATCTGTTCATCTTATGTCTCAGCCAAGCCTTGGCATACAGATATGATTTCTAATAAGCATTACATACAGTTTGCTGGGGTTTTATTTTTTTTGCTTGCTCTTGGAACAATAAAGAAAAACAAGCTTATATATAACTTCTGGACATTGGATGGCACCATTGCCTCACAAAAGCCACCACAGAGATGCCTTCTAGCTTAGGTTTTGCAGTGTTGGCTCAGTTCCCTTTTTTCCTTTAGCATAACTATATAAGGCAAGTAAAAAAGCAGAACTAGTAGCCTTCTTTCTTTTCTTTTTTTTTAGCTTAATTTTAAGTAATTGTCTTGCTTTAAATGGTAATGGATTTTTTCACCAAGAACTGATGTTGCTTAGTTTAAGGAACTGTTGTTTGATTTCAAGTGCTGATCTGTGAAAGCTGTGCTCTAATGTAAAAAGCAGGAATAGCACCTGTATGTTTTATTGTCTTTAATAAAAGTTCAGTGTAAAATGATTCTTTAATTAGGAGCTAATTTGCATCAGTGACATGGCTGACATATCAGATACCATTATATGTTTCTGGAAATGCCAGATCTCCTCTAAGGTTACTTTTAAATGTATTTAGGTCTTTTTAATTGGATCTTGATGCCTTTGCTCTCAGGTACAAAATTTGTTCCAGATCAGGAGACATTTGTATGTATGCCACTTTCAAATTTAATGTATTACTGGTATAAAAGTATAGGACAAATACTTCTTTTAGCTACTGGTATAATTTTTTCTTCAGGGTTCATTAAACAGAGCAAAATACTTAAAGAGTAGATAAGTAATAGCATTTTGCCATTAGATTAATTAAAATAAACTGTCAGAGACTGCATTTTGAAAATTTGACTGACCAGTTACACAGTATGTACTGCTGTGGAACTGAGTGAGGCAGTAAAAAGGAATATAGTATTTGGGTTAATTTTTAGTTTATGGCTATATTTGAGGCAAAAGTGCAGAATTAAGTTTTCTAGTTGTTTCAGAAAGTCTCATAGCAGAGCAATGTCGGAGTTATGTTGGTCAGTGTTAGGACTGACTTACCTGAGGGAAAACATTCTGGTGATAACTGGAAGAATAAGAGTGATTTCTTTTTTTTGTTGTTGTTGTTAATTAAAAAAACCCCACTTTTTGCTCACATGTTGAGCATTCAACCTAAAGATACCATAATTTTAGCATAAATAGAAATATGCATTAAAGTATTTCTTATTCTTTGAAAATGTTGTCATCTAGTTATCAGAAGGAATAACAAATATATTGGTAGTATCTGCTATAAACTGCTTATGAACCTGTAACCTGCAGAAGTTTGCAGTGTTAAACCTTCTAAGGAATATGTTTGCTAGAATCTGAACCAACTAGAAAATTTGAGAACAAATTATTAAAATAAATTTCTTAGATTATCTATTTGTAATACATAATCTGACCAGCTCTATTTATACTACTCTAGAAGTGATCGCAGTGCAGATCTGCAAGTTCAAGTCCTTTCATTCTTCAAACATTCAGAGCCTCACAATAAACTTGGAGTAACAGATAATCCGGTTTCAGAGCTGAAAAATGGGACAGAAGCTTTAAATATACATTATGAGAACCAGTGAGGATCAGTGATTTAACACTAGAAGAATCCTGCTTTTTTATTCTTTTTAGTGGGAAAAGAAATTGAAAAGAAACATGATACTGTTTCTCAAGTACTGAAAAACTAGGTAAGGACTTTCTCTAGGCCCATAAAGGATATCATTAGAAGTAATATCCTAAAATTAAAGCAAGAAGATTTAAGTCAGACATCAGAAAGAAGCATTCTAATAATGAGACCTGAATACTGAGGTGGGCTTTTGTGTAGTAGCTTCTAATGACGGGAATTTCAAACAACTGTCAAAATGGTTTAGACCCAGTTCATTGTGCCTTCTGGCAGGAACTGGGAGGGAGGAGGCAGAGGAGAACTAAGAACTGTGGTTGAAGAAGCAATGTGTTTTTTTCTCTCCATAGGGACTACTCAGCTGATACTACACCTTTTGGCTCCCACAGGGTTTGGAGCTCTGTCAACCAGGAACTGGGAGTCAATGCCTTGCACAACTGAAAGACGCTTTTGATTTCTGATGTCTCCATGCTTTGAGAGGCAGCATGGGTCATTCTGTGAGCAGATATGAATGAAACAACCTCTCAAGGTGTCTCCTAAGTCCTGTCTGATCCCACCCCATGATTTTAATATTGTACATTCCGTAGTAGATTACTCTGCTGGAAACAATAATTTGTCTTTCAAGCTTATTATACAGACCAAGATCCTGATTTGTTTACAGTAAATTCACTGCCAAATAATGGTGATGAAAAGACAAAATTGTTTCTCATTTAGAGATCGTTGCCAACAGTTGTGGGGTGACCCTGGCCAACAGCTGAGCACCCACAAAGGTGCTTGCTTACTCTCCCCCCTCCCCCAGCATGACAGTGCATAAAGAAAAAGCAAAAGCAAGAAAATTTGTGCGTTGAGATAAAGACAGTTTAATAAGTGAAGGAAAGAAAGGGAGAAGGACCCAAGTGATGCCAAGGCAATCGCTCACCACCTCTCAAAGCAGAGCAATATCCAGCCAGTCTCCAAGGAACAGCTACCTTGGAAGTCAACACCTCCACCTTCTTCTAACCCAGCTTTTATTGCTGAGCATAACTTTATATGGTATGCAATATGCCTTTGGACAGTTTGGGTCCTAGCTGTGTCCCCTCCAAACTTCTTGCTCAGCTCAGGGGAAGGACAGCACCATCTGGGCTGCTATGAAGAGAGTTAACTCCATCCTGGCCAGACTCGGTACATTGAGTCTTTACAGCTTTTGGGGTAAAATTCAAAAAATTAGTTGTTTTACGCACAGGTGTAAAACACAAAGCTTCAGTTATCGACGTTTACTGTCTATCTCATGGGCATTTTCTCAGGACTGGTGGTGGTTTCTGTAGAGATGTAAAAATTTGTTACTGCTGTTAAGCAGCAAACCACACTGGCCGTGTCCACAAAGCAGATTTTCCAGAGTCTTAACCGAGTGGTTTTGATGGAGAACTCTATTTTGTGGGGTTTGGCAATGTTTTTCTTAATGATTTTGACATCAATCTCCTAAACATCTTTTGACTTTTGTAGTTCCTCTGTGTCATGTTTGCTTGATGTTGCTGTATTGGAATGGCTCTGCACCACATATGACATTCTGTGTTTTCTGTGATCCAGTTCCATTTGACTTTCTGTATCAGAAGCAGAATGAAATAGTCCTAAGGAAGCTATTGCTAGTGGACATAATCTAAAACTGCTTTGAGGCTAATACAGGCTGCAAGGAGTGCAGTTGCTCTGAAGTGACATCAGGCTGTAATGGCTCCTAAGGGCCATTTCATAACTGAAAATTTCTGGAATGAGGAGTGCTCTGGTTCCTACTGTCAGTTTTGCTCAGTAAGCTCCTCATCTGGTTAATTGTCCCAGCCCTTGTTTCCCCTTACGCTAGTCAGCAGGACAAGGCAGATGCCCAGCTTTAAGCAAAGATCAGGATGTAGAAGTCCTTTTCGGACTTAATTAAAATTAATTATTTTTATTGCATGGAGGATGGTTTTGTGATTTTGTTCACATCAAGGGATGGTTGTTAGGTGACTTTATTCATGAGCAAGGATGGTTGGCAAGTTCAGAATTTAATGATTTTACCTTTAATAATGACTGACCTTTCTGCCAAATTATTACTTTAAACCAGTGTTTTGCCAAAATTGAGGGCTTCAAAAGCCAGCAAAAATCAACTTCTATGCTTGGAGGCAGTTTACAGGCCCAAAATGATAGGTTGATTTTGTCTGTAGGTATGTACCAGATACATGTAATGTCATTTTCTATTCTTCTCCCTACCATCGCAGAATAAGAGAATAATTTAGGCTGGGAAAGACCTCTTAAGGCCATCTGGTCCACACCTAGCTCAGAGCAGGGCTACCTCTGAAGTTGCTCAGACTCCTGTCCAGTAAGATCTGAATGTCTCCAAGGATGGAGATTCTTCAGCCTCTCTGGGCAAACTTGTGCCAGTGTCTAATCTCTGTGACTTTTTTTTTGTTATATAGAATCATAGAATGGTTAGGTTTGGAAGGGAGGTCATCTAGTCCAACCCCCCTGCAAGGAGCAGGGACATGCCCGACTAGATCAGGTTGCTCAGAGCCTCATCCAGCCTGGCCTTGAACGTTTCCAGGGATGGGGCATCCACCACCTCTCTGGGCAACCTGTTCCAGTGTTCTACAACTCTCATTGTAAAAATTTTTTTCCTAATATCCAATCTAAATCTACCTCCCTCTATTTTAAACCCATTACCCCTCGTCCTATCACAACAGGCCCTGCTGAACAGCCTCTCCCCATCTTTCCTGTAGGCCCCCTTCAGGAACTGGAAGGCCGCTATCAGGTCTCCCCAGAGCCTCCTCTTCTCCAGGCTGAACAGCCTCAACTCTCTCAGCCTGTCCTAATAGGAAAGGTGCTCCAGCCTTCTGATCATCTTTGTGGCCCTCCTCTGGACCCTCTCCAACTGGTCCATGTCCTTCTTATGTTGGGGGCTTAGTTATATCCATCAGTTATATCCATTTACAGTTTCTTTTACTGCAACTTGTGAACACTTATTGTCTTGCTGTGCACTTACTGAGAAGTCCCCAGCCAGTTGGTATTATATGAGGTTAATCTGACCCAAGGGCAGAATTTGACATTTGTTTTTGTTGAACAACAAGATTTCCATCAGCCCATTTTTGAAGGTCATCAAGGGCCTTTTGAAGGGCAGCACTGCCCTCCAGGGTTTTGACTGTTCCCCCATAGATTGGTGTTTGCAAACATGCTGAAGGTGTTCCCTGCCCCCGGAATTGTTCAGGACAGTGATTAAAAAGGCCAGGAGCTGCCTGTATAGTCCAGAGTTGTTGGTGTGAAGGTAACTGCTGTATTTTATTCACTCTGTATCAGGTAGCTTCAGGTATCAGGGCATGATGTAACACTTATGACACCATTGTCAGAAGCTTTTTTGGGGTCTATGAGGTTTGGACTCCCTCCTGTCTACATCATAAAATGTTTCTGGCTGATGATGACTATGAGAAGTTGATTTGCCAAGATACTGGCCCTCTGTTAATCACTCTGTGCAACTTCCTAGCTTTTTGACAACCCTATGTGCTGGGACATATCTCAACTAGAGATGAGATTTCTCTCGAGTGTCATTAAGATAAGAACCAAATATTTATGATACATAACATAGCTACAAAAGTTTATGGAGACACAGATGACAAAAAATGAGAAAACTATGCCTAATGTAGTTATATTAAAATAAAATGCAGAGACCTACCAGCTAGTGGGGATTTTCCAACCCTGGTTGTTCAGGGACATGATTATTATGCACATTCAAGGTTTTTCACAAGAGCGCTACCTCAGATGAAGAAACTAGCTATTATGTTCCTGCCATTCCTTAGAGTGTAGAGTGTTCTCATTAGGTATAAACCCCTTGCACTTCTTGGGGTTACTGGCATTAAAAGCTGTAAGGCAGATGTACTTCAAAGTCTTTGGTGTCACCTTCTTACAGGATGGATTTTTCCAGGGTCTCAAACCTAGATGTCGCACGCCGTTTGAACATCTCTGGATGTTACTGTGACTCCCAAGATTTTTTTTTTTCCCCTGCTAAATTGGGATATCATAACAACTTTTGAGTTTGTTCCTGAACTGTCATAGTTTACAGTGCAGCTGGAATAGGGTAAAACAAAATACGTGGAAGCTGTGTGTGAGACATAAGACATCTTGAAGCAGTGATCCTAACAGCTGATGCAGGTTAGTTAACGCTTGAGTGATCACATCATTTACAGCCCATCAAAACAGCAGAAAAGGTACAGACAAATTCAGAGGACATTTGACTGTCCACTTGAGTGTTCCTTCAGCAGTTCACCTGTTTTTCTCTCTGCTACACAGCGGAGTACACAGTGGAGAAGCGTAGGTGATTCTTCATACCACTACTTCTCTTGTAGGAATAGAAGCAGGGGAAAATAGTCAATATGGCCAGTAAGCTTTTTAAAATGTATGGAAGCATTCTGTTCCTACGTGGTTTTGCTCAGTTAAATCCCGTGATGTTCATCTGTACTTTGACTCTGAGTTGACAAGGCAATATTTTCATAAATTGATAAAAAGACACTATCAGGTAGTTTAGGATTAATGTGTATTTTCAAATAGCTGCACTTCAGCAGGGAAAATATAAAGAGCTCAGATACGCTTGGTGGAGGCAATTCTGTGTCAGATGGAAGCAGCAGGAGATAAAACAGGAAAGAGTATCAAGTCTGACAGTTCTTTTAAGCAAGCTGTTCATTTGACCGAAAGAGTGGGCAGTATGCCCTTGGCTTGTAATCAAGACTGAAAAGCTTCAGTCCTCTCTATCTGCCCGTGGAAGCATTACCCTTGTTTCTCCTTGACTGTGTGCAGTACAAAGGCAGAAGCATAAATTATCTTCCTCTCATCACCTAACAGTTGCAAGAAATCAAAATAATGCATTTTCCCCTTAGTTTAAACCTGGCAGCTATTTGTCTGCAGATACTGATTCTGAAAAGAGTTTATAATATAGCTTTTCAGTAATGTTGTACTGATAATAATTCATAACTGAATCTTCCTGTCAATATCATGTGGGATTAAATAATTTAAGTTGGTTCTGAACCTAGATAAATTTATAATCATTTTGTTTTAAAAGTAGTCTCATGAAGTAAAACTGGAGACAACACCGAGCTTCCAAAATTAGAATAGGAAAACTTTATAATTACACATAGTTGAACATTACAAAATATTAATACTAACTTAGGGATAATAAGGTGCTTTCCACAGGACTCTGACAGTCTGAATTGCTTCTCTGATATGATAGTTTAGTATAGTAATTTTCAGGTAGATTGGATAATGTTGTAGTAGGGTTTTTTTTATAAATTAGTAGTAGTTAGAACAAAGCCAAAGAGGAAGTAGAAATTTAGAAGTGCAGAGTGACTAAAGCAAACATAGTGACTCTTGCAGGGAAAATAAAGAGCTCTAGAGGACATCTGAGGATGTTCTAAGATCTAGTCAGTGAAATTTAATGTCTGAACCAATATGGCAAGAAAGAAGAAGAATCAGATTCTGCAACTGAACTACGATCCTGTGGGAAGGAGGGATAGCCAAGTTATTGACTGGAGGAAAAGAAGTGGGAAAGGTTTCAAGAAGGGTAGGGGGGAAGGAGAGAGGAAGGAAATTTAGTTCCTAGGTTCACCTTCCAAAGGATTCTGGATTCCCAGGTTGCATCTTTCCCACAGACTGTTGGTTTACTGCTACTGTGTGTTTTAAACCACAAGTTTAAGAAATACGAACTTGACAAATCTGAAGCTATAGGTTATATTCTTTATGCTACATGAATAATAAGCATAGCCATTTTAGGTTTCCTCCCTGCTGTTTGTTTGAAATTAAGCGTTCCAGAAGGTAAGCCACACCTGGAATCTTGGCAGTTCAGTATCAATAAATTTTCAGTCATGCCTATGAGAATGGTCCAATGAGAAATTTCAAAGTGTGGTCTATAAGGAAGATTGACGCACTGACGTCTATGTGGCTATTTTAGAGCACTCTGGGGATCTGTGTCAAGTTCCACGATTTTATAGATGTCCAGTTCCTCATCCACGGCTTAGTCTGCAATGGTTCAAAGATGCTGAAATGCCTGTGTCCTCCCCCCTCCCCTGAGTGTATATCCTCTGTCTCTTGGACAATCCTATTATGAGCTCCAGAAAATGCGCCACATAGGTATTTTCAGTGTTTTCTGTGCCAGGTGGGAGAGGGGAGCTGTTAAGCAGGCATTATTTGCCCCATAGGAAAGATATTGTCTGTGATCCATCTTTACAACCTTCTAAGAATCTGTGACTGATCACTTCACGCCCAGTGTTTTTCTAGGTCTTTTCTAAGGAGTGTGTAATCTAATAACGGCGGCCTCTATCATGAGAAATTGCTTGGTTGAACTCTGTCCCCAGGACTCTCTGCTACAGCCCCAGACCAATTCTCTGTAAAGCTTTGATTGAATGCCCTAAGACTCGCTTCAGGATGGAGTCCTCAAATTTTAATTAAGAGCAAGTGCTTCCCTGATTAACCTAGGACGGAGAGAGACTAAACTCAGACTACTCTGTGGGCTACCACAGGGAGCGCTTGCCTCCCTCAGTGCTTTGGTTGTCAGGCTTGCAGCGTGCGTGTGCTCCGATCCTGCAACTATATCAATCCTTCTGGATGAGATGGGGCAAGGGGCACTGACCAAGTCATGTCTACAGTGCCCAGGGCTTTCCCCACTACTGCAAATTTCTCCTGAGGAGAGCTATTTAGAGTGGTCCAAATGTGACACGGGAGCATAGTTAAGAGCTGAGCAATGCAGACTGTCAGAGCTCCCATGCTCGAGCTCACTGCCTACCATTTGACAAACTTAGATGTACTCCCAGGGTATTAGCTGGACATTGTGATGCTAGTGGCATGGAACTGTCATTGAATTACTGTCTTGAGTAGCTGGAAGCTGAGAAACTCTGGCTCCAGACACATGTTGTGCTTCAAAATGTAGTTGTGTGATTCTGAACTAATTTGGATCAGTTTTGCTGATTCCCACAGGATTAGTCTTAGCTCAAAGTTATGCCCCTGCATATGTATCTTGCTGAGTAGGATGGAGAGGTCGAACTGCAGCAGCCTGAGGAAGAGCTGGAGCAAATCTCAACTTGTGTGATTATCAGGCCTCTCTCTTTGCCAAAAAGGCCATTCCACCTCATCCTTTGCAAGAAACCATATGAGTACACTGTCATTCCTGGATTAGTTAAACATTTTTCAAATGGCTAATAAAACAAAGTAGTTCCAGTCAAGTTGTCTAACTCAGTAGTTGTGTCTGGTTCATAATGTCTCTATTCTTCTCCCATGTTATAGTCCTTCTATGGAAATAGAGGTCAGAGCCAGCAGAGTATCCTGAGTCGCTACTGGGCTGTGTGCATGCAAGGACAAACCACCCTTGAACCACATGCTGGCCCAGCCAGTCTCAAGTGGACTCCATTGTCATCTTATGTCTCTAAACTTTTCCCACTGTTCACTTTTTCCTGACATGGTGATCTGAGTATCTGGGCTAGAACAGTTGGCTGTCCCTTGGTTTGTGTAAAGGAATGAGTGAATAACACATTACCCCAAATGGCATGGTTGGAATACAAGTAGGGTTTGTATATATTGTGGAAATTTACCTTTCTGCTTCATAAAATATAAACATTTGCCATATCTTCAAGCTTATTTCTCCATTGGGACTCCGGATTCTTTGACTTCTTGTAGCCATTTGATTCATGAAAATGGTTAAAATAGTGACACTGGATCTATGAAAAGGTGTAATGGTCCTGTTGACCTCTAACTGCTTATGGACATAAAGTGTTTTCAGGACCAAAATCATAGATGAAAAGTTGTCCCCACTCAAATCACTGACAATTTTTAGTTGGTGAAACATTTTTGTCTCTCACATCCAGTTGCCAAGCTGAAGTAAAGCAGCAAAGCTTCTGTAATTCAATAAGAAAAAACAACATCGGAAATTCTACAGGCCTTATCATCCCAGATTATAATTCAATACTAAATGTTATTAACTAAAATGTAGTAACTTGGATGCAAAATTGCTGCAGCATACATACTATTATAAATATTTCAAAGGACATAGTAATTTGCTTTATTATTTTAATTACTCTTTTTCCAGAAAGTCCAGGTTTACTTTCCATTCTAGAAAAAATGCTGGGGTTTTTGAGTTTTTTCTTCTAAAAATTTTACTTGTGATGAATAATTAGTTTAAATGTTTAATTGTATTTAATATCTGTAAAAGATATCCTACAAGGACAAAATAAATTTGATACGCATAACTTCATGTATATGTATCTGACAGGATTTCTTTGTATTTTCAGCCCTCCCCTCCCCGTGTAAATCTTTTATTATTTATGAATGTAATATATGTGTAATACTATAAGGAAAAGGAAGTTGGTGGTGTTCTGAACCTTGTCTGTCCCTTACCAGAAAGTTCATTATTTCTCAGTGGGGTAATTAGAAAAACAAACACAATCTGAGTTTGTATGTAGAGTAGGATTGAAGAAAAAGATTTATTAGAATATAAGATTTAGAACATATAAGTGCTATTTTTTTAACAATTGGAGAACATTAGGTTTCATGGTAGAGTTCTGTTATTTCTAGGGAGGTTGTTACAATGAAATTTCTCTTTTATTTGTGAGAAACCAAAACATTGATTACATCTCAGCAAAACGTTGGTTGTTTTTTTGTTCCTTACTGACGTGCTGCGTGGGGAGACATTTGAAGGTGGTTATATCATAACCATTTTGAAAGTGAAAAGTCTTGTGTTTATCCCAGCTGTTTTGAGCATGATCTTTGTGACGTCACTACTTAATGGAAACCAGCACAGAACAGAGAAATGGGAGAAAGGGACGGAAATGCTGCTGAAACTTATAAGGAAAAACAAGCAAATGCAGATACACGTGTTATGCAGAAGTATTAATGCCTTTGATATTGTTACAGGTATAGAAATGGATGTATAACTTAACACTTTTTTTTTTCTTGGTAATGAGCTCAGAGAGAAACATAGTATGAAAGTTTTTACTTAATTTGCCTCAGAATAAAGATTCTTGAGGCCAGTCTTATTTAGTGAATGAGAGTGTCAGCAACAAGCAGTTCTGTAAGGCACGTAACAGGCTGTGTTTGCTCACGCTTGTGTCCCATTTTCCCTCTCTCGTCAACCCCTGCAATATAAGGGGCAGGAGTGGGTAGCAAATATATAAAGCAAGTCTAATACCCCAAGGAAGTCTGGCTAGTATATTTCTATTGAGATAGTTTTACAGGAAAGTGTGAAGTCTGCTCCCAAGTTACAGTGATATAGATGTGCTTGCCTGAACTTGCAGTGAGAGTGAGCGTTTTTCGCTGTGAAAAGATGCCGTTCATCTTCAAAATCACCTCTCCGGCATACTTAAGGTACCCTACTGTAACCGCTTGATCTGTCAGGAAAAGAGTGGAGTGGATCTAAAAGCTGCGAAGTTTTGAGGAAAGGTCAAAGTTGTGTCTCAGGCTGTTGGCCTTACTGGATTAAAAATATGGGAAGTTTATGGCTGACCTGGACACTCCATCGGGTGCTGTCAGTGCGATCAGGGCATACTGAATGGTTGGGTTGGTTACGAAATGGCTGCCTGGAGATGTAACGGTTTGTGAGGGTTGTTTTAGAGGTGAACCAGGCCACTTGTTATTGCGGGCTGGGTTCCTGTCACAGTGCTGGGTATCATTTGACTTGACAATATTTAAATTTGTTTGTGAGGGGAGAACTATGAAGCTGGTAACACCCCCCCACCACCTTTTGTCCAAATTGGACAACCTCGTTGGAGGACTTTCTGTGGAGTTAGTAATTTAGCATTAAGAGTTACGGACACTGTTTTTAGTAACAGACGCTGGATGATCAATCATGGCTGTGCAGAGTTATGCCTATCGGGGTTATTTGGGGTTGGATGTTTAGTCCGTGACTACGTACAGGACTCTAAGAGCTCGGCGGCCCGGGAGGGCAGGGCCCCGCAGGGCGGCTGCCGCGGGCCGGGGCCGACGGAGAGGCGCGGGGCCGCGGGGCGCCGCCTCTCCCGCTGCCGCCCACCAGAGGGCGCCGCGGCCCCCGCTCCGCCTCCCGCCGCTGCCGCCCGCTCCTGCCGGGCCCTGGCGGGGGGGAAGGGGAGGGGGAGGAGGAGGAGGACGGGCTGGCGGCGGCACAGACACCAGTCGGAGGCCGCTCGCCTGCGCTCCTGCGGCAGAGGCGGGCAGCCGGGCTCCCCGTGCCGCTCTCCTCCTCCTCTTCCCCCACCTCGCCCCTCCGCGGTGCGGCTCGGCGGCCCTTGCCAAGATGTCTCGGGAGCCCGGCTGCAACCGCTGGCTCCTTTTAGCTGCGTGCGCCCACCTCTTCCTTCTCCCGCCGCTCCGCACTCGGGGTGAGTGGCCGCGGGCCGGGCCGGGACGGGACGCCATGGCGAGGTGAAGGGCGGAGACCCGGGACGCTCGGCCGCTCCGCGGAGGTGATGAGGGGGAGGAGGGCACGGGACAGAGCTGCAGAGCTTTGGGGGTTGCCGCAGCCGCCGCTCCCTCCCCGCTCTGTCCCGCCCTGTGAGGGGAAGCGGGCGGGAGGCAGGCGGTGCCCCTTCCCCCTAAGTTTGTTGGTGAGGCGGGCCGGAGCGCGGGCTCCCCTCAGCGGCCCCGGCTCCGAGGTGCCGGTACCGGCCAGCGCCCCGGCCGTTTCCCGCCCTCCGGGCCCGGCGGCGGTGTGCGGGGAGGCGGGGGCGGCCCTGCGCCCCGGGCCGGTGCGGGGCAGGGGAAAGGAAGCCCTCGGCGTGGAAACCGGCCCTGGTCCGGTCGAGAACATCTCCCTTAAACAACTGGTTGAAACCCACCGCCCAGCCACTTCTGCTCCTGTTTGAAATAGCGCCTTGCTGACTGGGGGTCGTGGAGGGGTAATACCGCCTGGTTGAAATGCCAGCGTAGAGAAAATAATCTTATTACTGTATTTTATAGATGTGTTTAATGGGCGAAAGCACGTGGGAGAAGATGGAAAGAGGAGGGTTAGTAGTATGTCAGCAGTCAGATCGCTACAGGCTCTCAGAGTTAGGAGCTGTTGCCGTGAGTGTAAGAGACAGAAAGAAATGTTTACATCTGTTCTGTTTCTCATTATTTCTTTTCCTGAATGTTTCAATTTCTGCCAGCGTAGGGTTGTTAGTTTGTTCTGAGCCTTTCTGTTTGATTCTTTTCTGCTGCTATGGCTTGTGGATCAGAATCCTGCAGGGGAAGCCTGGCACAAATAAATCCTGTTTTCAGCAAAGTAAAACTGTGGTATGTTGGTAGTTCTCTTGTAAAACACTTTTCCTTTCACCTCTGCAGCTTGGTTTTTGGAGAAGTCCTCATACTCTGCGTCTGTTCCTAAAGCTGCATTTAATTCTTTCTGGGATGAGCAGTTTTGCTCCAGTGCTTCAGCAAGGTACTGTAGCACTTGTGACCTCGAACAGATTGTAGTCATAGTCAGAGAACAGCAGCTTTTATTTTCCCAGTCTTTGCATGTGTATTTATTGTACATACATACATGTAGGTAGAAGGCAGGAATAGAAAAACTTGGGTTCTTGCTTGTGCAATTACCTCTTGTTTAGTAGGTCTCAATTAAAACTTGTATAGAATTTGTTCACCTGAAGCTTATTGCAGTGTCATGGCTTTATTGTAGTTTTAAAAATATCCTTTATATTGAAGTCCCTTATTTTGTAAATACCCCATGCTTTTGAGATGGCCAGGGTAGTAAGTTTGCAAAACAATCAGCTTTGCTCTTGGAAAACAGAAATAATTTGGATTGCATTTTGTAGAAGAAAACAGCTTGTCTGTTGGTAGTTAAGTCATTTCATAAATTCCAGCTTGCAGGTGGCAGCTTGCAGAATGGGAAAACGTATTCAGATGATTTTGTTTGGTCTGACTTCTAGAAAATCAGAAGGGATAATGGTTATGCTGTTTCTTCTGTTTTTCTTCGCTTGCCTTTTATGAAGATACTGGTGTACGCAGTACTCATTTAGACATTTCAGTGGTTCACAGTGGTGGTTTTGGCTGCTTTCTTCTCATATGTGCCATTAGCTTAAAGAAATGTAGTAAAGAAATAAAATGAGTTGCTTGTATTTTATGAAAAGCTTCAGATGCTGGAAATTTGCTTGCATCAACCCCTCCTCTTCACACACACACCC
>WHYT01016433.1:166277-196777 GCA_009806455.1 Tetrax tetrax
GTTGATGCTGATAGGGTAGCAACAATGAAGAAGTATTACAAAAGCTTGCATATAAATACATGAAACTAATTTATTTTGCTTGCTATCGCTCCCAGGCTGTCTCATTATGGAAGATCCTGTCTCTTGGACTGACAGCATCAGTGCAGATCTTCTCTGGAATCATGTCAATCCATAGAATCTCATGCTCTTTGAAAACTTGGGAGGGGGAGAAAACCCAACCAGCCCCCAACCAAACCAAAAATAGGCCTTTCATTACGTTATAATTAGAAGTACAGAGAAATTCTATATTAAATGTTTTGTCTGTGTATAACATAATTAATGACTTTGGTTATTTGAAGTGGTTATTATTAGTCATGGTTTCGCCATACGCAAGTCGTAGAATCTCGGAACTTTTCTGTAGCTCATTGGAACTGATCCATAGCCCAGTGAAGTGATTGGAATGACTCTGAGGTCAGTCAGCCTTGAATCAGATGGTAAAAAACGAAGGTAACAGACATGTTGCCGTTCTGCCTTAAATGGATTTTGTCTGTGAAAGCAAAAGAATTAACTCCTCAGTTTTTAACATCCTTTGCACTTAAAGGACATATAATTGTAAACGTTTGAAAGTTATTTACACTTAGAAGGGTAGCACTGAAGAAAGGATTACTTCTACATTTATAATGTGGTATTATATCATTATATATATTTTTGCAGTATATTGTATTTTTATATGACAGTATTTACTTCTATTTTTCCTAATAGTTTATGGGCACATATCCCTGCAGTTCAGCTGCTGAACAATGAAAATAAATGATCGCGTTTTACTTTGTAGTGTTATAAGCAAGTCTATTTACTCACCAAAATTTTAATGGAAATAATGGAAGACTTGAGAAAAATAAATAGAAATTGAAGCCACTTATATTACATTCTCTGATTAAATTTCCAGGTTTTGAATGGATCCAAAAATATTGTCTAGCTTTCTCAGTGTGTTTAAGTCCTGCTTTCAAAAGAAATAAAGGTAATATTGATGAAAATAAAGAGCTTTAAAGTATTTCTGAAATTTCTTTCCTTTTCTTACTTATCCTTGGTTATCGAGCAGTCAGCAAGAGGAGGACTGGCAATTGACACGTTCAGCTTCTGTCTGCTTGTGCTAAATTTTGTGGATATCTGCACGCGTTAACATGTGTCACAGTACACAATGCATTAAATAATGAAATGACAAACACAAAATTACAAGTTGCATTTAAGACAATGCCTCGCTGCTTTTTTTTCTGCTTTAGACAGCTTTGTTTGTGAGAAATCGTACAGTTAATTACCCTTGTCTCTTTGGTTACTGTGGTGCCTACGCAGTTTGAACTTTTACCAGCTAATCAGTTTCGTCTTGCAATATATTTTCTCCGTGCTCTATGGTGAGTCAGTGGTCCACCTTTGGTATGCTTGCATTGCACCAAAAAACTCAAAGGGACTAAAGGAGATGTAGGAAAGGTACCTCTAGTTCCAGAGATTGATGTGTGGCTTAGGGGATTCTATACTGAAAGAAATCTTTTGCAGTTTCTGAATTAATAATGATATTTGGACATGAAAAGTTACTGTTTTCATATAGTAGCTTCTGACAGCTCCCAGACATAGGTCATCCTTCTTTGTGCTTGTGTACTTCACACACAGCAAAAAGATATCCTTGCCATGGAGAGCTCTCGGTTTCTACCTGTGTTGTGCAATTGATCTGGTCGTGAGCTGCATATGTGGTTTGAATTTTTCTATCTGTGGTCCACTCCTGGGCGCACCTTTTTCAAAAACCTCTTGGGAGTCAATTGCAGGTGGATGAATTAATCTTAGAGATGTCCGCTTGCAGCCAGTGGCCCCTTTGTTGATAAGTCGTATACCAGCTGGATCTCCCATGTTCTTCTCATGCCACCCTTTTTCCAGGAAATCCTTAAAAGATGGTATTTGTTTCTAGGCTGAGAGATCAGGTTGCTTAGCCTGAACAGGCTTGGCCATATTTTAGTAAGAGTTGAATTTACCCCACAAGTGCATCCCAATTTATTTCTGAAGACTACTTTACTCATGTCAAATTATGTGTGCATAACAGATGTGCTAATAAGGTAGTAGAGGGACCAGGGCATATTTGTTGCTAAAATAAATTCATACAGTCTGCCTGAGTGAAAATCTTGGTTACTGAGGCTTTTTTTTGTGGTGTCTTCAGGGGTCTACTAGTCTGTTTAGGGAATGATTCTTCAGTAGTTTAAAAATAGTCTGAACAGTTCCTGTCTTATCAAAATGTGTTAGCTGGAAAAAGTCTTCCTGGAGTACTTAAAGATACTGAGTCATTTTAATATGTTTATTTGTTGGAAAATAAGGGGAGGCTGCATACCTGAAATCTCTGGGAATAAGAATAATCGTATAGAGAGAGACTTTAACATTCATCACAGATATTGGTTTGTTTAATAAATGGTAAGTGTGAGTGTTGAAGTTGCACTATATGTCAGGGCAGCTGCAATAAAAATAATTCAGTCTACCACCGTCCTCAACAGTACAGGAAGGGAGAAGGTCCAGGAGATCTGGTTGATTTTCAGCATTCACCTCCTACAAGCTCAAGGATGGTCCAACCTCACATGCAGGAAGGCAAGCAAAGATGGCAGGAGGCCCATGTGCATGAACAAGGAGCTCCTGACAAAACTCAGCCATGAAAAGGAAGCACATAGGGTCAGGTCACCTCAAGAGTCATAGGGAGACACTGTCTGAGAGTGCAGGCATGCCGTTCGGAAAGCCAGAGCCCACCTAGACTTACATCTGGCAAGGGATTCAACTTACAAAAGGCAAGAAAAAGGGCTTCTACAGGTGTATCAACAGCAAAAGGGAGACAAGGGAAAATGTGAGCCTGGTTCTGAATCGGGGGAGAGACTTGTTTAGGAGAAGGATGTGGAAGAGGGTGAGGAACTCAAAACCTTCTTTGCCTTGGTCTGTACTGGTAAGATCCACCTTCAGCAATCCCAGGCCGCTGGAACTCATGGGAAAGTCTGGAGCAAGGAAGAGTTACACTCACTGGAGTAGGACCAGTTTAGGGAACATTTAAACAAACTGGACATGCAGAAGTCCACAGGTGATGAGAGGTACTCACAAGTGCTGACAAGCTTGACAATGTCAATACAAGGCCATATTGATAATGTTTGAAAGATCATGGTGGCTGCAAGACATTCCTAAAAGCTAGAGGAGAGCGAATCGTAGACTCATAGAATGGTTTTAGTTGGAAAGGACCCTTAAAGGTCATCTAGTCCAACCCCCCTGCAAGGAGCAGGGACATCTCCAACCAGATCAGGTTACGCAGAGCTCTGTCCAGCCTGGCCTTGAATGTTGCCAGGGATGGGGCATCCACCACCTCTCTGGGCAACCTGTTCCAGTGGTTCACCACCCTCACTGTAAAAAATTTCTTCCTTATGTCCAGTCTAAATCTACCCTCTTTTAGTTTAAAACCATGACCCCTTGTCCTGTCACTACTGACCCTGCTAAAAAGTTTTTTTGTCACTGTCGTTCTTATTAGCCCCTTTTAGATAATAAAAGGTCTCCTCAGAGCTGCCTCTTCTCCAGGCTGAACAGCCTCAAATCTCTCAGCCTGTCCTCACAGGAGAGGTGCTCCAGCCTTCTGATCATCTCTGTGGCCTCCTCTGGACTCGCTCCAACTGGTTCATGTCTTCCGTGTGCTGAGGACTCCAGAACTGGACACAGTACTCCAGGTGGGGTCTCACGAGAGCAGAGCAGAGGGGCAGAATTGCCTCCCTCAGCCTGCTGGCTATGCTTCTTTTGATGCAGCCCGGGATGCGGTTGGGCTGCAAGTGCACATTGATGGCTCATGTCCAGCTTTTCATCCACCTCAAGTCTTTTTTGGCAGGGCTCCTCTTGATCCCTTCATTCCCCAATCTGTATTGATACTGGGGATTGCCCCAGCCCGTGTGCAGGTCCTTGCACTTGATATAATTGAACCTCATGAGTTTCGCATGGGCCCACTTTTTGACCTTGTCCAGGTCCTTCTGGATGGCATCCTGTCCCTCAGGCATGTTGACCACATCACTCAGCTTGGTGTCATCTGCAAACTTGCTGAGGGTGCACTTGATCCCACTATCCATGTCATTGATGAAGATATTAAACAGTATCGGTCCCAGTACAGACTCTTGAGGGACACCACTTGTCACCGACCTCCATCTGGACATTGAGCCATTGACCGCTACCCTCTGGATGTGACCATCCAACCAATTCCTCCTCCACCAAACAGTCCACCCATCGAATCCATCTCTCCAATTTAAAGAGAAGGATGTTGTGGGGGACCGTGTCAAAGGCCTTACAGAAGTCCAGGTAGACAACATCTGTAGCTCTTTCCTTGTCCACTGATGTAGTCACTCCATCATAGAAGGCCACAAGGTTGGTCAGGCAGGACTTGCCCTTGGTGAAGCCATGCTGACTGTCTTGAACCACCTCCCTGTCCTCCATGTGGCTCAGCATAACTTCTAGGAGCATCCGTTCCATGATCTTCCCAACCACAGAGGTGAGGTTGACAGCTTGGGAGTTCCCAGGATCCTCCTTTTTACTTTTTTAAAAAATGGGTGCAATGTTTCCCTTTTTCCAGTCAGCAGGCATTTTACCTGACTGCCATGACTTTTCAAATATCGTGGAGAGTGGCTTGGCAACTACATCAGCCAATTCCCTCGGGATTCTGGGATGTGTCTCATCAGGTCCCATATACGTACATAGACTTACGTATATTCAGTTTCCTCAGGTGGTCGCAAACCTGATCTTCTCTTACAGCAGGAGGGGCTTTTCTCCGCCAGTCCCTGTCTTGCAGTCCGTCCTCTGAAGTGGTGTGGGACGAGGGGTTACCAGTGACGACTGAGGCAAAAAAGTTTTTGAGTACCTCAGCCTTCTCCTCATCCATTGCTACTAGTTCACCAGTCTTGCTCATCGGGAGCATATACTTTCTTCAACCTTCCTTTTCTGGCTGACGTACTTTTAGAAGCCCTTCTTATTATTCCTTGCGTCCCCGGCCTAGCTCAGCTGTGCCTTGGCCTTCCTGACCTCATCCATACACAATCGAGCTGCAGCCCTGTACTCTTCCCAGGATACCTGTCCCTGCTTCCACTGCTTGTGCATTTCCTTTAGTTTGACCATCAGGTTTTGACTCAGCCATGCCGGTCTCTTGCCTTCCTTGCCTGCTTTCTTACAGCTGGGGATTGAGAGCTCTTGCACTCTATGGAAAGCATCCTTAAAGATCTGCCACCTCTTTTCTGCTCCCTTGTCCCTGAGGGCAGTTTCCCGGGGGGGTCCTATTGACTAACTCCTTGACGAGCTGGAAGTTTGCTTTCCTAAAATTCTTGGTGTAGAGGGCAACACCTCTGTCCCTTCTTTCTTGCCTGTCCCTTCTGAACAGCCTGTAGCCAGTCTCCAGTTGAAGGAGCATAGGGATATAAGTAATCAGAGATGGAGCGCCATGGGCTTTGGACAATCTTGTCTTCTTGCTTTTCTACATTCCAGGTTTCTAGAGTGTCAAAGAAATTGACAGTTGCTAGTAACTCACTTTGAAATCTATTTCAAGCAATAAATAATTTAAACTTGCAGTGAGACACTCCGCTTGAATCTGTTGATATTTTTTTCCACCTCAGTTTTTAAGAAAACCATCACTTTGACCATGAAGAGTAGTATCTTGAGCTCCTTCTAAATTAGAGCAATTTACTTTCATTTGCATCTCTTTAGTACCTTTAAGAAAAATACTCCTTACTATGAGTCTTAGCAAAGCTTTCTTATGTTAAATGGAACAAATGAGCAAGCTGAGACAAGTTGATTAGACAACTACATCAACAAGAAAAAAAAAACAAACAGAACCCTTTTTATGATTATTTTTTTTCATATAAACCAGAAGTGTATGCATAGGGTGGTGCCAGTATAAAAAGTTTAAGATAATGCTAGGTCTGTGCAAATTAGCTCTTTGGGGTCTCTGTTCTTTTTGTAGACATCTATTACGATCTCTTATATATTAACAAGTTGGACTTGTGCAAAGACGGCATTCAAAGCGTGTGAGAGCCATCTTCAACTTTGATAGAAATTTCTGTCAGCTGCTGGTAGTTTCTGTGCTTCCAAGTGAAGCTTTGGTAACCCAAACTTTACCCTGAAGATAGAGTGGAATGCAGATCTCCCATGTGATAGCACATTATGCTGTTGTCAAGAGAACTACTGGACTGAACAGATTTGATTTTTTTTAAAATGGGATTTATTTGCCTTGAAGCCAAGATAAATTGGCTTCATATCAAAGAGTGATCTTTTCAGTGATGTGCAGGAATAGAATTGTCAGGCTGCAAATGTATAAATTCTCTAAGAATGGACTGCCTTATGTTCATAAAGATTATTACCAATATAGTATCATTTAATGTGAAAATCTACCTAAAAGCTTTTTTCTTTTAATGCAGAACTTTGTCAAGTCCTTAAATGAGCTTCTAGAGTATGAAAAAAGTCTCCTTTTTCTTTCAGCTCTTGCTGTAAGTGTAGTTCCTGAAGGTGCAGAAGATGAGACTGAACTACCAGTGCTGCAGGTAATAAATTTTAATTGCCAGAGCAGGAACATTTTACAGGCTTTATAAAATGATCTAGAAGAGACCAAAGCAGAAAGCCTAACATCTGTGGCATTGATTATTTTGATCATTGACTTCAGTGGTACTAAATGTCATATGATGTCTTTCTATTCTGTGTGGCTTATAAGAGACCTTTAATGGGTCATTAGTTGCGTATAGCACTGCTTTACTAATATTACAGGATCTTAATTTATCCTATGGAAACTTAGAATTACAAGAATAAACTTAACTTAGCACTTCTGATTTCTTTCTTACGCTGGATTTTTCTGAATTACATTGACATTTGTATTAAGAGAATTAGGGGATTTGGGTTTTGTTGTGGAACAAAATTATAATTTAGAAAACAAATTAATTAATTTTTTTCCAGAATCAACTCAAGAAAGCATTAGAAGCTCATAGTAAAAAAAAAAATGGTGATTTTGCATAGCTTCTATAAGTTGATAGTGCTATTGCTGTTGAGAATAGTTTTCAAGTATATAAACTTTATTGATTCAGAGACAGGTTTTCCTTTCCTCTTGGTTTTGTTAAATATATAATACATTGAGAGGGAAATGCCTCCCTCTCTGCTAAATTAGCTTTATCACATATTGCTACCCAAGTCACGGCTCAAGTAAAGCTTGCGTATGAATTTACAAATTGGCAGATTAGAAGAACTAATGGTCAGAGCTAGCCCGACAGTTACACAGTGTAATGCGTGTTAGGCGTGTGTCCTCTAACAGATTCTAGCTACCCATTTTTTAAATATATATAGATTTGTAACAAATATTTGTATGTATAAAAGAGATTTGAGGGAGGAAAATTCAATAAAAGTACTGGAAGGAACCAAGAGTTAGAATCTGTAACTGCCATTTAGATCTAGAGATCTAATATCAAATGCAATAGAAGTATGGTCAGGGATACATGACCAAATTTCTAAGTAATTTTTTATTTTAATGACAATTGCTGTATCTACAGTAATTTTCATAAATGAAAAAGATCCGTATTGCAAACTGCTGGTCTGCTGCAGTGTAGCTGGGAGACTAGGTAATATCATTCTGTTTTCATTACTTAGAAGTTGCTGTTTGTCAAATTCCATTAATGTCTCAATTTAGCTGTTCAGCGTTATCATTCTTACATAGGATATAATTTATGAAGGCTTTCCTATTATTTTAGAGTTTCAAAACCTTTCCGTAGATGAAGCCAGAGGTGCCTCGTAGAACTCTTCAGGCCAAAATCCTCTTCTTTTTTTAATTGCTTTTTTATGTTACCAAGAATGTAGCAGGCAACAATTGTTTTGCTTTGTGTTTTAATAAAGGTAATTGTAAAATACTTGTTCATCACACTGTGTACCACAGAACACATACTTTTTTGTTTGCATAGAAAATTAATCTTCCCGTGATGTTTATGGTACGGGTTAACTTAGAATGTGGTGTATATTACGCTGTAAGATAACAGTACTATATATAGTCATCAAAATAACTCAGTCTGGTAAGGTTTTTTTTAAACTGTATTGGCCCAGTCACCAAAAAAAAGGCCATAAATGTGGATGCAATGCAGTCATTCTTGGAAAGATCTTACAGATGGCTGCCAAGGAATTTGGAGCTTATACATTTCAATGTAAAAGTCAGACCTGGACAGAGGGAGAGATCATCTGATGCAAGTAGGACTATAAGAATTAGATGGATATGGTTTTATTTTTTTAAAAAAGGAGAAAAAAATGTTTGTATAAATAGAAATTAAGTCACAAGGGTAGGAAAACTATATAAGAGCTTATTAGTGAGGAGTGCCTTGTATGGCATTTTTATCTGAAGGTCTTAAACACTTGAAGATAAATCAGGAAACATCCTTATGCAGTTAGTAGAAATTATCTTGATTTTACATGTGGAGAAACCAAAGCACTGAGGTGCTGTTACCAGGGAGAAACAGTGCAATAAATGGAAGGCTCTGTTTTCCTTCCTACAATTTTTGTAGGAAGTGCAGAGCTATTTCTCCAGCCCTATCTCTACCAGTCAGCAGTTTTTAAAAAGCACCTTTCCACCTAGCCTTTGTTATTTAGAAGCCGTTGAATATGCTCCTAAGATATTTTTATGTCTGAGTCTTGGTTTCCTGGTTAATGATGCAAATACAATGTCGCTTGTCTGTTCCTCAGCACTTTATTAAAATTCCATCACAAATGTAATACCTGAGTAAATCCTGGTGAAGTCATGTTATGTACAACAATCTTATCATATGTATTTGTTGATCAAATGAGTAAGTGTGTGTTGGGTTTTTTTTACACACTGAATGGGTGTGTTTGTATTATAGAATTCCATATTCCAAACTTTGTGCTTAGGAGAGACACACACCCACACACACACATATATATATAAAAAGACATTATTAGTTTTAACTTAAAAAGCTTTGGTATAAAGTAAGTCATGGAAAAGCATTCTCTCCTTTTTTTTTAAATACTTAAATACTTTTACTGTGTTGTCTGAATAATAGTATATAAACATATAGAATATCTGTTTCAATTCTTGATGATGAAACACTTTTTACTTCAGTTTTTTATTAGTTCTTGAGTTAAAACCTGTATCTATGCATTTACAATCTGATGGATGCTTTGGCTCCTTGTGTCTCTCTATAGAAATATTTGGATTTTTGTCCGTATCCCTATTTAGCTTTTTCTCCTTTCTTCTAGAAGTCTGAAAGAAGTGGAACAGTTCATAAAATAAGCAGAGGTAAGTCTGTATTTGTTTTCACTTGTGGCTACCTTTTTAGTATAAATAAAATGCAGTTATGCTTTGAAAAGTGGCTATGTGAACAGTGCCTAAATGCTCAACAGCATTGTTAGTTCATTACTGATTCACAAATACTTCATGTTTTTTTTCTTTACTCATGTATTCTCATCAAACAGAGGCTTCTTGATCTTTGTTTGTATTTGCAATTCTTGTAGTTACGTGTTTTTCTGAAAATGTGCACTTGGACTATGGAACTGATGCATTGCTTTTTGTAGTATGCAGTATTTTAAAATAAAATTTCATGATACTTAGTAGCAATTCTTGTAAAAATTTAGCATGAAACTTAATTATACCATTCTGCTAGGCTCTCATGGTACTTGCAGTAACTAGGGTTGTTATAAAGTACTTGTAACAACTTGTAATAACTTTATAATATCTGGAAACAAGTATGTAAGAAACATCAAACACTAATAGGATACTGAGTGGTAAAATACAATTTTACTGGATGTGTGAGATAAATTATGAGAATAAAAATTCTGCAAGTTTCTGTCTTTTCTGAAAACAAGTCTGATGTCCTTCCAGCAAAAGGTTTACAGACCTAAGATAAGGACTTGCAATCTCTGTGCTGTAACCTCATGCTGCCTCTGCTATACTATAGCACTTCAGTTCTTAAAGCAGCTTGGACTCTTATGGTAATTCACACTCTTCTAAACCCTGAGCACTTGGACCTGCTTCTTCTAAAAAGAGCCAGCTTGACCGTGTTGCTTTTGCAGTGGGTTCTGAGTAGTTGTCAGTTCATTCTGACGTCAAAGCTGAACATCAGGAAGACTTAGCATGCTGCTAGTGAGTTGCTAACAGAATTCTGAACGGTGCTGAGAAGATCTGGGTTTTGTTTGTTGGTTGGCTTTTTCTGAACTTCATTGCAAGCTCTGTCTCTTACACAGATTACCGCTTTTGTGGAAAAAAAATTAAGTCCCTTGTCCCATTTATCTCCCATTTTACCATTGAAAGGTCAGGACCTGCCTATAGAAGCTTTATTACTCTGTTTCCCTGTTCACTCATTTTTATCTGGTGTCAAACAAAGTCCGTGTCCTCCTTATGTTCTTTCATCTCTTTCTGTGCAAGCGGTAGCACAGCCAGATGCTGGTTGCTGTTTTTATCGCTCCCAGCAGACCTGTGTCTCATTTCGTGAAACACCCAGGGAGGCATTAACAGACTTTTTGTTTTGGCTTTTGACAGTGCTTAGTTTTCATAAGTTTTAATATAATCTCCTTACTTAGGAAGGTTATATTTAGGAACGTTACAATGGTACATTAGTGATGTAACTACCACCTGTCATCTATTGTTTGTTTCAGTAGGAGACCACTTTAAAGCAGAAAAACAGAAGTATTTTATGCAGCAAGTAGCAAAATTTAGAAACTTGCTGCCACAGGAGGTTGTGGAAGCAGACCATGCTAGCAGTTTAAAGAGGGGACAAGTTCATAAAAGTATGCTAAGATAAATAGGCAGCAATGTATCTTCTGACATTCCTAATACAATAGTTGTGGATGCTTTTAGAGTATGAGGAGCGCTAGAGAAAGTGAAGATCTTGTGATGTACCTAAACAGTGTTTCATATTGCTACTGTTAAAGACAATATACTGGACTAGAACTGATATACTATGTAATTTCTTGTATTCTCTTTCTTTTCTAAAATGAGATTCTGCTTCTCCTTAAGAAAGAATTTTAAAAAAATCTTTATTAATCCATTTCTATGAATAAAATTAAGGAAGAACTTGAAACAGAGAATGAAGTTCTTCTTGGTTTTTAGTTCCTGTGTTTTTTTCAATCTTCTTTTTCAAACCGTTGTACAAGAAAATTCTTTCTCCTTTGTAAATAAGCTGTACCTTTGTACCAAGGAAGCAAAGTTACCATCTGTAGATTTCCTTTCAGAGTTTTAAGAGATCTTTTTAAGCATCCAGAGCCAAGCCTTTGAAGACAGGTATCAACGTCTTGATATCCTAGTCACTGGAAAGACAAGTGTAATACAGAGAAGACTGAATTCATGTTCTCGTGTTTGCTTGGTCGACCTAGGATGTGATGTAGCTTTCTGGATTGGCTGATGTGCAAAGAGTTTCATGCAAATATATGTTATAGTCCAGCCAAAAAATCAATGATGTGACTTACCAGTATTGGGTCATCATTGCCAAGCCATGGCAAAAAATCGTGCCCTGCAGGTGGATGTGTAGGTACAGTATTGGTTGGTGTGTTTGTCCCCAAATGGTATGCCATATTGCTGACCAAAAGTATTTTCCACTTTTAGAATATTTAAATATTCTAATATTAATTCTAATATTAATTCTAATAAAAGCAAATCTCTCCCTGAAGGGAGGCACTGGCTATTTCAGGCTACTGTACGATGATTTTGCCTTCTGTGGAAACTCAAGGAAGCATTGAGCCTGGGGACTTGGGTTCTCTAGATTCCCTCTGCAGTCTATGGAAAGAGAGGTGCTTCCAGAAGGTGACTGAGATCCAAAGTAGGTTGAGTTGTTCTCTCTGAGATATTCCTCTCACCAGAAGAGTATCTTAGCTTATGGCTCTGAGGTGAGAAGTATTTGGTTTGGGTTTTTCTTCTTCTTTTTTTTTATTTTTTTTTATTTTTTTTTTTTTTTTAACGTGTGTTAAGTGAGATAAGCCTCAAGATTGCTTCATTCTTCTTATTTTCTTGGATTTGATTCTTGCAAATATGGTGATGTTATACTTCCCCTGATCTGTAAATACTTGCAGTATTCTGAAAGGATCAAAAGTATTTTTCACAGTTATATCCTTTTAATATCCTGCCTGGCCTAGTTCTGCATTTTATGTAGGCTCTCTAGGAATTAGTGAGGGAAGTTTGGTTGGAAAGGTGAGAACAACATGCAAGGTTTAAATATTTATTTTTTTTTTTCTGTAGTATCAGAGCAAATGTGTAGGTGATGAACTTTTTTTTTTTTTTTTTGTAAGTAAGTGTTAAGACACATCGAGTTCTGAAGTGGTAAGCAACATACTTTATGTATTACAAAACTATGAAAGGATGTGCAGTTTGAGGAGCAACTGGATACTATTATTTCTAATTTCAAGAAGAAAACAAGTGTACCAAAATGTGGAATTGATTTAAAGGGATTTTTTTGGATGTTACTAAGGCAAGTAGTTTAGTAAAATTCAGGAAATAAAAATATCAGAAATAAACTGTTGAGAGAGAGTGTTTGAAGTCAGCATGGCTTTCTGTTCTCATGCTGCAGGCTGTAGACAAATAAACCAGGCATTACATGCTTATGACATATATGATAAGCACACACACAGGTGAGATTGTATGTCTGTACCTATCTATCTATATGCCTTTAATCCAGAAAGATCCCAATAACTTTATATAAACACATTTACAAATTATTGTAGACTTCTCTCTACTTGTAACTGTGGAAGCTTTATACTAGGCTACAATAATCTGCTCAAAATATAAGAACTAAAAGATCCTGATCCCAAGTTTCAGGTTGATTTTAGAGTTGATATAAAAGGAGGGGAAGGCCTACAGAATATGCAAGTGGCCTAGTTTTTTTAAACCCAAATTGGAATCTGAGTTTTCTGACCTACACAGTAGAGTCTCCAGTTTGTGAGTTAAAGCACGAGTTTAGTTTTTGTCTGAATATATAGTGAGACATTGTATGCTTTCTCATTGTAATGAAAACCCTGTTTTCATTGTACAAATATTCTGTTTAGTCTTAAACAAATTAATTTTGTTTCCATAATTTCTTAGGGAAGAAAAACCCAAAGAAAAGAGGATGTAGAATTAAGCACGACTGACAGAGCTGCAAAGATGCCAGTGGCATTCTTTCACCTGTTAGAGGCCAGTGGTTAGACTGCATCTTAGTTATTTTAAAGTTATAATTGTAATTTTTGGCAAAATGGCTTGGACCATGTCACACATAATTCAAGAAGCATATAAATCATCATGGAATTCTGTCTTTTCTGTTGATGCTTGTTCTACCTTTTTAATGATATGTTTAAACATTCAGTGAGTCAGAGACATCGTTCTAGATGCCCACTGTTTCAGGAGAGTTAGGTGATTAGGAAGCTCAGGAGCCATTTTCACTCTTCTCCGTTTGTAGAACAATAGGAGAGAAGGGGAAGACTGACCTCAGAGTGTACTTGCAGCCCGGAAATTAAGGGACTACATTCAGGATCAAACAACCTCTCAGATGAGGTTTCTTGCATCCTAGCTGAATGCTTTCTCCTCTGGCTAGCAGAGGAAGGCTGGCAGGCAGCATCATCATCTTATATTCTTCCAGGAGCTTTTTTTCTTTTTTTTTTTTTTTTTTTTTTTTTGTCCCGAAATGTTTGTTGTAATTTTTTCAGTAGCTTTGAGTTGAATAAAACAGCCTTTTGTGATGAATAAGCTTTGCAAAAAAAACCCCATCATACAGGTAATTTTTTGGTTCACGCTGGCCATTATACGGCAATGATTATCTTCCAAATAGCAGTATTTCCCATTGCCATCTTTTTAACTGATTTAACGATATTTCCTAAGGAGACACATTTTGCATAGGGTCATTGTATACTTGCTTAAACACACATTGCTGTTAGTAGCTTGTTAAAAGTTTCTTAAGGCTCAATGCTGTTCTGCAAGGAGACATGGTTGTGATAAGATTCAGGAAGTTCCAGCATTCCCGTTTCCCAATTTTTATTTTTATTTTTTTCTATGAACTTGCAGTATCTTTCCAATCAATGAGCATTTGAAGTTGCTGAAGATACTTCCCAGATATGGAAATGTCTTAAGGAAATAAAAGAGAAAAGAAGACCACTAGAGAAATAAAATATATCAGTAGCTCTGTTGGATATTAATCTTCCAAAAGACTGCATTCTTTGTCTTGCTTGGTTGACTATTTCTCAACCTGAGAAACAATTTAAAATTATGCATACTTTCTGTTGACATTTTAATACCCTGAATATTTATTTTAATTAAGTATTTAAAAGTGTCTATAGCAGAGAAAACTATTGCCATTAGATCAAAGCAGTAACACCAAAGTAGTTATTAGATTACTCCTAGAAAGTATTCTATTGTGGGATATCACAGCTGTAGTTAAATGTACCATAAGTGAAACTGAGTGTAATTCAGATGCTTGCATATCTGTAAATGTACTGATACTAAAACAGTAATTATATAAAGCGATACGTTTTTTCCTTTTTATCTCTGGGGTTATTTTCAGTGTTGCGCATATAGATTTAGCCCTTTGACTCTCATTAGCATCATTGAAACGCGGTTTTAATTTTTGCACTAATTTTAATTTTTGAAGACGAAGTCTAGCAAATTTCTTCCTAGATAGCAAATATCCCCTATTCAGACATTTTTATTGTGCGTGGTTTTTTAAAGCAGTTTGTTGGGTGGATCAGAACACGAAGGAATGCTGCGTGGGAAAAAATGTGAAATCAGAACTGGTATCTATGTCAGTGCTTATGCCATCTCCGCAACTTTATCACCAGAAACCTCACACAATTTGTCATTTTCATAGTTTGTCTTGGTGAATAAGCTAATAAACTGAGAGAAAATAGTATCATGGGAAAAGCAGAAAGACGTGTAACTGCAGCTTTGAGCTGTCATAGGTCTAAATTAACGAGTAACTGTTCGGAGGAACAAAGGAGTGTATTCAATGGTCAGGTCTTGGACAGACAATCTTCTCGTAATCTTAGCAAAGATATTTGGTATTAATGCTCTTTTTGTTGCCACTGTTTTTCTTGTGATCCTTCTTCATGTGCTCAGTTTTACTCTTTTTTTTCTTGAGGCTACTGCTTTCCTTCTTTGGACATTTTTCCTCCATCTTTGTTCCATTGTTTTTCATTGGTTCTGCTCTCTTTGCCTAGTTAGCATTTTTAACCTAGAGGCCAAGACCTTGATGTGAAACTAGGATCTTTTAAGTTGACTTGACTACGATGCAAGAATATACATTTTAAAAATAAATGTTGTAAAACTTGAGCTTATACTGCAGTGAAACTGTGGATTACATGTGTTGAAATACTCTGCTGCCTGACAAGAAGCTTCATGTGCTTCCTCTAAAGTCCTTGGGATGTTTGTCTTCACACAGAATTTCTTGTACTAAAATCTGGCAGCTTTCAGTCAGCCGTGACTCTCTAGATTTTCACTATGTGAACTTTCATCCTAGACTGTCTTCAATTTGACGTCTCCTATAGCTCATTGAAAGTTTGATTTAAATGGAATACCGGTAACTGTTCTTAGAAGGCTCTCCTAGAGGTTTTGTATCTTTAATTTCTCTGTCAGCTTTCATAGTATTGCTAATAATGGTGGTCTTGAAGTTCTGAATCCTCACCCACCCTCTCCACAGGTCATCTACTTATCTCCTTGAACACTGAACGTCATTACTGTCTTTTTTGTTCCTTAAACAGTAATTGGTCAGTCACCTGTACCTCTTAAGTTATCATACCCCGAATTTCCTCATCTGCAGAGTTTCTGCATAGTGTCTATAAAGTTCAGCCTTTTATGGCAAACCAAACAGAAACTGGGATATACTATCTCATTATCTTCTACGTTGCTACTCAGTTATGGTGTTGGATGGATTATACAGCACAGGTCAAACTTGTTAAGAATTCTGGAAAGGGCATCTTTCCTCTCCTCTTCCTTTCACATTCTCATCCTCTGCTGTGTTTTGCTTCTGAACGAGATCAAATCTGCCTGTTTTTCTTAAAGTGCTGCGTGATTATTCTATTTGCTGTCATCAGAAAAAGCTGGCTATCTTCAGCTTCTCCATGGTATCGACCTTCATCACCAACTTGTATTTTTTAATAACCATATTTTTTTTCTGTCCATAAATGCCTGCAAAGCTACTTCATTATTTTCTTTTGAATTTCTCAGTCTCCTCTCCTGTTGAAAGTTATGCCTTGAAAACACTGTGAAGGCACATTTGAGGTGTTGATGCTGTCCTACTAGATAAAAGTAGTACCTCATTGTTCGCCTCTCTCTCCATCTGATGTTTGTTTCTAGATAGGATTTTAAGCTCTTTATTGAGGAAGCATCTTTTCCATTTTGTGTTCATCCATTGCCTAGTGAGGGGAGATGCTGATTTATGACTTAACACCTTTTAACTCTGGTAATGAGGAGTGCTGGTGTATTAGAGAGAACTTCATCAGTGTGGCTACAGTTAACTCTGGGTATAAGTTTCTTTGTTGCTGCAGATCTCCTAGTTATGTCATACTTTTTATATGTTAATCCTCAAAAGGACTATTTTGGATTTTTTTTTTGTCTGTTAAATTATGCCTTTTTATTATTTCATGAAATGTTTGTATACTTAAAGAAATAGCTTGCTATGTAGTAGATTCTTCCCCACATCTGGGGTCTCAGTAGCTTTGGAGCAAAACTGAAAATAACTTCTTTTGTCTTTAAATCTTCTTATTTTCTGGTTCACAGAATTAAAAGAAATTGTATTTATCATCCAGAGTCAAAGTAATTCTTTTCATTCCAAGAGAGCAGAAGATCTAAAAAGAGATATTTTAAAACAGGCTGCAGATCTTGGAAAGGTATGTTTAGATAATACAGATTGAACCTTGTTATGTATGTTTTTACTGCATTTTACTAAAAGTATATTTTTCTGTTGTGCCTTTTCTGAATCCATTTTGATTGTCTTCTCTGTGCTTATGAGAGAACTATGTCAGTGGGTGTTTACTGATTGTATGCTGTGATGTATCACAAAATAATTTTAATCTCAACTATCTACCTTTTTTGTATAATAGCTGTTTTTGTTTGGATAGCATTTGATGTAGAAGTGATAACAAGAAAGACTTAAGTATGTTTCAGAAAAAGTCAGATGCTGTCTTTATGAAGTGAAAAACATAATCATTTAAGCACTACTTAGAATAATTTTTAGGTGAGTACTTTATTTTATGAGAGCCACTGAAGGTGCTGTAATGTAGATTTTGTCAGAATTTCATTGCACAACTGTAGCATTGTGACAGCAGAGCAGCACTGTGTGTGGACATTAAAATCCTGACACAGGATTCCCTACTTCCTACAGCAATCATTTTCCACACCTCCTGCCCACGCCAATATCAGCTCCCTCCATGGTGCAGTACCTTCTCTAACTGCTCCTTGTTCCTCTGCCAGCCCGCTGCAGACTGGGCGCTCTGCCTCTCACCTGCCAGTGGGCCACGCTGGCCTGGGTTGTACAAGCGTGGTTTTGACTTAACACTAATAAGAAATTTCACTTGTAAAGCTTTAGCCTAGAGGGAAGAGGTTTTTAAGAAATTTACATTGAAAATTAAATATACATAAACAATGCTTTATTTTCTTTGTCTTTAATAAGAATAAAAAAGTAAAAGACGCATACGTCCCTTAATATGAAATAGCTTGCTGTGAGGTTATTTGACCTATTTTCAATTCCAGGTTCTTTGTTGTAAAGGAAAACAAAGTCTGATTTAAATTGTCTTGTATATCTTGGCCTTGGAGTGCCTAAATCAGGTTCCTGGACATTTCAGGCTTCACTTATCCAAGCTTATCAAACCTGTTGTAATTAAATCCATTCTAAATGCAATTTTTAATCCATTAATGAAATCAGTCATGTGAACAGCCTTTGTTCTCCAGAGTTCTGCTCTTTCAGAGTCCTTTCTGGGTTTGAAACAAGTGTTCAGATACAATGTGTACAGAGAGGATTATGGCTTCAGTCGTTAAAAACAAGGATTTTACTTGAGTTCTGTAATTGACATTGCAGAATACGAATGATTAAAAGATCAGTAAGTGGAAGTATAATAGTTTCAGTGAGGCAGGAATATAGGCATGTTTTATGGGAGAGAGGTAAAATCTTTTTTGTAATCGAAGAGTTGTACCTGTAAGTACTTCTGCCTCGAGCAAACTGAACTGGCTTTTAAAAAACTTTGCTGTCTAATTAAGGAGATTCCTTTATGGGAATGCTGAAATGGTGATGCTTTTCCAATATTAAGAGGTACCTGTTAAACGGCATTCATGGCATGTTAGAGAAGCAGTGATAGAAATATATCACATCAAAAATCTCGTACCTGAAATCTGGGAAAAGGGGAAAGCTATCAAGGAAAAATATGAGCATGGACAACATGTTCTTGGTATGTCTTGATTGATTTTGTCAACTCACAGTTCCACTCTAGGCCACTGTGAGGCATGACCCAATAAGAGAAGGGACCCAATATCTCTGAAATCCTGCACGTCAATGTTTGAAGTTCGCATTTTTCATTAAAAAGAATACATAGGAAGTGTACCCAGAGGTTGAAGGTTGCCCAGAGAGGTGGTGGATGCCCCATCCCTGGAAACATTTAAGGCCAGGTTGGATGAGGCTCTGAGCAACCTGATCTCTAGTTTGTGATGTCCCTGCTCCTTGCAGGGGGGTTGGACTAGATGACCTTTGAAGGTCCCTTCCAACCCAAACTATTCTATGATTCTAAGTTACTACTTTCAGGCAAAGAAAGTTAAATCCTTGTGTTTTAAAGGACAACTGCTGTCTAGAAACAAAAGTCTGGATCAATGGACTCATCGGGTTCCGTTGCCTGTTGTCACAGGACCAAACAATAGATATTTAGTCCATAAGGATTCATTAGTTATTGTATTCTGCTGTTTTAAAATGAGAAGTGTAAGCCAGCTGTAAGATTTATGTTATTTAATGAAACTAGAATATCTACATTGCTTTAAAATAGATTGAATCACTCACATTCGTATTTACTTCACATTAAACCTTAGACTTAGTTTGTCCATTTATTTTCTTCCAGTGTGTATTTAAAACATTTTTTTTTTCATGTGAAAATAGTCTGTAATTCTGGTCACCAGTAGATGTCAGTGCTGTGCTCATGCTTAGAAACATTTTCCATAGGAATTTATTGTATATTAACCAAAACTCTTAAGTATATTAAACAACAGCTAAAGCATAGCAATGAAGAAAATTCTTTAACATTTTTACCAATTTTCTTTATTTTCTGAGATTTCTGCATTTAAGAAGCTCTGTAAAGTAAGTCTTCCTAAAAAACACCAGATAAGAATAAGGAAGCTGTCACAGTGTGAGATAATAGTGTTTGGGACTGTTCCCTTTCTATCTTCTTAGAAAATTGAAAACCAAGATTACTTTTTTTTTGGCTGTTATGTTTAAGACTAAACAGGTAAAATAAAGTTTTTTTTAAAATGGTAGATTTTGTTTGAAATACTGTTTTAGATGCAGTTAATGCTATTTAGTTGCCTGGGATCATGACAATGTTTTGAAGACAAAGGTCTGTGTATTTCTTTTAGAAAACTGGTCTAGTAGAGTAAATACCCTTTTTATTCGTGGTTTGGTTGTTTTTTTTTCCCCCTGAGTGTTCTTATATTGAACACCCTCAGCCAATTCATTATGTTCAAAAATCTTCTATTTTTCCTGAAAAACGTATGGATTAAATTATATCCTATGTATATTAACCAGAAGAAATATAGCAAATTTGTAGTATTCATTATGAAGTTTAAAAAAAAAACCAAGACAAACCAATCATAGAATCATTTAGGTTGGAAAAGATCTTTAAGATAGTCAAGTCCAACCTTAAGCCTGACACTGCCAGGTCCGCCACTGCACCATGTTCCTGAGCGCCACACCTACACGTCTTTTAAATCCCTCTGGGGATGGTGACTCAACCACCTCCCTGGGCAGCCTGTTCCAGTGCTTGACAACCCTTTCAGTGAAGGACATAAGAATAAGATTTTAAGACCGATGCCACAGAGTACTGGAAAATGAAAATGAGTGTCACATACTTCCATATGAATAATAGATTATGTGAAGTATGACCTCTCTTATAGAAATGTTATAACTGTAATTTGCAGTATTTTTACTGTTAGGCTTACTTTGTTTTGAGCAAAATCCTTTATTTTGTACTATTTCATAGAAATGAAATTTCACAGATTTAAACTATTCCTGCATGTAAAGGGAATATCGCTCGTTTGTGAGTTTGAGGACTATACTGTGGTGATTATTAACGTCAGTTTAAAAGAAACAGGTATGGTCAAAAGCATGGAACTGTACAAAGAAAAGTCCCATATTATGTTGCTTGAGTAAATACTTGCTTTAGTTAACATCTCCATTAAGTTTTCATAATATTGCTTCTCTGTCTATCTCCCAGTTTCCAGTTTGGCTAATGTGAAAATAGGGGACAAACATTAGGAGCATCCTGTGGTTGTGTTCTTGCTTATTTAAAAAAAAATTGGCAAAATCCTGCTTCCTGAAGCGCAGCAGGAACAAAAATGATCAGAAACCCAGCTGGCTTATGCCACTGGCCTGTGCCTCAGAAGTTCAGTCTCTTTGTTATCTTACAGGACCATGCTTACAGAAGGTTCTATTTTTCTGCTTCCAACATGCATTGTCTGTAATTCAGTATCCTAGCTGCTGCATCTATAAGGTTTAAAAGCCTCTTGGTGTCTATCTCAGCTTTACTTTATGATGTCATTAAAGTCATGGCCACATTATCTGTTGCCAGAGTGCCAGTTGTTGTTGAGTAGGGCACATGCGCTTTAAAAATCTGTTATTTTTAATTGCTTAGGTTATACTGATGGCAGCATTGTACTGTTTCAATAGTATGGAAGATTTCTTTGTTGGAGATGTTGGAGAAGGGGGAAAAGTATAATTAGATTGCTTGAATTTTAATGTATGTATGTTAGGAATATGGGGATGACTTATCTGAAATTATCTGTCTTCAAATTGTTCCTGTTCATGTTTTGGCCATCTGTGAGAGACTGTTTTCAGGGAATTTGTAGGCTATATCTTTTTTTTCTTAATTTGCCAGTGGGACATGAGTTCCTTTTCTGGGTGAATTAATGTTTTCTGAAGCTCTTCCTAGCTAGCTCTACTTCCACATCTGATTTCAGATGCTGGAGTGAAGCCAGCTGCAGTTCTGTTGTCGAAAAGCCCCTTAAATATTTTTGTTACTGTTTGATACTATTCCCATGATGAATTCTGACATCCATATCTCCCCTGAAAGAGACTTTGAAATACTATCAGGCTATGATGGAAACAACTCTGAAAACGTGTTTGGATTTTTCTTGGTCTGCTGTAGTAGTTCCCTTATTTTATTCCTTGTTAGCTGTATTCCACAAATGAACAGGCACACATTCCTCTTCCAGACCTGCAACAAGCTGTATAGCTAAAAACTCCCGGAGCAGGTCTGAGCTGTTCTGCATTTTGCCCTTACTGTAAAGCTCCCATGCATGTTAATAATGCTGTGGTTATACAATCTAGTGGAAGGAATAGAAATCCTGCAACAGAGTTGCTTAAAGTGATCTATATATTTAGAAAAGTTATTCATCGACTTAATTTGCTGGAACCCTTTCAAAATTAATAACATAAATGAAGTCAATGCATAATATATCTGTTGCTTCAACTTCCAGATTTCTTGCTCAAATTCTAGATTCTAGTCTGAAAACCATGTTTCCTTCTCTCCCCCCTCTAGTGGCTTCCCATGCCATGGAAGCTGCTTCCAGCTGAGACTGATCAGATGATTCATTTTCAGATCTTGCTGTTTTAACAAGGTTTAACTGATTATATTTAAGTGAAGTGTTGTGCTACATTCTGTCCTGCCCCTCCATCTCCATGTCTACAACAGTTTGTCTTATGGCTAGGTATTCCTCAATATTAAGATCAACTCTATTTTTTAACTTTAAATTATTACATTTCTCAATGTTATGTATTGGGGTTGTTTTTTTTTTTAAACATTACTGTTCAGTCTGTTTCCTTCCTAGCAACAGCTTTCTTTTCTTCTGCAGGGATTTATTAATGTTAAATAAATCCTGAAGCTTCATGAAATGTGCTTGTCACCTTCGTTCTTAAAATGCTTATTTCTCAAAATGTAAGAGTTTATCCTGCCAGGCAGTGGACAGTTTTTGCTGACTTTACTTATTAAAAATAAGGCTCTTTGTCATATCTTCTCCATTAGCTTTCCATAATTTTTCCCTCTTTGTAGAACAAAGATCAGATGCCAGTCTGTAGCAAACTGTGGGGGACGATACTGTCACATTGTCTGTGCTAATAATCTTGCATGCCACTTGTATGCCCAGGTCTTGCTAGTCTTTGGCTGATCAGCAGGACTCTCTTTCCATGGCAAAATGATGAATCTGGCACACGACTGGCAATAGACTGTGTGAAGGAATCTTGCTGAGATGATAAGTCCTGCATTTCTCTCTGCTGAGGGCAGACACACTGATGGAGTACCTGCAGCATCTGGCACTCTTACTTTTCTTGAAGACGTGAAGTTCCTGCAGGGAGTCCCTTGTGGACTGAAAAAATTTGAGTAATTAGGGAGCATGGTACTGCAGCAAAAGAGAGAGAGGAAGAAGCTCAGCCTTTATCAGTGGCCTCCTGAAAACACACAAATCCTTGTCCAATAGTTTTGTGTATCGTGTTGCCCAGTATGTGTTGCTCTTGTGATGCTTTTTCCTGTGTGTATTGCTTGAGTCAGATGATGGTATGAGTGACTACTAAAAGCCCTGGATCATCTCTGGTTTATGAACAGAAAATTCTGGGAACAAGATCTCTTTGTGCTGTTCTTCCCCCTACCCCACTTTAGACAATATTTTCCATTTGGAGAATGAGTACTTAAATACTGACATACTAGTTCAATTTCCTCCTAAACTTGCGTTCTTGCACCTTGCACAATTTGGATCTTTTTGATTAAAAGCTGGAGAACAAATTAATGGATTAATGTAGTATTTCAGGGGTGCCCTCATTTTTAAGATTCTTGTCTAAAGTTTAGTTTTTATCCAAACTTTTTTCTCTTCCCACTTGCTTCTGATCTGCCTGCCTTCTGTTTGTAACATCAACCACAACTTTCATATTTAAACCTGTCTTCCAAATCTGTCCATAAAACTTCACTTCTGTTACGTGGGTAGAGCTCGCAGTATAAAAAACTTGTCTCTAATAAGTGGATGCGTATAAGGGGTCGGTGCATGAAGTTCATGTTTCCCCTTTCTTATCCATGTTAACATCTGTGTTTGTTCATTTTCTGATGTATTGCTTATTCTGCTGACTTACATTGTCTGATATCAGCATGTTCTTGGTAATTTTCTTTCCTGTTGAGTACATAGTTTGTCTTCATAATGCTTAATTGCTTTCAGGATTTGAATTTTAGAATGCAGCTGCTCATTTTGAGACCTCAGTGTTTGGGTGCTCAACTTCTGAAATGCTGCTAAACTCTGATCTGTTGAAGGGTGAGGTGCCTCCAAGTTCCGAAAATCAAACCTTTTGAAAGTATTACTATTTATTTTGGAAAATGTATTTCAGAGTTATCTCGAATCTTTTCTCTTCAAGGTCATCTTGCAGGACTTGACAAATTTGACTGACACCTGTTTAATCTCTGCTTTCCTCCAGCTGTTATCTTGGCTTTTTGCTTTAATTGTTTGATCTCTGACTTTCCAATATGCCCTTGTTTCTCATTCTGCAAAGGTACCAGAATCCTTTTGACAATTACTAGGCTTTATTATCACCAGAATCGATGTCTAGCCCGTTAACTATTTTGTGCGTGAAACTGTAAACTTACCTGCACTGTAATGCTAGAAGGTGAATATGATCATCTTCCCATAATAGATATTCAGTAGATTGAAAATAATTTGTAGAGGTTGGATAATACTGCACTAATGAGAATTTTTACCTCTCAGCCCTACCTTACATGTCATACACTGGTTTTATATAGCAAAGTCAAATATGTGATAACTGTATTGGCTTTTGTAGGCAGAAAGCTGGACCTGTTACCTTACAGAGATGACTTCTCATGTCAGGACCAAAAATACACATGAAATTGGCAAATTTAAAGTGCTTTAGACAAAGATAGCCCTCAGCCTCTTCTGCCGTAATCTCTACATACATCATAGGATTTGAACAAAACCATTTCGCTAAGGAGTATCTTTATTAGTAAGGAATGTGTAAGAGATTTATCTGAAGTTTCCTCTTCCACTGTGACTGCTGTCTGCTGTGTTGAAACTTCTCAGTCATCTTTGAATACAGTGCCATATTCACTGCTCTCAAGTTTACATGAGACTGGAATTACTAAATCATGAGGAATTATCCCTTGTTGTTTCTTCTATGTTCTCCTGAGCATCTATGCTAGTGCTTGAAATACATTTTCCAAATATCTTGCCTTGTGGAAGCTTTTTTCTGTTCTCCTGTTCCTTCTCTTCTTCCTTCTCTTCTTCCTAAGTTAAAAAATGTCTTTTAGGTGTACTTGGTGAGAGACAATTCTTTGTGTGGCTGTTTTTCAGTTTGCTGCAGGACAATTGTAGTTGAGGAAAATCTTGTGGTGTCACGTGAACATACTGCAAACCAAATTAACACTGACTACTACTGAGCATAAGTGAATTATTTCTGGATAGACCTTTTCTAGACCTTTTACTGATGTTCTGATAGTGGGAACACTAGGCAGCATGTTGGCAGTTGGCAGCATTGTAATACACATGCTGAAATTTACTCCCACCACTGTTGAGGAACAACACAGTAAAATAGAAAATCAGTGGCTACCAGCACCTTTCCCACATGAAAAAAAGTTACATCAATGATAATTACAGATTTTTGAGACAGAAATATATTGTAGCAGAAAGCTTTCTTTTTGATGGTGAAATAGCTGGAATATAAATTGTTAGACAATGAACTAACTGTCCTTTTGGGTACAAATAGGTATTGGTGGCTTTTTTCCCAGGCAATGAGACGTCGGATCTAGCATGCAAGCACTCAGGAGTCAGTGCTTTGGTTATGCGTTCGAGTATATTTTACTGGCAGCTAAGTTGTGTTCTGAGGATTTCGACACAAGGTACAGTAGGAAAAAGGAATAAAATTACTGCCTCTTCATTAAAATTCTTCCTTTTTTTTTTGCCTCTTATCTGAAGTTATAGTCGGGAACACTTCAAATCACTTTTTTAAGTTGCAGTTATGTGACTGGGTAAATGCCTTGATCTTTTCTTTAATGTAAGGTCATTTGACAACAGACTTGCACACAGCGTCTTGCTGTTGATTTATGAAAGCAGGGTACTGCTATGGCCTTTCCCTGAACCCTTTGAAACTGCACGTAATATATAAGAAAACTCGATCCTTTTTTAAAATGATAACCAGGCATCTGAGAGTAGAACATAAGTAGAGAGTCTCTCTAATGGAAAGTAGTAGATTATTACTTTAGGCTTCCTGAGGAGTGAAAGACTACAAAATGTCTTTTTATTGGATATTATGCTTTGTTAGCAATGTTGTTTTTTTAAAACAGCTTAAAGAGAGAAATAGAGCAAAGGTTTAAAAAGGTCATGACCATCTTGGAAAAGCTCCCGAATAACTGACTTTTTAAACAGGAGCAAAGTACTTTTGTTACAATTGTATGGTGAAATACTACTTTAAATCATTTGTGGGTTTTATTTGAAGGCGTATGTTGAAATAATGTTTTGCCCTGGATGCTTGGACTTGATGCTCTGATAAACATTGATACTTATGTCTTTAAAAAAAGACTTGAATATTTGAAAATACTTGAAATGTCTATTGTAGTTTTCAATGTTTTAGAGAGTTGTTAGAATATGGAGAAGACCTAGTGTAGAGTGTAGTACTTGATGGTGGCAATTCCTAGCAAACTGATTGACGCACTGGTTTAGAAGAAGGAGATTTGCTCTTACTTTCTGTCATCTTGGAAGTCCTTCAGGGTGTCTCCAGAAGTGGCATGTTTCTGCAAATGAAGCTGTAGGGAGACTTCAGTGTGTATTCCACAACTCTCCTGTGTCAAAGCGGTCATAACGGATGACTGGAAGAGTTCGGCTTATTGAACCTCCCAAGGGAGAGTTGAGAGGAGGGTAGATTGGATAGCTCTGAATGTGTCTTAGGATTAATTTCTGAAAGAAGATAAGAGAGTAGGGAAAATGTTAAGTGCTTGTAGAACGTGTAGAGCAAAAACTAGGAAAACATTTCTAATTCTGGAACTGTGCAACACAACAGTGTCTAGGGTTTAGGATCCCTACTCCTGCCCTGAAGTTCTGGGTTTCATGAGGCAGTTTAATAAACTTAGAAAGCACAGGGGTAGATCCAAGAGACCTGCAGATACCAGTATACTAGACTCATTAAGAGCAGATTCCTGTACACTACTGTATTTTTCTATAATATGTTTTAAGTTTGCTCTGATCAGGTGGCTGAGTAATGTAGTGGTAAACATATGACTGTCACGCTTTGCGTTTCACCGCAGTTCTGTATCTGTATACGTTGTACTTGCAGTATTATGTCACATAGGGCCTATAATAAATACTGGTGAGCAACATCCAGTTTGAATTACACTCTAAAAAGTGTGTTCTCACTAAACCATACGCTTAGGGTGAGATTTAGCTGTGTTTAGATGAAATTCAGTGGGCTCCATTCTGCAGGAAAACAAAGCAAGCGCAGGTCTGCTAAGGGGTCTTAGAAGATTTGACCTAGTTGTGGCTCTGGAAATCCCATTTTAGCTGGGGATAATCTCTGCCATCCTGTGTGCGTACAGAGGTCCCTTTTGACCTTTTAGTCTATGAAATCTTCTCTTTGTTTTCACACCATACTGTTTCATTCTCTATAAATTGTTCATTTCTCATATAGGTTTTGGTAGATAAATATGAAGTTGCCTGTAGTAGAGAAGCATTTCAGATGTTTGTTTCAGGTTAGCAATTCTCTTAATTGTTTCTTTAAAATTCTTTTATTCTGAATGATCTTTTTCCTCATTGGATCTGCTCTTCTCCAAGGTTTTTCATATGTTAATGAAGAGGACTTCTAATGTTTAGATTCAAGAAGCAGTCTGGTTTCAGTTCTGTTGACGATTTGCTGTGAAATTCAGTGTGTCACTAGCATCTTTGTACTTCAACTTGCATAAATGCTGCTAAAGGATTTTAAAGGTACATAGGAGGCTGTGTCAGTGTCTTTTGAATTCTTTGAAGACGTGGATCCAGCCCCTTTATTCACACTTAGTTGTTTTGTTTGTGTAGGGTTTGCAATTGTAATCTGCGGCAGGTAGATTCTCTCTCACTGTGCTGATACAGTAGGTGGTATTTGGGGTAAAAATGTCTTATACAGTATTTCAGACCACAAGTGATTCCATTTTCTGGTTTTACCCTTTTAAAGTCATCTCAGTTGTGAAAGTGGGAAGGGCAGTTTCTTGGTCTTCAAAAGTGACAAATTTATTTTATTTGGATTAAATTTGACTTGTGCCATATGTGAAGTGTTAATATATGTGAAAGCATATGGGCTCTCTAACTGTGGAAACAATAGTTTCAAGATAAAATAACTGGTGAATACAGTACAGAGTATTATGTATTATACATAAAATATATATGTACTATTATGTGTCATGCTATATGTATTATATGTAGTATGTACAGATGCATTTGTTGAAGAGTTTTAAGAGATACACAGGCACAGTGTCTAAGTTACTTATCACGACCTTGACTATCTAGCCATCCCCTGATGAGCTAGCCTTTTGCTGACATGAGGTACTTTTTGCCTTTTTTTGATCTTTGTGCTGAAGGTAGAATAAGTAAAATGAATAGGTCAGCCCAGTTCCACTATGTTCAGAGTGAAAATACATAAAATGACAAAGAAAAAGCAACAGAGATCCTCCTGTATTTTTTGGAACAGGCTGTTTTACCTGTACAGTGTTTTTAAAGTGTCTTCTTTACTAAATCAGAATTGATGCATCGTTAGAGATGAATGGAAGGAAACATATATGAAAGTTTTGTATTTTCATGGTTGAGAGGAAGTTGGGTAGAGAAAAGAGAGCAGGCTCATGAGAATGTCCAAAAGCAAAGATACCTTGCAAAAGTATCAGATTAGCTCAGAAAGAGTGCTTTATCATCACTCCTTTGATCTGTAAAAAAAATTTTTACAATGAGGGTGGTGGAACACTGGAACAGGTTGCCCGGAGAGGTGGTGGATGCCCCATCCCTGGAAACATTCAAGGCCAGGTTGGCCGGGGCTCTCAGCAACCTGATCTGTTTGGAGATGTCCCTGCTTCTTGCAGGGGGGTTGGACCAGATGACCTTTGAAGGTCCCTTCCAATCCAAACCATTCTATAGTTCTGTGATCTGCACAAGGGAAAGAGTTGGTTTTTTTTGTTGTTAGAAGAGGATACTTGAGTATCTGTTACAGCTACTTAGGTTATGGAATTTACTTCATGCCTTTTGCGTGGGAAAATGTTTTTTGTATGTAAAATGAATACAGCTTCAGCCTTTAGTGTGATAGAGACACTGAATGCATTATTATTGACAATTTTTATCTCTGTCTGGCTCCTATTGTACATGAAATATGTGGCCACATACAAATACTAGCATAACTGCAGGGTTTGTGTGCTTGTAAAAAAAAATGTTCTTGTAAAGACAGAGGTTTATCCTTTTGTCTTCCTATCTGCAGTCCCATAAGCAAACATATTTTTATGGTTTTACCATGAAGTGATTACATTTTAGCGATTGTACTGTTACTAAGATTTGCCACTTCCACTAAAAACCTCTGGATTTCTTTGGCTTTGCAATAAATTGAAACTAATGAAAGCATATTTCATAGATTGGCTTAAACTAGAACCATAAATCAGAACCAGTGATGTTTTAAATGCATGTGAATATCCTGTTCCAAATTAGAGGTTTGGCATTGTTTCTTTTCAATTCGGGCCATTCACAATAGCCTGAATGTTTTTAAAAACAGTAAATTGTTATTTTTTGGTTGACTTAATGCACTCCTGTGAGACACAGTTATTCTTTAGAGTGGTGGAGATTTAGTGTATGAAATTTGGAGGTTTTATGTATTTCTAGGTGCTATGCTTAACTGCTCTTAAAAAGGATTGGAAGTAAACGTGACAGTGAGCAAGCAGTGTGAGCTTTATCTTATCTTACCTTGGCTTATCTATTCTTTTCTTAGAGAATAAATTATTTTGGTGTTTAAAAGTGAGTTTTATGTTAATGGCATTGGCTTATATTAAAAAACGTTTGGCAGGTGCAGGGTGTAAGTGGAAAGGAATTAGGCCCTTGAGAGATGAAGGTGGTTTGCCGTAGGAGCTGCCGAGCCCTCGCCTTGCAGAGGTGAGGTGGCTGCAGCTCCGTCCCAGGTCCAGCCAGCAGCAGGGCTGAGCGTGTGTGACACACACAGCCGGGTGTGTGCGTGCACCCTGCTCTCCCCCATTTCTGGCAGCGCAGGCTCATGGTCCCCTCGCCAGCTGCAGGCACTCAGACCTCCAAATACACGCAGACACGTAAAGCCTCCTGCCGTGGAGTTAGGAATGGAATTTAAGGAGAAGACAGGATCAGTGCAGGGCATGGCCAGAGAAGCGTCCTGACCAGCAGCCCATTTCAGGTGATCAACCCTTTTTTCCCAGTGTTTACCAATGGTTGTTCCTCCTCAGACCATGCTGATCCTTCTTCTCCCGGCTTTTAATCTTGACCTAAGCTTCTCGTAATAAATTTTGTGCCATCTCATAGTGCTCTTCCCCTGAATCCCATAATGAGTCCCATGCCCCTGTAGGCAGTAACCCCCTGTCAGACTGTAACGTGAGTGGGGAGCCCCTCCCTTCTCTTTGGCTCAGTTTTTTCTAGTTACATTTTTGGGGTTCCTACCCTGTTACTGTTCCTCTGCACTTTCTGTTTATAGAGATGAGCCTTTAATGCCGTAGCCCAACAGTTTGTGTAATGGAAAGCTGGGATCATCTGCCTGCTAGTAGTGAAGTGTGTTAACACCACCAGTGTTTTGTTAGCTTAATTGTTGTAATGAGATGTACTTAGATGGTAAGGAAGTTCAGATAAACTGTTTCAGGGGTTAGGCTTTTCTGACAGAAAGATTTTTGCTTCAATACCAGTACAATTATCTAACCCATGGGGTTTTGTCATTATGTCAGTATGACAGGTCAAAGCTGAACTCAGCAAAGTAAAGAATGTTAGAACTCTCACGTAAGCTCTGCGTAATGTGATTGTCTGATGGAAGCCTTTGTGGCATACCCTACATCATTCATAAATCTTTCTTTACAGTATGGGATTTTATGATATAGTAAAGAAATTAGTATGATACATTGCTTAATTGATTAGATGGGACCTATACAAAACATTTAACTTGAAGTGTATTGGCTTTATATCTAAAAGAGAATTAAGAAATCATGAGTTGGGAAAACCACTGTCCCTAAATTGCCCATCACCTTGTTTCATACCACCCTAAGTCATCTTTTCTGCAGGGCTACTTGCTGCTAAAAAAAAAAAAAAAAAAAAAAAC
>WHYT01016433.1:198342-209316 GCA_009806455.1 Tetrax tetrax
GCACCTCTCCTATGAGGCCAGGCTGAGAGAGTTGGGGCTGTTCAGCCTGGAGAAGAGGAGGCTCTGGGGAGACCTGATAGCGGTCTTCCAATACCTCAAGGGGGCCTACAGGAAGGATGGGGACAGGCTGTTCAGTAGGGCCTGTTGTGATAGGACAAGGGGTAATGGGTTTAAATTAGAAGGAGGTAGGTTTAGATTAGATATTCGAAAAAAATTTTTTACAATGTGAGTTGTAGAGCACTGGCACAGGTTGCCCAGAGAGGTGGTGGATGCCCCATCCCTGGAAACGTTCAAGGCCAGGCTGGATGACGCTCTGAGCAACCTGATCTAGTCAGGGAGATCCCTGCTTCTTGCAGGGGGGTTGGACTAGATGACCTTTGAAGGTCCCTTCCAACTCTAACCATTCTATGATTCTATGATTCTATTTGTGTGATAAAGTAGAAGAAAATTCTTCAGATGTCAGAAAAGGTCATCTTAAGTAGAGGATTTCCATCTTGAGAATTCTGGAATATGAATTTGCTTGTGTCTACTGTTTCACTTACTACTTTTGGCAGCATTAAGACATGGAGTAGTGTAGAAGTGGGTTGATGTTGTGAGGCTTGTACTGTTCAGTTTTCTCAATGAAAAGAAGAGGAAGAAGGAAGATGAGCCCATTCTGCAGCAGCTAATGATGCTTGGAATTGTGATATAAGATGCATTCTTATCTGGAAACTGCTTTCAGAAGAATGACTTTCCTTAGTTCTGTAGCTTTCAGCATTTTTAAGGAGGCCTCTAAACAGTTATGACAGTTCTTAAGTTTTAGTTCTTGGGCACAGGTTAACTTGGACAAAATACTTCATTTCAGAAGATTTAATTATAAGACATCAATGGATATCTTATGACACAGTACCCTTACTGTCTCCAGAAGGCCCACTACATTTCTTCTCAGTTACAGAGACGCAGAGAAGAAATCCCTTTTTAAAATTATTACCCTCAAACTGTATCTTACCTGAGCATCTCCAATGGCTTCTTGCAATCTGAACTCCAAATTTGTGTGCTATGAGGTCTACATAAGACTCTCTGTAGGCTTTAAATGCTTAGCCTTGAAAATAGTTCTGTTTGTCCGTCAAATTTGGATGAACAGACCATTTTTATACGAACATGTAAGTGTTGTATTCACAGGATGCAGCAATTCTTTTTGTGGGTTTCATTCTAGTGTTTTCTCCTTGCCCTTCACCCACCTGCTTTCGTGCCAATCCAGATATTTCTCTTTTAAAGTTCTTGCTGAACACTAAAGCGTGAGAGAAAAGCCTTTAGTCTTCATAGGGCATTGCATTCGTCGAATATTTAAAAACATGAGGGCATCTCATACCCTTTCTGTACCTGTTTGGCAAGTTTTAGGAGGAACAGCTAGCAGGTGATTTTCTCGTTTGTTTGCCTGAATGGCGAAGAGTTGCCTAGATTTCAGTGTTGAGTAGGCAATAAGTATATTAGTGTCGAACAGCTATGAGAAAACCTGTCATTAGGCATTTTCATGGTTGTTGTAGTGGTGTTAGATGCTCAGCAGTGGGGCTTCTTGGAAGAAAGTAAACGAACAGAGGGGAAGGTAACTTACACTGCTATCCATAAGCTTCTGAATTCATAGGTGACTATTAGACCTGCAGTACTTACACATTTCTAGTGGACATTCTTTATGTATCTCTTATTCCCTTCTCTCTGGAATAACTGGTGCTATATAAATAGATAGCAGCAGAGGTAGTATCTTTATCCATTCACTGTAGTCCTTTGATATGTAATTTTAAGTTAGTGGTAAAAGTTTCTGTTTCTGTGTAAATGAATAATTGATTGCAAAGTACTTCTATTTGGAGAATGTCTGTTGGATCTATCGTTCTGTTCGTAACCCCGTTTATTAGTAATATGTTAATTTCTTTTGTTAGCTTCTCTGTTACCTATGGTAGGAACTCCTCATGGATTTTCTTCTGTGAAGAAGATACAAGAATACAACTTGTAAAGCTGCTAGAAACACTTGGAAGATTTGACGAGTCTAAGGTGAAATAAAAATCTAGATATTTAACTTTCTTTTAAATGTGCATGAATGGGTTTTTAGATGAAACGTGGAATCATCTTAAGTACAAAATTATAAATATAGACATTTAGAATTCCTAGTTATGAAACAGTTTCTGTAGTCCAGAATTTAATTTTGTAACACTGCCGTGATATCTCAGAGCTCCAAACATTGGAAAAGATGTATCCGGACAGCTTAAAATAGGGTGATGGATTTAGTTTGCTGAAGCTGAGAGTGAGCAATATATTTAACATAAAGCAGTATGAGTGCCTGTCTAGCTGTTGAAGAACTGTTAAAATTGGGCAGAGAAAATATTACTTCTGTGGATAGCCTGAAAATGATGTAGCATCAGTAAAAAGATGAACATAGGCTGCTGTGTGGTCCCCTCTCCCCATTTTCTTGTCTCTCATCAGTTCTGATTATCATCAGACGGAATGACTGATGTTAGTCTGACTAACTGTCTCTGATCTAATATGGGAGGGTATTTTATTAGCATTCTGTTTCAGAACTGTCTTGGCAATAAGACAGTTTTCTTTAACTGCTGGAAAAGAAACAACACCAAAAGACCTGCAGAACAAAAGAAAAATGCAGTCACAAAGGAACAAAGTAAATTTGGCAGTGCAACTGACAGGAAAGCTGTTAAAGTTTAGAATTCTCAGTGTTTAGAAAAAAATTCAGCTTGATGCCTGTCCTTTGCCTGGGATAATAGAAGCCAGAATCTCTGGGGTGAAATATGTTTTAACTCTTTATTGTTACTTTGATTGAGTATGGAACTGTGTTTCAGGTCTCACTTCAGCATATTTACTTCTTTTGCAGGCATGTGGCCTTGTATTTTCTCACAATTCTTTTCTGAAGTGGTAATAATAATGATTCAGAAATCTTACATTTTTAAACACTCTGTCTTCAAAATGGCTGAATATATTCAGATCTTTGGAATATCCATTTATTTCTGCTTCAGAAACACCTCCTTCTAATTGATGTTCTCAGAATAGAAACATAAAAATTTTAATTCTAGGTGCTGCTCATATGCCAATTTTAACCTCTCCTTTGTGTTACATATACATTCTATTTCAATAACAAATTGTGTTCCAACATATATTAAAAGGAAAATAACATGTTTTTCTTTTGTACATAGTAATTGTCATCTTAGTGTAACAGTCCATAACTGATTGTTTATATACAGTAGTAGTCCATCCGTCACAAAATTTAAGCTGAATTAGACCAGAAGTAGCTCATTGATTATTCATTATAAAATGTCAGCGGTCTGCGTAATAAAAAGCTGGTATACATTAATCGCAATGAAAGGTCTACAAGGGGAATGTGAATACTTGATGAGTCCTCAGCTTTTCAATCCCGGTATGTAGAGATTAGCTGCAAAACTATTGAGACTGATACGAATATAATATTGAGTGAAAATAGATGTGTGAAAGCATCGTAAGCGACTGTGGAGGAATGTTAAGAGAATGACCTGCGTTGATAACCAAGGATTTTATTGACTGCAGTAAAACTGAAAAACAGCGAGGAATATCTGATTTACGTAAAGGCCTCAAGGCAAGCACTCAGATGGTGAATTATATCTGAACATCAGGAAACACTTTTTTACTGTCAGGGTGACCGAGCACTGGCGCAGGTTGCCCAAAGAGGTTGTGGAGTCTCCATGCTTGGAGATAACTTACAAGCTGTTGCTGGTCCTGGCCAACCTGCTGTATAAATGTCCCTGCTTGAGCAGAGGAAGTTAGACCGGATGATCCCCACCGGTCCCTTCCGTGATTATATTTTTCAACTGCAGATTGATTAAACCTGTGCTTTCAGAATGGAGGATGGCAACAAGGTTAAACCAAGTTGTATGTGCCACTCCTCATCCTGTCATCCTAAGAAGGTGGCAGATTACAGCCCCAAAGATATCTAGAATGAGTAAACCAAGCTGATGGGCAGCAGTGACTTAGTAGTTGCTGATACCTAGAGGTATAAAAGATCTGTCTAAAGAACAGTTTGTCTTTGAGAATCATAAGAACTCGTAAGATGTAGTAAGACACAGGATGTGACAGCTGAAATCTCATGTCCTCTGTGTCGGACACAGGTCTTGGATGGATGAGTTCGGCGCACTGGTCTCTGTGTTTGTGATTAAGTGGATACAAGGGTGAGTGGGTGGAATCAACTTGATTAGCAAATTAGGTAGTCACCTCTGCCCTCTCTGAGGTCTGGTATTGAGTTTTGTTGCATTGAATTCCTTCAGCTATTAGCTTAAAGTGTTCTAAAGTCTTTGGAGAGCTCTTACTAAAGGTAGGTGATTTTTGCCATTTTTTAAGCACAATATATTAACTGATCCTGTGGATGATAGTTATCCATAATGCAGTAAATCACATTCCTTTTTTTAATCCACATTTTTGCCTATATGCACTTTGATTAACATCAGTCCTTAAATTACTTTATAAATTCCTTCACATAGAGCTAATTTAATCTTGTGAAGCCAACCTGCACTGATTGACTTGTTCTACATATGAGTATAGTAAATAAACAATGTTATGAGCAAATAAACTCGGAGAGCACTGACTGTAATCTGGAATGCCTTCATTGTGATTTGTGGTTTAATATTGCCAGAAATAATATTATGTGAAAACCCAGGGAGGGTATATGTATGGGTTTAATTTTCTGTGTTTTATAGAGCAAGGAAAGTAAGGTTGTTTTTTTTAATCCATAGATTGTTTCGGTGTAAAAATTAGCATGCAAAATTAGGATAAGTAAAAACTTTTATTCACTCTGTAGCATAACAAAGTGGAGGTCCAGAAAAAAAATTGTCTACAGGTGGTACTGTCATATTAAAATGTTACTATTTATTAACTATTTCTGAAACAGATCAGTGTACTTGTGAACATTTTGAAGCCTTAGAGGCCCTGAAAGTGATAAAAAATGCCTCTAAAGAATTATTTTGACTCGTTCAAGGCAATCATCTTTATGTATGAAAATTAGTATGTTTGCCCATTTTCTTTTACCTCCCAGTATTTTGCTTGTTTTTTAATCCTTCCAGTGAACACTATAGAATCCTTCCAATAAAGGAGAGGGAAAACAGTGTCAAAGAAAGGCTGAATAAGTAGGTACCAGGTAGCAACTCCAATGAAGGTGGTTAAAAATAATGGTGGAAAAACATCCCCACCCTTACTTTCTCCATATGTTGGGTAGTGTCAGTTTAACTTTGGCTGTTTCCTCAACAGATTCCTGAACAGCTACCTGTCGGCCTCAGGAGGCACATGGGAATTACGGAAGCATATAGGTTTTCAGCATTTGTGTTACCTGAAGAAGTCACTAGTCAAGTACAAGATATATTCAGTTTAGTTTTATTGAGAGTAGCTGATCAAAGGAGAGGGAAGAAATGTGCAGAACTCATGGAAAATGCACTCAGCGCCTCACACACCTATACATACACATGTATACTGTTAATGTTACCCTTGCATCATCAGTACCTTGGAGAGGCAGTGTTCCTGGCAGCAGTGGCATCCTATATGTTTGACTTATGGTTGCTTATATGGGTTCTGGACATCCTTGCAGAGGTGGAGTTCTTGAAGCAGGCAGCACCCCAGAACTTTGACTCGGTGTCTGCAGCAAGACAAGCATCCCTTGATAGCTCCTGAGAGCTGCCCTTTTATTGCCTTCTGGGCAGCCAAGTTGAGTCCTGAGACCTCTCAGCTGTTTGCTGACTGCCACGCTCAGGACAAATCTCACTCACTCACTCCTCGTTGGCCCTGGGAAGCTATAAAATTTAGCTCAGTCTATATAACAACATCTGCTTGGAGTTGGAAAGATGACTGCGAGAAGCAAGATCCTCTTGGGGTTAGACCAGGGGTTTTTTTTGGACAGGTGTTTCTACAGTACTTTTGCTTGAATATTTTCCCTTTAGCCTTAATTTTTGTGTAAATTATTTAGTTCGTAACAAGTGTGTGAAATGTGCTGATGCCGTGACGGAATTTTTCATTGTTGCTGACAGCTGCCCCTTTAAAGAAGGACAAAAATAAAATAGGGAGAGTGGAGAAAAAGAATCTTTTGTGAAAAAAGTCACCCTAGCCATGAATCTGTTTTAGTGATGAACTTGTGAATGTTCAGGAAAAAGAAAAGCCTGAGTTACTGTCATAATGCAAAGAACTCCACATTTTAATTATTTAATGTAGTAAATTCTTAAACACTGTTATTAAAAACTAATAATAATACTACTACTTAATTTTTTACTTTACAAATTCATACTTGAGACCTTCTTCATTTAACTGCTTTGAAGATCAAGATATTTAAAATGTATTTGCTTTTTAAGTTCTCTGGTGTAAAAGAGGCTAGATAGATGGAAATTAAAAATGGAGATAGATAGATAGATAGATAGATAGATAGATAGATAGATAGATGAAGTTCCTGAATGCAATGCTTTTGAGTTGAGTCTAATCAGTAGTGTGTTTTGGCAGCCAAACACTGGAACACGTTGCCCAGAGAGGTTGTGGAGTGTATTCAAAACATGACTGGACAGAGTCCTGGGTAACCTGCTCTGACTGACCCTCCTTGGCCAGGGGAATTGGACTAGAGAATCTCAAGAGGGCCCTTCTAACCTCAACCCTTCTGGGACTCAGTGCTCTTTGAACGGGTGGTTCCAGGTCATATGCTGGAGTTTACAAATTCAGTGTGCACTTAAACTCAAGAGAACTGCTTTTAGTTTCATTTCTTACCAAGTACAATTTTTGTCTGGATTATTTTCAACAATACGCTTCCCTTGTTTTTGTTTTCAGGCTTGCTTTATTCAGCATGAATGCAGTCGTCATCTTCACTAAAAGGATGCTGTAGATGAACAAAATTGTTTCCTATATTCCTTTACAGGAGTGGTTTTTGGGTAAAGCATTATATGATGAAGAATCTACAATAATTCACCATTATGCCTTTGCTGAAAATCCTACAGTCTTTAAATTTCCAGATTTTGCTGCTGGTTGGGCACTTAGTATTCCACTTGTTAACAAGTAAGAATTGAATTTTTAATCACTTCTTAATTGTTTACTGATAGTAATTAAGAGTGTTGAATCTGTAATTTTTTCCTAGATGGTAATCAATATTGTTTTAATGAGGTATGATTTGATATGGATGAATATTTTCTATAAAAGATGAAGGCGTGCCTGCAGTGCAGTCGAAGGTCTTACTGCAGATCACGTAGAAATGCAAAGTCAAATTTTAATTTTGAGCTGTCTTTGAACTGAAGCTGCTGATTGCAGTTTAGCTGTGACAGACAGCTTGGGATGTACTCGACCAGTGCAGACTGGCCTCTCGTGGATTTGACTTCAGAGCCTACACTGAGCTTTTGCTGCTGCCACCTGTATTATCAGCATCCGTGCCAATACATATAAATCTACTTTAGTTTGAGGATCTAAGGTGCATAGCAAGACATTCCACCAGGCACAGTAATGTATAGCTAGCTCTGGGTATGCCTACGTAGACTTGTGCTCCCATTATAAACGTAGCCAGAAAATCACTCCTGTGATAAAATTCCATTTCTTCCTTATTCTGCACATTCCAAGCACGATTATTATAAATAAACACTTAAGAATTCATTAGTAGACAAGGGTACAGAAGTAGATTTCTGTATTATTGCTATGCATGAGATTTATTTTGTTTCACTCTGCCTATCTAAAAGTTAACATCATGTCAGCTAGTTAATAGTTGTCTCGTATTAGTTGTTAAATTAGTTCAATCCCATCTCTTGTCATTTTAAAAATGTATTCTTCCCCAGACAGCAGTTTTATTCCTGGATCTTAGAGTGACTGCACTGCCTTCTAGAAGTGTTTCTCTCATGCTGTAGAGACAACCTAGACGTTTATTTCAGATTAGATGCTTAGTTTTTAAATTAGATTTGAAAAGTTCATAGATTTCAGAAGTTGAATGCATCTTGCTGTAGCAAGGATTGATGGTTCCATAAAGTGAAGGTGCCTAAATACTGTGCTTTGGAATACAGAAAAAGAGAATATTGTCTGAAGTTTGAGATGCTGATCAGTATTGAGCTTCAAACGCATTGCTGCTTTTAATCTGTTGAAAATGTTATGTCAAACTCTCCACCTACTCTGGATGAGAACTTTTTTCTTGGGCAGGAAGAATGTATCAGAATGTGTGTGCTGAAAACTAATGTTAACATCATCACACTGTGCTCAGGTGAAAAAAAAAATGAAAAAGAAATATGAATTGCTTCTTGGGGCAATGAATACAGAAATGTGATTTAAAAAAAAAAAATTGTTATAAGATAGTTGATAATACTGGCCAAACTAGTGATTGATTTTAATTTTAAAAAAATTTTTAAAGTACATTTCTTCATCTTTAATTGTATAGGCTTGCAAAGAAGTTGAAAAGTGAACCACTCAAGTCAGATTTTACAATAGATTTAAAGCATGAGGTAAGCAGTGATGTGATGAAAAATAATGTCACAAATCTATATATTTGAATGGTGATAAATGGGAATAACAGATTTTCTTAGAGATGGCTAGAAAGTTTGGGTGCAATGACATGTTTAATTTCTTCCTCTTCCTTTAGAATATTATAACATAATACTATAGTTCAAACATAGAATTCATCAATAAAATTGCATTCACATGTGAATACATACATGGTTGTATACAGTGAGGTATCTTCTAAGGCTTGCTCTGTAAAGAAGGAAAGAGGCTTCCAGTTCATGACGCGTAAGCTGACATGAATCAGGCGTATCTCAGGTACAAGCCAGCCTCACTCACTTTCTAAATCAGACTTGAGGAGCTAACTATGATGGAGTTTGGATTAAATTGTTTGGGGAACTTAACTGTTATGTGAACAATGAAATCTGCAACTTGCAGCATGGAAGTCTGGAGTTTTTTTGTGCCTCTGGTTTGCAACAGTTTTAAAAAGTAGCTATTAGGTCTTTCAGAGAATAAGTGAGTTGACTGAAAGGAACATGAGAAGAAAGGAGTGGGGGACGTCTGAAAGAAGATCAGTGGTACCTTTTCTGAAGCTTATTTATTTTTTCTGCCTTCAAAATGTTTGTGCAGCCCAAGGTTTTCTACTGTCACCAAAGTGAACTCCAGAAGTAGGGTGAAAGAGGAGGATGAATGTGGAATAAGCTTGCTGGTTTTGGCCTGAAATTGAGTGATGTTGAATTCATTTTAATTTTTTAAAACTCTCCTGAAAGTCAGCTATAAATTGTGGTTCCAGCCCAGAAAAAAACCCACCATACTTAAAGCTACTGCTACTGTTCCAGATCTTTATTCTGTAATGGTTATAAGGCTCCTTATTTCCAACATAAATCTACAACATATTTACAGACTATAAATTGATAGCATATTTAAATTAATTTGGTTTTGTGCCAACACATTCTTTCACATAGTTTCCCCTCCTTGGCTGATTTATTCCTCAAAAGCAATTGGACCCCTCTCCGTTTTCATTTTGCTATGTGAAACAAGCCAACAAGCTGTTTCTTCCCTCTTGTTAATTTTTCTAAATGCAAGACCTTGGGCTTCACACTGTTAATCTTCTTTTTGTAAGTTACCTCAAAGTCATTGCTATACTCCCAATATTCCAGTCTACCTCAGCACTGACAAAGCCTCTAAACATAACGTCGTAAAAATAAAATTAGTAGACTTTTTTTTATGTGCCACAGATTGCTTAATGAAAAACAATTGATCACTCGACTGGCAAAATGACTTCCATCCACTTCTTATTCTGTTAGCAGTTCTTTGCATATGTTTTGTTCCAAATGTACTGCCATAGATAACCTGCTTCAGCCCTGTAGTTATTCTTTCTGCACACTCTCGTGTCTCCCTAGAGACAGTTCCATTCCCTCTCATTTATTTTATAAATCACTATCTTCTCCTTCTTAAATCATTTTTATCTTTACGTCCTTCTTGTGTGAATCAAGACTGACAGCAAATCAAAGGACATAATCTGTGATCTTTAATGATTGTGTGTAATGTTTAAATTTATGAAGGCTGGTAAATGTTTTAAGAAATGTTTTAGTTTGACTGAGTCCTAATAACATGTGCCTCTAGTCCTTGGTATCTTTTATTGTGCTCTGTGTCAGTTTTTTTTCCACCCTGCTACTTTCCAAGTCCCTGTTTCTTATATCCATAACATTTATATCACTTTCCATCTGGAAGACCTATTTTGCAAATATGGTAACGGGTTTTTGTCATGCTGCTGCTCATTTGTAGATTGTTTTTTAGACTTTTTGTAGCTGCACAATATAAAGCATATTCCCTAATGCTTATTCAAAACTGGAAGTAAATAATGGATTTTTTGTATATCTATCATTAGGTTTGAACTTTTAATTGTAAATCCATTTCCATTGTTTTAGGAACAGTTTGTCATCCTGTTCTGTAACGCAAAATGGCACTCCAACCTCACTTCACACCGTTCTAAGGCTTTCTATTAAAGATTTCATTATTCTGTGGAAAATCTTAGCACATTATGAACTTTCATAAATAATTCATGTTAGGTTACAATTGTTAAATATTCTTTGTGCTGCAGGAGCATTGCTTCTTTGTTGTTTCATGTGATAGACATTGATTCTGAATAGCTGAATTTTGAACTAATACAATCTTTAAATGTACTGGAAGCTCTTTAGAAATCCAGTCCCTTGGATTTCTATTATGAAGCCTTCCAGCTAGAAGGCAAGGTCAAGAACCACTTACATCCCATAACATGAATGTGGTGACAAGGCAAAAAGATAACCTTGAAGGTGTATGTGTGTTTATGGGCTGCTCCTTACCATGAGCATGTGTTTTACATGTCATTTCCATACTCCTCCTCTACTCCAAGCACTATCAACAGTATTTGTCTTAACTGCAGCTCATGCTGATGCATTTTCTTCCCTACAGAGTGGCTTTTCCTTTTAGTACTTTGTTGAACTCATCTGTAATGCTAAGATCATCTGTGTGCAGGTAGTTGGGGTT
>WHYT01016433.1:215752-231896 GCA_009806455.1 Tetrax tetrax
CTATTATGAAGCCTTCCAGCTAGAAGGCAAGGTCAAGAACCACTTACATCCCATAACATGAATGTGGTGACAAGGCAAAAAGATAACCTTGAAGGTGTATGTGTGTTTATGGGCTGCTCCTTACCATGAGCATGTGTTTTACATGTCATTTCCATACTCCTCCTCTACTCCAAGCACTATCAACAGTATTTGTCTTAACTGCAGCTCATGCTGATGCATTTTCTTCCCTACAGAGTGGCTTTTCCTTTTAGTACTTTGTTGAACTCATCTGTAATGCTAAGATCATCTGTGTGCAGGTAGTTGGGGTTTTCTAATGATGTTGAGACCTAAATGAGATGGACATAAAAATAATAATCTGTAACTGAGAAGTTTGTAACTGGTTTGGTTACTTGGGCTTGTCCACACCGTACTTAATCCTCTGGGTTTGCGCCGAGTTCTTCCTGAACACTAGAGAGAAGGAAATATTTTGCCCTCTTAATAATAGCTGAATGATCACATTATTTGCCAAAATTGGAGATGAATTCTAGCCTGGGGTGGAGGGTTTAGAGCTAACAATTCCTAAGTAGGCATAAAACAGTGAAAAGGAGACTAATTTTCATTGCCTTTGGTGTGTGCTGGGTCTGGTCCCAGTATTCCAGTGAAGCACTTGTTTTCCTTGCAGGAGTCATTGGGAATATGTGTAAGTAACATGGGAAACAGGCAGTAGAACTCCTCCCTTGGAGGAGTCCCATTGCCCCTGTGCAGTAGAGTCAGGGTCCCCTTTATTCCACTGTTGTATTGGTTCCATAAATCTTACTTTTTGCACAGTGACTCAGTTTGATGAGGCAGCATGCAGAGTCTCTGTCCCAGAATATCTGCGGGTTGTTGGTGTAGGCACCCTTTTGAAAACTAGAAGCTGTAACTTCTGACTGAGGCAGAGGCAAGAACCCAGATCTCCTACATCTCGAGTATATGCTCAGACAGCTCCTGTCACAACTCGTCTCCAAAGATGCATCTTTGGCCTCTCCTCGAGAGAGGCCGAGCATTCAGAATCGGGAGTGTATTCCAGTGCAGCTGGGAATCTGAGTCCATGTACTTACTGAGACTATTTTCTGCCTTTTAGGTTTTTTAAGAACTTCCTTTTGTTCTTACAAGTTTCTGAACAGTTTTACATGAAATGAAGTGAATCTTTTAAGTGGTCTGACGTAGGCACCCAGCATAGAACTTTTCCTGACAGAATACTTAGTCTGGCAAAGTTATAAGCAGTGTAAAACTATTGCAGTGGAAGTGTTAGGCAAGTCTAAGTGTTTTGGCTATGTCATGAAGTACAGATTGAAATATTATTATTTTTGTTATTAATTTAATGTAAATACAAAGGGTTGGGGTTTTTTAATCTTCTTCAGACACCACTGGTTTTCTTCTTCCTTTTTCTCTGTAAATTTTGGCTAGCTTTTTGTTGTTGTTGTTGCATTTAAAATGGACAAGAGTCTACTATAGGATAGCATATCTATTACATTATCCTTCATTGTATTTTACAGCTTCTCAGAGTTTCATTAGTGATTTTGAGCATTTTAAATTCTCCCCAGAGAATGGGTCTATTTTGAAAAGCTGAAAATTGCCACATAGGATGAAACAGGCCTAGCTATTCTAAATTATCAAAATAATTTTAAAAGAGCAACACAATAAGGATTTTTGTTTACTTTAAAAGAAGGGGTAAATATTCACTGTACCACTTCTTATAAAAGTTAAAGGTTACTTGTTTTGACATGCTTAAATATATGAAACTAGTTGTAATTTTATGAAAGAAAACATAGCAAAATATAGCGAAAAGATTATATGTTGGCTCTAGAAACATGAGCAAGAAGTAAGGTACACAGCTAGTTAATCAACTAAGGGATGAATCTTCTACAGCATGCCGTATTTTTCAATTTTCCTGTTATATTTTTCCTTTAGTATGATTTATTTGTATGCTTTGAGACTTTTTCTCCTGTTTCATTGCTGATATAAATGTTTTCTGTTTTGATAGATTGCCCTGTATATTTGGCAGAAAGGGGAAGGACCACATCTTACTCCAGTGCCTGAGTTCTGTACAGATAATGTGAGCTCACATAAGGTTGATCATTGTGCAACAACATTCAGTAATTTTCTGCCACTTTGTGTAAGTAACATATTTTGAATACCATTTAGTAAAAATAAAACTCCTACTAAAATGAATAATACTTGACTTTAAAAATCTTAGACCTTAAGAAAGTATTTTTCAATAAGTTGAAAAAAAAGTTTATTCTGACCTTTATCTGGTTTTGGATATGCTTTCAGCCTTCCATGGCACAGGATATTTCCTGGCAAACAAATATTGTGTATGCTTTAGTGAGTCTTTCTGTCACAATGTTTGAGCAGCCAATGATCTGTAAAGTATTTCTCCTTACATTTCTGTGCGATACTGAAGTATAGATAATATTTTTTCACAGATGGGAATCTGTAACTTGTTGAAGTTAAAGACAAAATGTAATACAGTATTTGGTGCATTAAAGTACAACACTTGTCTTCCATCTCTAGGAGAATACACTTATGATATTATGGGTTAGCTGTTGCTAGAGGCCAAGAAGTGTTCTATGCTTCCAGGAAAACTAACAGAAAAAAAAAAGGTTAAATGATTTTATTACAGTTGAGAAAATTTAAAGATTTCTAGTATGTAGTAGTTAAGCTTCTTTTTCCAAGTATGATACAGTTCAACGTAGTGATTAATTTCAAAGAAATTAAGAAAACATAATTTTTTAGATGAATCATTCTTAGTTCATCAAGTTCTACTACTCATTCTCTTTTCCTAATGGTATGTGGTTTAGTTCATGTCAGAATACTAAATCAGTGGAAAAAGTATTTCATTAATACTATTTCAGGAATTTTAAACCACTAGTGACCTTTTTTCAAGAGTCAAAACTGTACTTTCTATTGTATTACTAGTACACTATTCTACTTAATATGCTATACAATGAAAAGATGTCTTCTATTTTATTCTGTGCATGGATGTACATACATACGTATATATCCTGTTACAGATGAAGCCTGCAGTGACAAAATTATTTTTTGTTCTGTTTGTATAGGGAGAGCCAGTGAAAAAGGAAGATGTCTTTGTTGCTGTAAAAACATGTCAGAAGTTTCATGGAGACAGAAGTAAGTTGTTGGTTGGTCAAGGTAGTAGTTCTGTGGAATATAGTTTATGAAATCAATATTTTAAAAAACAAGCTGATATACACTGTGACTAAATGCTTGCAAAATCCACTGGGAAACATGAAAGATTCAGAATTGTGAACAGCTTATTCTTTAGGCAGAGTTTTATTTGCTATTTAAAGTTCTTCAGGAGTGCTGTGAAACGTTTAAGATGAGAAGTTATGGTTGTTTGATGTTTCATCATTAGTGATTGGTTGGCAAAAATCTTGAATTGAATATCTAAATTAAAAATATGCATAAAGTTAGCTTATATTGTTGTAAATTGGAGCTGTTGCAATATTAATTTATATAGCAGCTATTAATATCCTTCAGTGTGTTTCCCCAGATAATTGGTTCAGTTCAGTTCCTTGTACAAGAAGTGGCAATTGTGCAGCTGTATGGTAGCTGATTTGGAAATCTGAACAAGCTGAAAGCTCTCTCCTCTCCTCCTTCCCTTTTTCTTGCCTTCCCTTTAGTAAAAGATTGAGCAGCCCACGCTTTCATATTGCTTCTATCTGTTGTCACCCTATGCAATTGGATGTGCACAGGTGTTTTATAATGCTTGAAATGGAAAATTTTGTCTCTGAAATCTGGTCATCTGTAGTACTTTGTCCAAGTCATGGCCCAGATCAAGCGTGCAACACTATAGCATGTTTCATCAGAAAATTGTAGTGTTACACAAGTAATGGAAATGAAAATATGACCATGATACCCATGGTAAAGTAACAAGCAAAAAGATCTAGCACAGCCCAACAAGATAAGTCCAATGAGTATTAACTTCCTTCTTAGAGGGACAGAAAATAAAGACACAGAGAGACCCCCAGCTTCAGCTAATACACAGTAAGGCTCAGCCAAGTTGAGGTAGACCCACTGTCTGCAAAACTTGGAAGGAAAAATTCCAAATCCACTGATTTAACAGAAGACACTCTACCTACTTGGCACCACCTACCAGTCCATTTGACTTTTCTTCTAGATATTTTGTTAATAAAGAAATTCAGGAATGGATTTATTTCCAGGAATTTACTTGAATTTTGTGTGCCCTTGAATACTCCAGGTGCGTAATATTTTCACCATTAGGATTAGTTTCATCATAAGCTTAATTTAAAGTGATTATTATTGGCAAAAAAAAAAATGAAAATGAAGTAATGGCTAGTAGTTGTATCATTTTTTTGGCAGTTTTGCCACACTTATTGTTAGAGGACAGGGTGAAGATAAAAGCTCTTTTCTTAAGTCCCCCTTTGCTAATGCATCAAAAACTGTAAGTTCTAAATTTAGACTGTTTGCCAGTTGCTGTTTTTTTTTCTTGAAAATAAGATGTATGTAATTTTTTTCTTAATGTTACTGTACTTGACAAAGGCACATTTCTAGTATTTTAATCACCTAATCATTAGGCTATCTTTGAAGTAGCTTTTGACAAAACAAGATTGACTGTCCTGTAATTGGAGTTCACTGAAGAGTTCTCCTTTCTGGATCCATGTTTATGATCTTATATCAAAATTAAAACAAAAAAAAAAACCCAAACCTGGAAAGTCAGAAAAGAACATAAGGCTTCAAAAAGATAGTGTAAACATCCTTCAAGAAACACCTGTTGAAGACTGAGGAAAATTCTTGAACTTTCCTCACAGCTTCCAGTGTTATGCAATAGAGGATAATCTTACCCAAGATTTTGAAAGATTAATGAATGCCAGCTTCAGAGAGCTCCTTTTACCTGGTAAGTCATTTTTTATTGTATGCCCAAAAACTACATTAGTGCAGCAGTAAGGCTTGTAATTCGATGTGCAAAAGCAGCCAAATTTTACTTCAGAATTTACTTCAGCTACAACTCTCATTACTACACATCCCATATATGATTATGTAAGAAAATTTCAGGACTGCAAACGTGGCAAGGTGCTGCAAGTAGCACAAATAAAATATAAATAAGAGCTTAGAGCTGCCCTTCTCTAAGTATCTCTGTAGTGCGGTATTAAAACTTCCGTGTGCTCGCAAGTATTAATACATACTTATAAATATTTGCATCAACAGCTAGTAAAAAAATTCAAATGGTTGTAGTTTATTTGGAACATAGAACTTGTTTGAAATTACGAAGTATTGTAGGGTTTTATTTGCAATAGGCATTAGTCTGGATGATGACACTTGTGTCAAATTAAGCAAGGAAAAGAGAAAGACACTTTAGCTAGTAGCCTTCTTGTTAGACCACTGAACTGAGGTGAGAATCGGGTCCTTGCTTCAGTTAAATTTTTTCATTTGTACAAAAAAGGAAGAGACTCCACTGAAGAAACTGAGAGGCTCGGTCCGTAATAGCAAATAGTTCTGTAGGGTAAAGCACCCTACTGAGGTTGAGGTCCTCGGTTGGAGCAAGGTGAAACAGCCTTTACAGGTGCATCTCTTCTGCCAGGTGAAGGTCGGAAGAATTTTGTGTATCTCTGACATTTCTGTACTGGAGCCTTTCGGAAAGCTTTCTGATTTTGTTCTTCTGAGAAACAGTTTTGAAATAGAGCATTTCCACAAAATAAGAAAAAAATTTCCTGCCCACTTGTTTTTTTATTCTGTTTGGGGAAAAAAAAAGTTTACATGGCGTTCTCTGTCAATTAATGCATGATTATGCAGTTGTTATATGATGTAATGTGACTTTTTAGTACATAAGAGGCAGAGTTAATTTATTGTGAAATTCTTGGCTTTGCATTTCAAAAGTCTATTGTCGTGTTGTATGAGCATATTTTTTGTACATAATTCCCTTCGGATTTTTTAATGCAAAAATTTGAGTTTTGAGTGTCTAAAATCTTTAAAAAGAGTATCATCTACTGCACAATGCTATGGAAGTGGAATTGTATTTTTTCCAAATATTAAAGCCTTTCCAGTAGTGCATTGAGTTCTTATTACTGTATACTAACAGTCACCTTTCAATTTTTGGTCTCATCAGACTGACTATTGGTCAATCAAGAATAACAAATCCTACAAGTCTCTGTATGATCAGAGTAGAGGAAAGTGAGCAAGTAGGTAGGCAGCAAACAACAAATTAGGTGATGGGCGATTCCAGCAAGAGGCTAAAATGAGTAGTTCACAAGCATCAGAGTTATACAGCAACAATGGGAAGTTATGTAAATATTTCCTCCATTTAAAGAGCCAGCTGATGGTATCAAAGAACATGAAGTTGACAAACAATGACAGCGGAATGGACAATATTCCAGAGCAGTTGCTCATCTAAGTCCTGACGATTTAATTTTTAAAAAAGAAAAAAAATGTTTACTTTAATTGGATCATTCTCTTCCAAACATCCTGCAGGTGTTCGGCATAATGGCTGTTACCCATAATTTTTTCACTTCTGGATATAATTTAAACATTTATAGCATCATGATTAGAATTCTGTATCATGAATTTTAAATGTTTATGTCAAATGGCAAACTAATAAGAAAAGGATTGCTCTTGTAGAGAAGCATTAAGCAGTGCTCCTTTGAAAAGAATCTCCATGGGATAAAAATTGATTGTATGATATTTATAAATGTCCTTCTGTGAGTGTGTCTACGGAGAGGGGTGCTTTTGAGCATTCACATGACGTTGCAGAGAAATATGATGTATATTACATAAGTGAAGGAATATGTCAGTTAACAAGGTGCACAAATGTTTTGATCAAGTACTTATTTTAAACAAGTTACTGATGTTTCAATGTCAACGATTATTTTGCAGTACCGGTTGTAAAGCAGACTTGGGAAAGAGAAGCTGCCCTTATTGAATACTACAGTGATTTTGCAGACATCTCCATTCCTACTATAGATTTAGGCGTACCTAATACTGAGAGAGGTGAGCTATTGACTGGTGGTGTCAGTTCTGTGCAAATAACTGTCTGAAGATGGTAAGTTTTACGGATGATACGTGTATTTCATGTAAAGTGTATCATTTATAAATGCTGTATTTCTGTAGCACGTTAGCCTAAACTAAAAGAATGCTTTTGCCACACAGGAAATGGATGGAGAGTACAGTTCACCTGGGTAGGTGGAATGTTCTTTTTAGTAGAAACCTAAATACTATAAGATGAAAGCACAGTACACTGATATACTCCAAGAGACAAAAATTGGTGTTATTACTCTGGGTAAGAGTAATAACTCATGAGTTATTGATGATCTTGAATAAGATAAGATCATTGATAGTAGCAGAAGTCATAGATTTATGCAAAAGACCCCAGGCAGTGCCAGCTGGTTACTGAGCACAAGCTACTTGCCATATGCTATTCAAACAGTATACGCTTGTGCCTAGTACATCTTGATCCACAAAAACTAAATGTTAAGATTGGAAGATCTTTTTATGACAAATAATGTGGTTTTAAATTAATTTACTTTGTGTTTGAATAGAAAAATAGCTATGGATATGATGGCTTCCATGAGTTTATTGATTTTAGGGTTTTTTCTTCCATTTGATCTATTGTTCTTAGGCTTACAGTCTCTCCTAGAGGCTGTCTCTCACCTTCTGAATTACAGGTGTCCAAGCTGTGGCCTATTAGGTTTATCTGGCCCACTGGGTCGGTCGTTCCAATCTCTGGATTATTTCCAGCTTTTCAGCTGCCCCTTTTTTTGTCCTCCACAGGGTCTATTAGAGGCAGAGACAGAACAGGCAGGGACTTCCATTTGCACAGGAGTGTTGTGACATGTGCAACCAGTGAGTGTTTTCAAGAGGCAGCAGACCTGCTGGGTGTGTGTGGATCATCTGTAGAAGCGGTGTCCAGTAGTTCTAGGCACACCATGGGGAAGGGAGCTTCCACGTTTGGCTTTTGAGCATTGCTGTGGGGAACAGTGGGACCTGTGGACTACTGGTCTTCTAAACTAAACAGATTGTCCTGAGTTTGCTCTAATATTATTTTTATCAATCTTTTGTGATGGAATATAATATAATATAATATAATATCTTGGGTTTAATTTTGTAGATGTTCATATATCAGTGTGCATTAGGTTCATAGTTTCACAAAATCAGCAAAGCCAGGACTTCCTTCGTTTCTTACACACAGAGTTCCTGCATTTTCTCAAAAAACATTTTAACTGGAGGTAGGGTAGCTTCAAATGTAGTATCCTATCCTTGTTTTTAAAGGGTTGTTTAGTAATTGTAGTATCGATAGACATAAATGCTTTAGACAATCAACTGTAATCTAGATTATTAAAGACTTTTTGCAATTAGATTTTTCCAAGATCTAGAGAAGATTCAGTAGAAGTCTGAAACTTCTTGTTTCTCTTGTCCTGCCCATTCTGAACAAGGGTGTTTCACTTCTCAACTCCTGGTGAAGGGTGTTTTATCTCTCAAATTCATTATAATCTTGTGATAAATGTTAAGACCTTTCCTTGGAGGAAGTTATCAGGACCAGAGTTGCCAGTGATGAATGAGTACAGTAGATTAATGTAAACTTAAATAATGTAAACTTAAAAATAAATATTATATAAAAGCAATGGACCTGCTTGATCCATCATGAAATAATACGGAAATATCTTGGACCATTTTGGAGAAGGTGTTTCTGTCATAGTCTCCTCATTTTACAGTTTTAGAAATTAAGAGTAGCAGTTTACCCCAGTATTGTCCAACATCTTAACAGGGTACCTGGAATATAGCTTGTTTTTCAGATTTCTGTAATTTAGAGGATTTCCATACTTCAACATCCTTCAAAAGTCTGTTCCTGCATAGAAAGCAATAATTGTATTGGAACAATTTGTACAAATACCATTCAGCACAACAAAGGATGCAGTGAAATATTGATTTAATTAATGAATAATTGTTTATTACCAAAATCTCATTTTACTTAAATGTATGTATTCTGTTATTTCTATTCCTTTAGGTCACTGTGGGAAAACTTTTGCTATTTTGGAAAGGTTTTTGAATCATAGCTCTGCCAGAACACCTTGGTTAGTCATAGTGGATGATGACACTCTGATAAGGTAGGCATTGCAATACTTCATGTTCATGTCCATAGGAGTTTTAGCGGTAGTAATCTCTTCTTCTGTATTGAAGAGATATAGCTGTTCTATTAGTTCTCTAGTTTATATTCCTTTAAGGAGAAAAAAAATGTCACTTTTCTTCAGCATTCCTTGACTGATATTAAAAACAATGTAATCTTGTAACTTGATAAAAACTATGCATATTAGTGTTATTATGTGATCATGTAATCTGATTATGATTACACATTGTGATTCTTCAGTGTAGGTGTGTCTGAGCTGATTGATTTCAATCATTTGCTAATACACTTTCTAAGATGTATTCCTCACATAAATGTGCCAGAAGAAAGGTTCTGTAAGCTGGAGTCAGTTGTCAGAGCCACCCAGAACTGTGTCCAGGGACTTCCCTTTGTTAGGAAATTCGATCGCGTTCACATAAAAACTGACACTACAGTGTAAGTGAAATAAGGCACAGCGATCAACCAGCAGGATCACACAATCATGAACGTGGTTCAAGACAATGCTTTACATTAAATCACGTGAGAGAAGAATTTGGAAGAGGCTATAACTGTAGATAACTGTACTTGTATATTTTTGGTTTTCAAAAGAAAGAGAAAAGATCATTTGCAAAGATCTTACCATGGTTTGGAAAAAAATCATTTAATGTTTTCTCTGAGATGAGACTCAGTTTTACTGAGAAACTTTGTCTGCTTCAGCAAAATATTTTAAGTTAATTGATTCATCATTTGACCAAATTCAGCGGTCGTAACTCATAGTAAATAACCCATCATAAATTTCTGTTTAAAAGTTTATATCTCTGAGTTTTGTAGAATTTTGTAATTTCTCTTATCATTTCTGTGCTATTTACTAGAATGCCATTTAGACTAGCAGTGTCTGTTTCAAAATGAATGCCTACATGACTTTTTTTTTTAATGGATTTTTATATTATAGTATCTTCAGACTCCGAAAACTGCTCAGCTGCTATGACCCAAATGAACCAATATTCCTTGGAGAGCGTTACGGTTACGGCTTGGGAACAGGAGGATATAGTTATATCACTGGCGGAGGAGGGTAATTTATTTAAACTCCTACTGAGATCTGCATCAGTCCTTGCTTTGGGTGCAAATGTTTTGAACTGCAACACAAATCAGTTTCAGCAGAACCAGTGAGGTTTCCTGGTATGATTAAAATGTAATGATGCTCAAAGACCCAAATGTCCTAACTAGTGAGAATTTGTGCTGCCCATTGAGAACAGATTTGTAGAGCAAAGAAGTTGGTGCTGAGGACCATGCATGTTTCAGGGGGGTCATTTTAGCTTGGCTGGTCCTGTGAGCTGAGTGCCTATTATCAGTTATCTGCACCACACGTTCTTCTGATACACATCATGCAGCCTTGTTTCATCTGATAAGAGTTCATTCTGCGTGCTCAGAGACTGTCCTACAATGGGATTCAAAGTGTAGCAAGCAGAGACAATTGGAGTAGTTGCTTAAAAAACCACACTCATGATCTGAACTGTTGTGGAGCTTGCAGGAGAACCCAGAGCAGCACACCTGGGCATACAAATTGCCACAATGGAAATATTTGTTCCTGTTCTCTTTCTTTGTCCAAGAGTGGAGAAAAGCGATAGAGATTCTCCTGTTTTTGCAATTCATGCCATCATTTATGGAGAAGTGGCTGAGCAAGGGGTTTGACATTGATGTCCTGAAAAACAGTTTCTCATAGAAAGAGATCATTGTGGATTGATCTCATGCATGAGACACGAGTCCCAGTGATTGTATGCAAAATTTGGTTTAAATTAACATGTGAGCTTTCAGGTTAGCTCATACTGCAATAAGAACGATGATCTGTCCATCTTGTGTGTCTAAAGCAAGTAGTGTGGATGTCTGAATGTCCTTAGTGGCTTTCTCTGTGAAAAGTAATGGCTATAATAACTTCCTAGACTCTTATCCATCCATGAGTAAGTAAAAATCAATTGACTGGCTGCCTCATTGTTTTGCATAGTTGCTTAAGGTCTTACTTAAGTAGGATTTATGCTTGAGTTAAGAAACAAAACTTTCTGCAGATGCTGGTATGTTTGTGCTTACCACTCCTATACTTCTGTATCTTTCTAGTGTTTGTCTCAGTTTCTATTCTGTCATCTAGATGTGGAAATCTGGGGGTTATTTTCATTCTCAACTTTGAGCAGATAGAGGCATAGATCATATACCTTGCTCCGTACCCTCATTTTGAAAAGGCTCATTGTAAATGAAGAATTCTGTATAAGTGAAGGGACACAGCCCAGATAATCAGTTAGCAAGTATATTCCCCAAATGTGTGTGATTTACACCTTCTGTGTAGCAACACACACTGGCCACAGGTCCCAACATTTTTTTTACTTTTTTTTTTTTTTAATTTTTACAAGACTCTAGGTTATTATTCCTTCTCTATTTGATCTGAGTGCTGAGATACAACTTCCTATTGTGCTCTCCATTTTTTTTTTTTCTTTTACTGATACATGTAGTCTTCAAAGTCCCATTGTTAGTGATGGAGTCTTTTACAACTTTAATCCGCCAATATTCTCAAGTCAGTCCTTTTGCCTTAGCATTCAGTATTTGTAGAACTTTTGCCACGTCCCAGTGTCAAGCGAAGGGTTGTCCTATAGTGACTGAACACATAAAACCAGGTAGCAATTTCAGAGTGTGACTCTTTTTAGTAGCCAGAGTACCCTGTATTCTGATCGGACTGAGTGGATGATGTCACTTCAGAAAAGAAGTAGACAAGAGTATATTCTCTCAGCTGTTGAATTTAAGACATCATCATGTTTCTGGTCCATTGAAGCCTTATTTTAGTGATAATGATCTATTAGCTCCAGGCTCTGATTGGTATTTAGATGAGCAAGAAAGTTAGGATGAACAGAAGAACCTTGCAGTGGTGTCAAGGAACGTTTTTCACTTATGGAGAGAACTCTGTATAACAGAGGATTCAAGGAATGACAGTTCAGGTTTAGAGTTCTTTTCATTTAATTGCTGCGTGCTAACTGGACAATACATTTGAGTAAGAGGAGAATATCCTTTTAAAGTCCTGGCCAAATTTAGGAGGAATTATCAGCTATGGTAAAAATGGTGCCTAGCTAAGTAACTGTTGGAATAACAACAATTGGCCTAATTGATATAATTACTTTTTGTTATATAAAGTAAGTGTCTTTCAGAAAATGCCTCTTGCACTACTTGTCAGTACTGACTTCTCAAATTTTTAAATTTCAGATATGTTGTACCAGAGAGCTACATTTTGTCTTGTAGTTTTATATTATTTAGCAATATTTATTAGTTACGGTCATTTGGCTTCTCTAGTAGTTATTGTTTTATATGTTTTATGTCCTTTTTTTTTTTTTTATTCAGGATGATTTTCAGCAAAGTAGCTGTTGAGAACCTACTTGCTAGTAAATGCCGGTGTTACAGCATGGATGCGCCTGATGATATGGTCCTTGGGATGTGTTTCAGTGGCTTAGGAATCCCTGTAACACATAGTCCACTTTTCCATCAGGTCAGAGAGTTATCTTTACTAGAATTTGAAATACATTTCATGCAGTATACACATAAAACAGGACTTGTAAATATTGTGAACTTACTAATATTGCAGACTTGATCAATGTGTAATAATGATAACCAAGATGCTGCTGCTGTATGTTATTTCTCTCGAGAACAAGTTTGATCAAGCAAATAAGAATATTCTCAAAGCATGGATTACTACAGTGCTTTAATAATTTGTAAGGTATTTTAGTGACTTTAGGACTACGTTTTGTAAAAAATGCAGTCAGAGATGGGAACTTTGAAAAATAAATAGAATTAGGAACCACGTCTTGAATACTTGTGATAGGTCCTCTAAGAAAAGAAAAAAAAAACCACACCACAATACTTTTTTCTTCAGGTAATGGAGAACTGACTGTGAAATTTTTCAGTAAATTTGTTTTTGCTACTTATCCAATTTTTCTATTGATTCCATGTTTACAATTCTGAAATATCTCATTAGTGAAGATATAAAATGTAAAAGTATTCCCAGAACCATTCGTTTTGTTGTGGATTCTGAAGAATGGTATAAATAGGATAAATTGCCCTATGCTAGCACAAGGGAAAAAGATGTCACAAAACACAATTTTCTTGTGAGTAGATTTTCCAGTCTGGGGGAAGTGTGTTGGAATAGATTTTAATCTTGTTTCTGTTTTCCAGAATACTTAACAATCTAACTGTTGTGTCACAGTGGAAAACACAATGCATTGAGTCTCAGAGAGATTTGTTGCGTTGTAAACCACATAAACACTTTACCTTCTTCCCATGGCATTAAAGAGAAGAAGCACTTACGATTTTTCCTGAACAGTGCACAACATTTTAAAAATCAGCATTTCAATCAGTGTAGTGTTTGAGGTTTTGCAGGTGTTAATCTAGTTGAAAAACTGGGAAGATGTGTGTAGCTGATATGAACTGCAGTTAAGATAATAGGCTACTTGAAAATCAGTAAATTGCCATGTAATTCCAAGCAGCTGTCAGTGGGAGGGGGGGAAGTTTGCTATTTAACTTATCAGTTTTTCTTCTGTTAAGATTTTATTTCTGATTACTATTTAGAGAAATGGGAAGACTGAGAATGCACTATTCGATATTTTAATTCCTTGTCCATATAAAAAATCATACCTGTTTACTTTCCTGTTTTGTTTATCATTGCTTACTCCTTTCAGTATGGAAAGAAAGTAATGCATCTTATAAAATCTATTGAATAATTTGTGCTTGCACAGGCATTTTAAAAAAAAAAAAAACAACCCACCTAATTAAAGGAGAGTTGGAAAGAACAGAACACATTTCACAGATTTGTAGGAATGACCATTATACAACAAAAGAAAGCACTTCCTTGTGGTCCTCAATGGTGTGCATTTGATACTGAATCACTTTGAAAGTTAAATCCTAGGAGGCTGATTTTCCACATGAGAACTACACTTGAATTGTAATTAATCTTTACTGCCACTTATAAAAAATTCAAATTTAACATACCTTGAAGAGAAATTAACCCTGGATGTAAAACTACTGAATAAAATTGGAGTGTTTTTATTCTAAGAATTCCACTGTTATGCAACAAATACTTTAACAATAAGAAAACCAAAATTGGATTTTCTGTCAACCAGAAAAATGTTTTTTAAAGAGTTGACTGAAATATTGTGATGTACAATGTTCCTTGAAGTATGAATCCAAAATTGGACTAGGTATATATTATGAAACAGAAGCAAAGATATCTTCATCCTTAGAGTGTCTATGATGTAATAGAGTTTGCTTGCTCTTACTAGTTTCTTGTTTGCTACATGCTAAGGTAGGTACGTTTTTTGTAACCTGTTCCAGAGGCTTTTGACATGATGAGAGAACAAGAACCTTCCCATGTGGAGTAGCAGCCAAGATTGTGGTTTTCAAATACAAAATCTCAGCAAAAGCAACGTATTTGGCTTTTGTAGAATACCAAATACAAATTCTAGCACCAAAAAAAAAGGCAAAGATTACAATAATTGGTTGCACAAAATGTCAGGAAGAAGAAATTAATGGAATTTAGATCTTAAGGTCAACCACAGACTATAAAGCAGTATGATTATTAAAAGAGTAATGTAGTAAGAATGATAGTTATTGGAGCAGATCTCATTCTTTTAGAATTACCAAAACACCAAAATTTTGTCTTTAGATCGATAAAAGCTAACTGATTTTCAAACAGCAAAAACCTTTGGTCTCAGATTCAATTCTTCAGGTTTTTGAAACCTAAACGCTCATTAAAGAATTTTTCAGAAGTCTTGCAGGAGGTAGCTCCCTGTTGATTTTGGTAGTGATTTTTTTTAAAAATAAGCACTCTGCGGTTTAAACATAAAAAAACAAACCAACCAAAACTGAACAATAACATGTATCGAGATTTCTTAATGTCAAATTCTGTTGCCTGTTATGAATGGAGTGTATATGGAACTGCATGAAGAACGCAGCAGGCAGAATTCATTAATACCACTGTAAGTTTATAAAGTGTGCAGTATTAAATCAGTTAAAAGCTTAGGCATCAAATCAGTGTTTCAGTATCCAAATCACTCAATTTTCTTCTTGTGTTTTACATCTAGAAAAAAATATTTGCCTTTCATGCATTTCTCTTCACAAAAACTCTATTTACAATGGAAAAATCTAGTTATTTTACCAGGTACCACTACAGGTGGGTTTTTATCACAGAATCATAGAATGGTTAGGGTTGGAAGGGACCTTCAAAGGTCATCTAGTCCAACCCCCCTGCAAGAAGCAGGGACATCTCCAACCAGATCAGGTTGCTCAGAGCCTCATCCAGCCTGGCCTTGAACGTTTCCAGGGATGGGGCATCCACCACCTCTCTGGGCAACCTGTTCCAGTGTTCTGCAACTCGCATTGTGAAGATTTTTTTCCTAATATCCAATCTAAATCTACCTCCCTCTATTTTAAAAACATTACCCCTCGTCCTATCACAACAGGCCCTGCTGAACAGCCTCTCCCCATCTTTCCTATAAGCCCCCTTGAGGTACTGGAAGGCTGCAATAAGGTCTCCCCAGACCCTCCTCTTCTCCAGGCTGAACAGCCCAAACTCTCTCAGCCTGTCCTCATAGGAGAGGTGCTCCAGCCCTCTGATCATCTTCGTGGCCCTCCTCTGGACCTTCTCCAATTGGTCCATGTCCTTCTTGTGTTGGGGACTCCAGAACTGGACGCAGTACTCCAGGTGGGGTCTCACCAAGGCAGAGTAGAGGGGCAGAATCACCTCCCTTGACCTGTTGGCCACGCTCCTCTTGATGCAGCCCAGGACGCGGTTGGCCTTCTGGGCTGCAAGGGCGCATTGCTGGCTCATGCTGAGCCTCTCGTCCACCAGCACTCCCAAGTCCTTCTCCTCAGGGCTGCTCTCCATCCATTCTCCGCCCAGCCTGTATTTGTGCCTGGGATTGCCACGACCCAGGTGCAGGACCTTGCACTTGGCCTGGTTGAACTTCATGAGGTTGGCACGGGCCCACCTCTCCAGCCTGTCCAGGTCCCTCTGGATGGCAT
>WHYT01016433.1:232440-385193 GCA_009806455.1 Tetrax tetrax
AAAAAAAAAAAAAAAAAGAAAATCCAGAGTTTAAGCAGTTTGTTAATTGTCAAAATAAAAAGCCACTCAAGAAAATTTTAGCTGGGAAAATTATTGTGCATCATCAACTCGTTTGTGCCCACTTCTCTACTGTGTATTTCAAACAGCTGTGACTTCGTAGGAACATCTGTCGCTCATGGATGCCACAGGACAAAGTGGTTAAGGTGCCTTCTCTGCATGTTGAAGCAGTAATTGAAGTGGGCTGGTACGTATGCTGTGTACTCAGATCTGACTCAAAGCACTTCAGTAATGTACAGAAAAGATGCTGAAAGAAGCAGCCACCACCAACCATAGCCAATGTTACAACTCAAGGTCTCGGCCGTCCTTGCCATTTACCCTTGAAATTCCTTTTGAAATGTAGCAGTTGTGGACCACGGTCAAAGATGAAGGGGATGGACCATGTGAGCTTTGGACGATGTGTTGGGACTAGCTGGGACAGCCTCCAGATCAGGGCCTGATCAGTCTGTTTATATTGAAGCTCATCCCAGTCCCCACAGCAGGAGCTCATGTGTTGGCCCTAGTTCTACAGGCCGGCAGGCACTGCACCTCATCTTCACAGGGGTGCTGTGTGATAGTGTCTGGTACCTCCTCCCCAAAAGCCGGGGAGAACAGCGAGAAATAGAGCCCGTATTCCTCAGGAAGGAGGGAAACATTGTATGACTGAAGACCTAGTGAGTTCCTTGGTTATCTTAAGGAAAGCTCTCACTGGTCCTGCTTCAAGTTAACTGTTTCCTAGCTAGCAAGGCAGCAGAAGTGATGCAGAATATAACTCCAAGTAAACACGGGAAATAACAGCCCCTGTCAGGTCAAAATCAGTTATATCTCAAGAGGCATTAGTAGCTCTGTGCTTATGAAGGACAGTCAATCACAAGTGTTGAAGGAATGGGCAATGTTGGCCAATTCACCAGCCTTTTTTCCAAATACTTCGTAGGACTACTCATCTCACTAATGTTCTGCTTGCAAGCTCCCTTTGCTTGCATTTGGAAACAAGTACGGCTCTGTTCTTCAGGAATGTTTCCTTGAGGCAGCCCTTCACACGGAGCAGATCAGGAGCTCAGCTCCAGGCGCAGAGCTTTGACTCAGCCTACACTGTGGTCCCATGGCCTCATTCTGCCCGTTCACATAGCTCTGCTGAGAAGTTCTCTTGACCTGACAAACCAAATTAAGAATTTGTTCTTTCTCTTATCATTACGTTTTTTTCGGGCTAGAATTTTCCTGTGGCTGGATTATGTGTTAACCAAAATTCTTCTGATCTTGCCAATGCTAGTTCTAGAATGACTTTACACTTAATAAACAGTGAAATATATTTTTTTTAACCAAATAAAATGTGAATAATCATCCCATAATTGGCAGGTTGTTATCTTCTTGTGAAGAACTCTGTCAAATGCAGTTTGCATGTCTCAAAAAGATTAAAAATCCTATCAGATTAAAGCACAATTTTGTTTTACAGGAGCTGGCTTACCTCTGTCGTGGTTTGCCTCTTGTTCACCTAAGTGGTATAATTAACACTTCAACAAATGCTTGCTTTAGAAGCCTGTAATTGTCCTGCCAGTCTTTCAAAACTTAATGGTATTTGCTGTCCTTCCAGCATCATCTTAGGTGCTGCTTATAATGAGTGTTTTCATGACCTTTGTTAGCAATTCAGCCACTTAATTCTTAAAATCTTTCTGGTTTCTTGAATGAATGTCCTGGAAGGTCGGATGGGTTATGGTGAAGAGAGTAGAGATTGTAGAAATGTAGAAAGCAAAGGAACGAGATGCTGAAGTTAAGCTGTGAAAACCTATGGAAGTCTGTGCAGCCTTTATGTCCTCACATTAGTGCACGCAGCCGTATGCTCATAGATTTAAACACTGATCTCCACGTTGGAGTCAGTCTTAGCAAACCTTTCCAAGAAGTTTCTATCGTACTTATCACTGCTAGGACAAAGGATTGTGGATTTACCTCAGTGATGGAGAAGCTCATGCTGCAATTAATTGCTTTTGTTCCTTGTGCATAAATTTGTGGTTGTGTTCCAGCCCCCGCAGAACTGAGACACGGAGTGGGTGGGTTAACTCCCACCCTTACATCCACCTGCCTACAAGCAAGATCCCAAAATAGCTGAAATTACAGCCAGTTTTAAACAACACAGCTAATGCGTCAAACATAATTAAAGCACTGGTCTTCTTGGAAAGCTCTGTTCAAGCACCACAACTCTCCGTGTGCTGAAAAAGGCAAGACTGTAGTGCAGAGGACTCTTAACTGTGGCACTGAAGAGACCCCAAGAAGTGCTAATGTGGCCTGGCTCCTTGCTTTGTCATTGCCTGCATCACATGTGAAGAGGTACTGAACAGAAGCATTCAATGCAGTGAGATGAGTCAGTCAGAGTTTGCTTGTCAACACTCATTTCAGTAGAAAATATCTTCCTTTCAGATTGGAGTTGTTTGCTTGTCAACACTCATTTGAAAAGGCCTGAGTGGGGCAGAGTCCATCTAACAAATGATGTGGGAAAGGTGAACAGGGAGTGATTTTTCTCTCTCTCTCATAATGCAGCTGCTGAGAGGTACACAACAAACTTGTCAGGGTGGTTTCCACACAGGCAAGTGTGTTTCTGTAGCACAAAACTGAACTGCAGAACCTGACAGCACAGGCTGTGCAGAGGCTGGAAAGTGCAAAAGGGCTTAAAAACAGATTGTACAAGATCCATAAATGGCTGATAAACACAATGGTGTTCAAGAAACATTTTCAAGCTAGGTCTCTGAATTACTACCTGACACTGGGCAGGTACACTGGGCGAAATGGACCTGACTCAGTATGACTCTTCCCGTGTAATACTGGTATGGACAAAGTTCAGTTCAAAGGGAAGACTTGGGGGTTTTGTTCCTACCAATGGTGGTTATGGCTTCAGTTCCTATGCCTGTACAGAGTATCCTGTGGTTGTGCAAGTCCAGGAGCATTCCAGATATAATGGATTAGAAGAGAGAATCTGTCTTTTCTTTGCTGTGACAATGTCTGAGGAGCCCAGACAAGAAAATGGTTGTCAAGGCTTGAACGATGGGCCATGCATGCAGGCAACCTTATGTGCTGGTTCACCACAACCTATGGGCCAAGAAACATGCCAAAGTCAAAGCTTGTCTCTGCGAGGCAGCCAGCTAAGCTCTCTTTGCTGAACAGGGTTTTAGGATCCCAGAGAAACTGAGCAACTTTTCCTATTGGGAAGTGAGCAAGCTTTGGAATTGATATGTCAATGGCATCAGTCCTGTCTGTCAGTAGTCTCCCTAGCAAGAAGGCCGATCACTTTGAGAGATGGTCTCCACCACTTCTAAACCCTGCATTACAAATAGGAGTTAGGTTTGATCTCCTGGGGATCGTATTTGAGGAAAAAGTGATTTGAGGTCAATCTGCTCCAAAGTCTAACTAGAAACGCCAGCTATTCTGTGGAAGGCAGAGTTAAACCTGAGTTCTTTACAAATCCTGTGTTTCAGAGGAATAATTTATGCCTTTCCCTCATTTGACTGACTTCCAGGGTCCTCAGACAGAGCACAATAACTCAGCATGCCTCCACCTGGACAAAACAGTCCTTTTTGATCCAAGGACTGAACCTCTTGGTTCAGCAGTCACTTGGATCGTCCTGCTAGGCCACATCTTAATTCCAGACATCCTTGGATGAGCTAGCGGGGCCTGCTCCTTCCTCAGACACTTTGCCAGCCCCGAGGTATTGAGGAATTGGGTTGGGCTTGGCAAAGCTGTGCTGAGCTTCCCTACAGCACTGGATAGTCTCCTTTCGGGTTGCTGATACTCTGGTAAGCGCTGCCTGGCATCACTCAGATTGTTTGGATGGCCGTCTGAGGACTAAAGAAGCAGTGATTTACCAGTTCTTTGAAAGTTCTCAAAGACTTAGAGATCCACATCCCACCTTTCCCATCTCCTGCTTTTCTTCCCTCTGCTTTGCTACACCATGGTTTTCTACCTTTGCAGGTTGAAAGGAATGGGCATTTTAGGTTACACATCTGTTTGAGACGAAGTGTTCTTGAACACCTTTATGCAAATGGCAACCTCAGCACAGCTCAGGCAAATACGGCATCAAGGGACCTGCGCACCTACTACAGTTAACCTGTGGAGCAATACTTCCACCAGTTCCTGGTATGGACAGCACATAGGCCTATAAAACCTAAATTTCATGGATTCATAGAATGGTTAGGGTTGGACGGCACCTTTAAAGTTCATCTAGTCCAATCCTCCTGCAAGGAGCAGGGACATCTTCAACCAGATCACATTGCTCAAAGCCCTGGCCAACCTGACCTTGAACATTTCCAGGGCTGGAAGTTTGCTTTCCTAAAATTCAGGGTCCTGACTTTACTCTTTGCCTGACTCATTTCCCTCAGGACTGCAAACTCCACCAGTGCACGATCACTGCAGCCCAGGCTGCCTCCAACCTTGAGGTCACAGGTTAGCTCACTCGCACTGGTGACCAACAGGTCCAGTGTAAATTATCATTCAGACAACTCCAGTAATTCAGAAGTGGTATCTGGATTTGTGGTGTCCTCTGACACACTGCAATTCCTGCTGCCCCTTGCCTCTAAAGTTAGTAATTTATTACTGAAACCGCAGCAAACTGGCCAAGAGATGAGGGAGGCAGCTGTGTGGAAACACGACCTTGAGCCAGTGCAGTGCCACCGTCACCCAAACCCAGCTCTCAGGGACTTGCTTCTTGAAAGCTGAAGCTCCAAGCAGGGAAGTTTCTTGATCTTGTCTATAATTTTCACTTGTGCATGGCAGGTACTCTGCCTTGTACATCCTGCAAAGCCCCTTTAATGCTGGACCTGTGAACTGAGCCATGCCTTTTCTTCTGGCTTGAGATGAGGAAGAAGACGGAGCCCAGCTGGGCTGAAATACTTACTCCAGGTGAGTATGTCATTGACTCGGGTCAGTATTAATCACACTCAGTCCCTGAGGGGATTGGAGCCAACGCTGTGTCAGCTGCTTCTGTGTGAGCAGATGCCTCGTACTTTACTCCCCTTGGGGAGTGCCTGTCAGAGCCATTTCTCAAGAGAACGGCCCATTTGCACGGAAACTCAGAATATCCCAGCACCTCTGGGGGTCACCTGGCCCAGCCCCCCTGCTCAAGCAGGCCCACCTAGAGCTGGCTGCCCAGGATCCTGCCCAGATGGCTCTTGGATATCTCCAAGGATGGAGACCCCACCACGTCTCTAAGCAGCCTGTGCCAGTGTTTGACCATCCTCGCAGGATAAAAGGGTTTTCTTATGTTTCATTGGACTTACCTGTGCTTCAGTTTGTGCCCTTGTCCTGTCGCTGGGCACCACTGAGAAGATTTCAGCTGTGTCTAATCTATGCCCTCCCATCAGGTACTTATTGACAAGATCCTCCCTCAGCCGCTGCCTCTGAGAAGTCTCTGAAGCTGCTGACCAGGGGTGCAAATCCAATTTATTTTTACTTATTTGACAGGATCTCTTTAACCTGGCAAAGTGACTCCAGGCACTTCCCTCTGGAGCCTGTTTACAGGTTTTTAATAACTGTCACGGTGCCAGGCATTTGCTGCACGGTGAGAAGCTGCTAGGAATAATTAACACCAAGGGGAAAATGTCAAAGAGATTCAAATGTAACATTTATACGAAATGCTGCTGCTTTTAAAAGCTCCTGTCAGCGACAGCACAAAACCTCTGGGTCCTCAGCCCCCCCAGGGTTCATCCCACCTACACTGCTATGCAGAGCGATTCCTTCACCTAGAGCTCCTCTTCCCTGCGAGGCCGCTGCTGGCAGCGCTGCACCAGCTCCTCAAGAGCCACACAAGCTCCTTGGTGCCGTGGCATCCCACACGTGGCACCTTTCTGCAGGATGGGTTACCTTGCAGCTCACGCCCCCGTGGGAGGATGCTCAGGCTGTCTGAATCGCTCACCTCGCATCACAGCTCAGCCTGTCTCTCCTATTGCCTCGCGTCCCTGCTGGGTTGTGCCTCCAGTCACCCCACCACTGTACCCAGCTCTCCAGATCTGCACATCAGTCCTCCAGCACCAGCGATGAGTTACGCGGCACGTTCCTCCTGCTGCCCTCACCCCGCTGGAAATTAATTGGGCGGTTACTGCTGTGATCTACAGGTCTTAAATCTTTTGCTTGTGCTGGAAAGTCTGTTTTCTATTAACACTTTGCCTTCTTGCAGGGCTCATGACCAGCATCTAGCATAAGGACTTCTCCTAGGGATTAGATTGCTTGGACAGCGGAGGCATTGGGAAAGGGACCAGTGATTTCCTCCACCTCTCCACTTGCTCTGCGGTGTCCCTGACACTCCAGCATGGAACTGCCCTTTTCCAGCCAGCACACGGGTGATCTGCTTGTAAGAGTGCGTGCTTCATTGCATCGCTTATTTGCTGGTGAGATTAAAGCTTCTCCATGCCAAAGCTTCTCTACTGGTGCAAAGAATGGAAGACAAGTGTTTGCTACTGAGGTTGAGCAGAGGGTTCAAAGCATCTAAGGGATTGGTACAGGCAGCTACTTCCCTTAACATTCACAAGAAATTGCTTCCATGAGAAAAAACTTAATGTATTTATCCAGTGATTACCCCAATAAGACTGGAGAACCAGTTTATGTCTTCAAAGCTCTTCAAGAGCAGCCAGTTAGCTCAACGGTAGCCCCACTGCGCGTGCAGAGTGTGCCAGGCGAGCTTCGCATTGCTGCCCTCTTGCAAGGAGCCGCTCGCTGGTGTTGGTTTCCCATGTCCCTGTGTCAGCCTCCAGAGGAATCCCTGGTTGCAAGGGCTGGGCTGAGCAGAGCAAAGTTTTTCACAGGAATCATTTAAAGAGGCAATATAACTATGCTTTTTAATTGATTCTCAGGCAGCTGACCTGTGGGTGATAGCTTGGAGAAGACAATTATAAGCTATTTAAATTTGTGAGATAAGAATATTGTTTTCTGTAATGTCCCTGACCCTCCAAAAAGTGTTCTTTTCTCCATTAAATCCTCCTGAATAGTGAAAAAAAATAGTTATTAATTGCAGATTTCCAGATAACCATGACATATTCTCCTCTCCCATCTGCAAATAAAAAAAACCCCTCAAATTTCAGTAGCAATCTCTGTGGAGCGTGTGCTCAAAGAGAATTTATAGATCTATGTTCTTCTACATTACATATGTACATTTATAAGACCTATTTCAAAGACCCGTGATTCTGTCAAACCTCCGAGGAACTGATCATACACAGTCAGCACCGTTACGATCCTGTATTTACATCTCTCTGTCACTGGCCTGGGAAATAATGGTACAATAGAGGGGAGCATATGGTTAATGATTTGTACTGTCCTGGGTAATTTTCTCAGGTGTTCCTAATGCCTTTGTTGGCCAAATCCCTTTCTGAAGTACCCTCTTCACCTGGGCTAAAATACCCCAAAGGGATCCAAGCATGAAAGGTCGAGGCTTAGACCCCACAACTGCAACTCTTTCTGCCTAAACTCTTCAGACACTCAAATACCCTCTAGTGAGAGCAGCCAGAGCATCCTCAATCATGGTGGTTTGCAGATAAGATGTCTCTACACCTACTGATGGCGATAGGATATGTTTATCCCATCCAGAACACAAAGCTTTGCATCACCCAGGGACACAGTGGTGACAGCGTTACCTACAAGATGTGAAATTCTCTGAGAAGGAGCCTGAACACCCCTCTCTCAGCTTTAAGCGGAAACCCTCGGTGCTGCCTGGAGCTGCTGGACCGCGCGGAGCAGCGGTGGCAGCAGGTTGCTGTTGAAGATGTTCTGTTTTGCACAGAGCACTTACACACCCAGAGGAGAAGCGTATAAATCCCGAGTCTGCCCCTCCGCTGGCTGCTTAGCTGCTGGATCTGCTGAGGTAAATAAATGCAGGAGGCCCCCATGCAGATGATGAGGCTGCAGTTGCCCATCTCTGCTACTGAGAAATGTTTAGCAAAGTTCTGGCTGGCGCACTGTGGACGTGGAGCATCTCTGCAGCAGAGGTTCATCTGCATCCCCCGTTACAGTACCTGCGAGACCAATTAAAAAAATGAACGTGGTGTTCGTTATTGAAGATTGAGCTTTTACATCTCAGCCACTGTGAGTAATATTGCAAGACTCTCTTAATTCTGTCTTTTTAGAATTTATTTTTAAATGCACTCTTTGTAATATATCTCATGGAATAACAATTGCACAAACAGAAGTAGCCTGCATTAGACAAATACAAATCACATTTGAGTTGCCTGAGTCATGCCCTTCAGGGTACAATTAATTATTCAAGAAGTACACATACAAATGTTGTGTAAGAGCTCTCTTCATACAGAAATTATCAAATATGTTTAAAAATTTACTAAGGACGAGACAAATAGCTTCAAATAACTTTGTGAACTTCTAATTATTTTCAAGATAGGTTCAAAGCCAGTATAAAATGTCTGTGCATAACTCAGTGCATAACTCATACTGCTACAAGCTAAGTGCTCAGGGGCAAGTAGAGCTCCCAGGACAAAATCATACCATAATCCCTGATTCCTTTATTATTCAACACTATATCGCTGCCCTCGTTGACTTCTTCTTGAGATCACCAACAGTCGTAGCAAGACATCCTGACCCCCTGATACACCCTGCCAGCAGCACCCCTTTCCAGAGCAAGGCTCACGCCTTGGACCTCTCTGCGTCACCTCCGTTCCCCAGCAGCATCCTTCCCAGGCAGCATTAGTCCACAGCTGATCTGAAACTGTGGTCTGATTTAAAACAAAACCAGAGTAAAGCCTATGTTTAAATCACTTACTAGAAGAGGTTATTGAACAGAAAATTATGACCTGTTGTTTTTTTCCTAGCAGCCAGAAGCAGGAATTTTAAGTAATAAGCTACTGAAAAATGAGCATTATCATCTCTACTGTCTCAAATAATTTTCTTTATGAATAAGGGAGATTAAAAAAAAAAAAGGATATTTACTCACAAGCTGAATAATATAACAATTTTTTATTTCTCTAATTATTTGTCAGAGTTGTAGATGAGACCTGCCAGACAGGTCTGTAAAAACAACAGAGGTGGATTAACCTGGTGGGCAGGCGTTCTGCAAAGCTCTAGACATTTCATCAGTCCTGCAGGGATGATTGCAAGTCTGTCGGCTCCTCCTCAAACACTTTGAACTTTCAGACCACTTGGCTCTCAGAACCAGTGTTGCATAACAAATCCCATGACATGTAAGACTCTTAGCGTCTCTTTTTCATAGTCTTAAATTTGACTTCCCTGCCAAAATAGTCTTCTCTATTTCTTCCTTTCTTTCTCAGTGCTCTTCTTCCCCCCACAGCTTGTTTTTTTGCCTTATGAACCTAACATCCAAACATAGATTTAGCAGGGAGGCTAAGCAGGCCTCAGTCATCCCCTCATTCCAACTAGGCTGGTGTGCCAGTGACATTGGCACAGCTGTCTTGTTTAAACCAAGGCTACCTGTGGAGCTGAAAATGCCCAGAGCACCTCAGATTTATTCTCCTGCTACTCCTGCATCCCGCTCTGGAGTCTCCAATATAAGAAAGACATGGACCAGTTGGAGAGAGTCCAGAAGAGGGCCATGAAGATGATCAGAGGGCTGGAGCACCTCTCCAGTGAGGACAGGCTGAGATTGTTGGGGCTGTTCAGCCTGGAGAAGAGGAGGCTCCGGGGAGACCTGATAGCGGTCTGCCAGTACCTCAAGGGGACCTACAGGAAAGACAGGGAGAAACTCTTTAATAGGGCCTGCCGTGATAGGATGAGGGGTAATGGTTTTAAAATAGAGGGAGGTAGATTCAGACTTGATATAAGGAAAAAATATTTTACAATGCGTGTTGTAGAACACTGGAACAGGTTGCCCAGAGAGGTGGTGGATGCCCCATCCCTGGAAACATTCAAGGCCAGGTTGGACTGAGCTCTGAGCAACCTGATCTGGTTGGAGATGTCCCTGCTCCTTGCAGAGGGGTTGGACTAGATGACCTTTGAAGGTCCCTTCCAACCCTAATCATTCTATATTTCTATGATTTTTGCCACTCTATTCTATGCACTCACATACCAGCATATTTGACTACATTTTACTCCCAGGGAGTAAAATATCTCTCAGCCATCTTAGGCACTTGGCAGCACCTTTGCAAATCTGCCTTCTGTATTTTTAACAGCCAGTCCCTTACTGGATCTTAAGGTTCCTGTATGTAAACGCTGAATGCATTTAGGATTTGGCCTAACAAATTAGGAAGGAAGAATTATAAACTCCTGGTGAACACACTCAAAGTGGAATAGCTTTATAGGAGGAAGCAGCTCAGCAGCTCAGTGCTATAAAACACAATGAAAAGGGGAGAGATTTGCAGCCTGTAGTGACCAATGCACAGTTACTACATTGTTTGTAACCAGCTCCTCTGCACCAAGTACCTGTGAATACTGCAGTGGTATCATTTCTCTACAAAACTGGGAAGAAATTCTCCACAGCCAGTGGAATTCCTTTTGACATCCCTTTCCCAGGAAATCAAGCCATTTTGCTCCCTGCTATGCCTAAGAGTCACCAGCTCAGTGCACTGAGTGGCTGTCGTAGCTCAGAAGTGCCGAAAACACTGGACGAGCCCAGGGCCATTCTGGTTTTATTTTATTTTTAGAGCTGCTACCTGGTGCCTGCACCAGCAGCCTTGAGGCACAGCAGTGACAAAGCTGGGGGCTGACTCCACACTGCCCTTCATCCCCCAGTCTCTCCACATGGCAAGACCACCTACCTGCCGCCTCCTCCGGCACCTGCGATCGGTACAGGAGCTCTCTGTGTCCCACCAGCGCACGTGGGTCCCATACCCAGCCAGGGCTCTGTATGCCCTGGAACAGGCTGCCCAGAGAGGTGATGGATGCCCCATCCCTGGAAATGTTCAAGGCCAGGCTGGATGGGGCTCTGAGCAACCTGATCTGGTTGGAGATGTCCCTGCTTCTTGCAGGGGGGTTGGACTAGATGACCTTTGAAGGTCCCTTCCAACTCTAACCATTCCATGATTCTATGATTCTATGCACATACAACGTTCAGCGGCAGGATCCCTATGTCCCACATCAGCCTCATAGAGCTGGATATGGGAGAATATTCACTTTCATCCATTCCCTCTCCTGTGCTCACAGTGACAGTGCCGCCCATGATGTTTTCAGTATATGAAGCATTGCCATTCATTGCTGGATATTTCATATCTCCCTTTCAGTTCTCTCCTTTTGCTGCACACCCCAAGCAGCATCAGGTGGATTTTGGACAGCCTTTGACATTTTTTTTCCTCAATCCTGTAATTTCTACAAAAGCCATCCAGCATTATGCTTTACATATTGCTGTCGGCTGCACAGGTTAAACCCCCGTGGCCTTCAGCAGGTGTCACACAGGTTAGGAAACAGCTGGAGGCGGCCCCTTAACATGTCAAGGAGCTCTTAGAGCACTTGACAATGGGATTTCAAACTGTGTTTAGTAAGAGGCAACATCATACTAAAGCAGTAATCAAACAATTTCAAAGTGCTTCCTAACTATGTTCACAGTGAGAAAACCTTTCTGGTTCTTTTCATCCTCAGAAACTGCATCAAAACAACACCTCCAGCAGCTCACACTAGTGCTGAGACGAACAACAGCCACGAACTGGTCCTGCACTTACGTGTCGTGCTTCCTAAAGGTGAAAGTAAATGATGCGTTACTCACAAAAACTTAATGAGCCTTACACACAGCTTCTCAGGGCAGTCCTGAAGCATAGGGTTGGGTCTGCACAGATTCAGTCAGCAAGTAATAGAATCGTAGAAGGGTTTGACCATCTAGTCCAATCCCCCCTGCAAGAAGCCGCGGCATTTTCAACCAGATCAGGTTGCTCAGAGCTCAGTCCAACCTGGCCTTGAATGTTTCCAGGGATGGGGCACCCACCACCTCTCTGGGCAACCTGTTCCAAAGTTCCACCACCCTCACTGTCAAATTTCTTTTTTCCTTATGTCCAGTCTGAATCTACCTCCCTCTATTTTAAAACCATTACCCCTCATCCTATCACAACAGGCCCTGCTGAAGAGTTTCTCCCTGTCTTTCCTGTAGGCCCCCTTGAGGTACTGGAAGACCGCTATCAGGTCTCCCCGGAGCCTCCTCTTCTCCAGGCTGAACAGCCCCAACTCTCTCAGCCTGGCCTCATAGGAGAGGTGCTCCAGCCCTCTGATCATCTTCATGGCCCTCCTCTGGACTCTCTCCAACAGGTCCATGTCTTTCTGGTACTGGAGACTCCAGAGCTGGACACTACTCCAGGTGGGAGACACCAGAGCCGCCTTAGGCAGAGAGAGACCCTGTTCCCTGCATATGGAAAGCCTCTTTCCCTACATTAAGAATAAAAGAAAGATGCTTCATCTTTGTTCTTGGATGTAAAGTATTCAATACCTCCTTTCCAGAAGCATTCTCTTTCCTGTATAAAATTTGCTTTCAAGCTCTGTGTATTTGTACTTCCAAGTTTAACTGGAACTTACCGTTCCCCTACTGGGGGGTTCACATTTTGGATGTGGGAAGAATTTAATTTTCACAACTTCATTTGCATCTATCTGCTTAACCAATAAAGGCATAAAGGTGGTGCTGCAGATTCCTCTGGGATGTGTACCCATTGTAAACTGGTGGTTTTGGGGCCTTCTCACCACTGCTAGAGAGGGTCTCCTGAGAAGTAACAGGTACTCAAAGATACCTGAAGTTACAGGGTCCCATTCTCTTCTCACTATGGACATCGGTATATTCAGCCACAGGTTTTAAGTTTGGAAGGAATTAGTTACTGTCTAGTCCGATGTGCTGCAGAATGGAAGGCGTATGGCCTACTGAATGCACAATTTAGGGGAAGAGTAAGGTGGTCAAGATGGGACCTTGCTGAAGGGACCGATTTTTTTTTTATTTCATTTTAAAGAAAGTCAAAATACGTAATTGTTGCATAAACTCAAGTATTCAAAGACTGATGGCATCTCAGTTGTTTTTCGTCATGCCATTTTCCACTGAAACCCTTCTTTGTGAGTACATGAAGGAGAAGCTGGAGCAGTGGTGCCGCACGAGCGGCAGCAGTCTACCAGCAAGATGATGGGTGTAGGGCACATATTGGTTGAAGTGGGAACAACAAGACAGGAAAAATAAGTTCTGGGGTTTTTTGAAAAACCCTGCGTGACCTCGGGCAAGTTACTTTATTGCCTGGTGAGATGTGATAGATTCAGATGTCAACCAATACCACAGTTTCATGGCTGTTAAAATATAGGAAAGTCCATGGAAATTTGTGGATTGCAACACATTTGAATGTAAAGCCAGAGATATTTAAAACTAGACACCTGGAACAAAAAAAAAACTTTAGTGAAACATGGGTCTCCATTTTATTTTACCTCAGTTTTCTGGCCACTGGAATAATCTGTAGCTGTTTGATTAAAGCAAATTTTATTTCCACTCATGTTTTATACGTGATAGATGAGTCCTCAGTACTTGTTTGGTACACATGTATGTTTGTGTACATATACATGAGCAGAGTAATTGCACAAGTCCTAAAAAAAAAAAAAGGTTTTCAATAATTTTTTTTTTTTTTTTATGAAACCCCCAAAGAGGCACTTTATAGCACAGACTCATTTTGGCTGACAAATATATTTTACATACTACTCCTTACATCAGCTCTGCCAGCTCTTCTTTGCTAGGAAATTTGAGGTTTGGGAATCGAGACAAACAGAATGTATGTAAAATAAAACCTAAACCTACGTGATATAAACAGTGTCAGCCACCGAGTTATAAAACCTAATGTATTGAAAGCCATTAGTGGTAATTCCAGCTATGTCTGGCTGTCAGAAAAGAATAGATTAAAATATTTTAAAAGGCTAAAAATGATAGATGTTTCTCTTGATTTAAAGTCAAGATTCAGAGGCGAGGTGAATTGTTTGTTTTCAAAGAAAAAGAAGGAAGATAAAGATAAAGAGGTATCATCTGTTTGGTTCACCTCTTAGACACCATGCAAACTAAGCTTTTGCCCAAATAGAAATTTCTGCGGATGTCATATTTGAACAACCGCCTTCCACCCTTAGTGAGGTAACAGGAACGAGCGCAGGATCAGAACCCCTTGAGGAAGCGCTCTTGAAACCTCCTCCCTGCCTGTGGGTACCTCTGCACGCCACCTTTTAAACTCCCTGGAGTTATTTTGAAACGACCAGAGCAGAACACCTATGACCTGGTGGTTTTTGGAGTCCCTTTTCTCTCTGAATGCCATTCAAGCTCTGGAGTGTGTTATGCAGTCCCTCTTATGTTATGCAGCCTGCAAGAGTCTTTCATAGGAATGAAGTGGATCACAAAGCAATTCCTCAGGTTTACGGCTCATTTCAATAAATCTGAACAAGAGCAAGAGATTTTTGCTGATATTCTATTGTCAGAAAATTTTTCCTCCTTTAGTAGGAAAGTCCAAGTTGGTAAGTCTACAAAGTCCTCTTCAAAAAAAATAAACTTCTGATTATACTGTTCAAAATCAAAATTAGAGTTGATCAGAAAACTTTTATTAGAAAGACATTTAAGGGAAAAATATTTTTTAAAAAAAAAAAAAACAGTGTTTTCCTGGGGGAAATTTCTTTTTTTTTGCATAGGTTTGAAGGGACTCACAGTGTTGAACTGTCGTGAATTGTCTTGAGTCTGCAGGGTTCAAGAAGGCCTGGCTACTTCTCCCTTTCCTTTCCTCTGAAATGGTACATCTCAACTTTTGCTCTGGCATGGGTTGAAAAGCAAGGATTTAAGGCCAGCATTTGCCACAGTCTGGATCTTCTGGGCTCAGCTCAGAGCTCAGCATAGCTTGGCAGAGCAATGCATAGGGGAGCATCGCTGCAAAATCTTCCCTCATCTTTGCAGTGCGGAATGGAGCGAATCCAAACCTCTAAATGTCACTGAGCTTTTATCAGTGCTCATTTATCAAAGAACCTGTAACTTCTGTGGTTTCATAGTGAGAAGTGAGCTGATGACACTCTGTGCCTGGCAGGGTGATAAACATCTGTGCCTGGAGACGCTGGCACTTGTACTTCAGCTTGTATGATGGTCATCCAAGAAATTGTCTCTCTCAGGACCCCTGCAGGGACCAACCCTTCTCCCGTTTACTTGAGTGACTATTTGGCCTCAGTGTTCATCCAGAAAATGAAACAGAAATAGTTATCAGTTTTCAGTGAGCAGTTACCAAAATGCATAGAATCATAGAATCACAGAATGGCTTGGGTTGGAAGTAACCTTAAAGATCACCTTAAAGTTCCAACCCCCCTGCCATAGGCAGGGACACTTCCACTAGACAAGGTTGCTGAAAGCACCATCCAACCCGGCCTTGAACACTTCCAGGGATGGGGCATCCACAACTTCTCTGGGCAACCTGTTCCAGTGCCTCACGACCCTCACAGTAAAGGGTTTCTTCCATATACTCAACCTAAATCTACACTCTTTCCATTTAAAACCATTATCCCTTGTCTTATCACTACATGTCCTTGTCAAAAGTCTCTCTCCAGCTTTCTTATAGGCCCCCTTTAGGTACTGGAAGACCACTATCAGATCTTCCCAGAGCCTTCTCTTCTCCAGGCTGAACAGCCCAAACTCTCTCAGCCTGTCCTCACAGGAGAGGTGCTCCAGCCCTCTGATCATCTTCGTGGCCCTCCTCTGGACTCGCTCCAACAGGCCCACATCCTTCTTATGTTGGGGGCTCCAGAACTGGCACAGTACTCCTGGTGGGGTCTCAGCAAGGCTCGACCTGCTGGCCACGCTCCTCTTGATGCAGCCCAGGATGCGGTTGGCCTTCTGGGCCGCAAGCGCACATTGTCAGCTCATGTTGAGCTTCTCATCCACCGGTACCCACAAGTCTTTCTCCTCAGGGCTGCTCTCAATCCATTCTCCACCAAGCCTGTACTTGTGCTTGGGATTGTCCACACCCCTGTGCAGGACCTTGCACTTGGCCTGGTTGAACTTCATGAGGTTTGCATGGCCTCGACTGAGGCAAAAGAGTCGTTGAGTACCTCAGCCTTCTCCATGACCTGGAGGTACTGGAGGTTTCCTTCCAGAGAGGGCCTGCTGTTTCCTTTCTCTCAGGCCCACATTTTCCCTGGTCTTCCTTTTGTCCCTGATATATCTATAGAAGCTTTTCTTGTTGCCCTTGACATCCCCAGCCAGATTTAATTCTATCAGGGCCTTGGCTTTCCTAACCTGATGCCTGTCTGCTCGGACAGTTTCTCTGTATTCTCCCATGCTATATTGCAGTGCCTTGGGCGTGGAAACTGAATGGATTTGAGCCTTTGTTTTTTTAACACAGCACCTGAAAAGCTTCCTTCTGGAGCTTTCATCAGGATCATGTAAGTAGTACTTCTAGAGCTTTGCCTAGTGTTTTTTTTACAATTTTCTGACCCTTAGTGCTGGGTGTCTGCTACGTATTCTGCTCTGATATGCTGCTGAGAGCCACTCAGCTCACTGTCTCTGCATTGTTATCGCTACATCTGCAGTGGGAAACCCTGTGACTGAATGAATCAATATTGCATATGGCCTAATTCTAGGGAGGTAGATTTAATTAGTAGAAGCCATCACTGATACTGTGTTTTTCCATTGTTAGGCCAAATATATCCAAAATTGTCGTTGTCTACTGACGGGGACTCAGGGCATGTGTTAACAGTTTTCTCAAGGACCCAGAAAATTGAGCTGATCCAAATATTACGAGCCAGTCTGGCTCTCAGTGGCAAAATTCTCAGGGCTGGACCAAACAGATGGAAGGATGGGGAAAACTGAGTTTTGGACTGCAAGATGTTAAAGCCATTGGCCCTTGTCAGCATGATGCTTAGCTGTACTCATTCCCGTTAGCCTATGAGATCCTAGGGTTACATCCACACAGATTTTTTTGGCAGGATGTGGTGCTTAGGATGTGGGGCTGTTATTCTTTGCACATAATCACTACAGCAACAGCTGCTTTTAAATAAATAAATACATGTTTGTTTGCATGTTTTATGAGTTTCTTTTGAAGACGTGGATCTCTCTTAAAGCAGCCGATAGAGGTATGCAGAACAGAGTTGGACTCTGTTTCCCTCTAAGAAAAATCAAGGAAAAGGCCTAAAGCTCTTTGCGACCTGCAAAGCCAGTGTTTGCTCCCTTGAGGCGAGCTGAGCACTGGAAGGGAGCAGCAGGCAGAGGTCACCATGATGCAGAAGGCACACTGTCTTTCATCTGAATCAGAGAAATACTGAACAGTGTCCCCAGCTTGCTATGTCCTCCCTTTGCTGGTGTTAGTAGCATTGGCATACATGGGTTTTCACCAAGGACTGGGTGGGGAGAACTTTCTGCAAAATCTCATCTTGGAAACATTACTTAGAAAAGGATTGTTTTAGTGTGTTAACTTCATATTATCACTATGTTGTAGCTTCATATTATGAAGGAATAAATCAATAGGATTCACTAAACTCTAACATACTTGCTCTGGGATTTTTCTATTTAATTTATGTGTTATTTGGTTTGATTCCTGGGGCATTCCTTGGCACACACATGAAACTCTAAGTGAAGGAGATATCAGTCCTGTTTCTGCCTCAAAGCCAGGCAAAACTTCAGGGCAGCCCATCCCAGACCCAATTTCTTCCTGGTGTCTCAGGAGGGATCCCTGCAGGGCAGGAGGTGGCTTTCAGGGCAAAGAGATCAGATACAGGGGGCAACGGGAGGGTGAAAGTGTGTCTTTGGTCCCTGCTACTCTGGAGTGGCACAGAGCACTTTGGCCTTGCACCATGGCCACCCTGGGGATGCAAACAGCAGACACAGCCTGCCCAGAGCCCTGGGAAGCCCGGTGCCTCCCAAGCCCTCAGCAAAGCAGATGAATCTGACAGAGGAGAGTATCAAGAAATCAGAAGGGAGACCTTCAGGAGAGAGCAGATTAGTGTTCAAGGTTGGCACTGACCACTGCATGCACCCTCCCATGGGAGATGCACCCAGGGACCAGAGTTTCTTGCCCTGTGCTATGCCTGGAAAGTGTGAGGTGCTGCTCTCAAAGACCCCTCCAAACTACGCTATGCAGCCCCCAGTACAAGGCTGTTGGTCCACGTGGACACTGCCAATCAGCACGGTACAGCAAACCCAGGGCTTACGGGCTATACGCCCAGATGGAGGTGGTCAAAAATCACATACAAAGGTCTCATTTGAGATGAGAGAGATCACCATCGCATGGTCCTGTTGCAAACTGAAACCTGATTTGGAAAGGATCCTACCTCATGTTCATACAGGCACGGGATGAATAGAGAGGAAAAAGAAGGTAAGAGAGCAATTAGATCAAAACCTTTTCTTCCACAACTGGGCAGGAAAATGAGAAAATCAGTTTCCTGAATCATGTTAAAATATTATTCATGGAAGTCCAGGGCTGTCTTAACATGTAAAGCAGCAATATCCTCTATAATTTGTTTTTCTCTTTTAGAGAAGTCTAAAATTAGCTGCTAATTGTTTCTCATCTGTGCTGGCTAAAAAAAAAAAAACACACACAGATTTTTCACATTTGACTTAATTTGAATAAATGTACTATCACTGGCATGATTGCTAATTATCCTTGTACTCAGTTAATCAAATTAGGATGCTACGACTTGATCAAAGTGGAAGAGCTGTATCAGGGAAAAGATGCTTATTTGCCACAACCTGTGATCCTATTCACGTAGAGATAACAGCCTATAGCAGGGATTTGACCTTTTGACAGGATGAGTCTGACCATGCTGCTATTTCAGAGCAATTAGCACTTCTCCTGCCTTCTGGGGAGGGGAGAAAGGCTGGCTGCTCTCCCATCTCAGCAGGAGGCCAGGGGACTGATGGTACCATTTTCATAGGATCTGACAGGGAAAACGGAGATGAGGGAGATGAACACATTCAACTGATCAATGAAGGTCTTATGTGCTTCATTTTTTTTCTCATGTCCTAATTTCATTTATCACCTTCCTCTCTAACCCTGAAACAGCATCCCAGTAAAAGGGAAAAGAGGTTGAATGTTGCAAGGGAGAAAGATCAGGAAAAGGGCCCTGGAGCTGTTTTCCCTTTGTCTGAGGAAAAGGGCAGACCTTCCTCAGCAACACAAAATACAGAAATGTGCTGAGACAAGGTTGGAGAAGGGAAAGAGGAAGAAATATGAATGGAAAAGTTTTGCTGGGACTAGGTTAACATAAGAGGTGAAGACACCAATGTGGTTGGTGTGGAAGTGAAGGGGAACCTGCTTGTTGTGGGGTGGAAGTGACTGGTGAGATGGAGAAGGGGCAGAGGAAGGGAGCTAGGAGTGAAGACACATTAATTTTGGTGTCCTGGCAGAAGTCAGAGCCCCTCATTCAACCCAACAGCTGGTTTTTCAGGTTTCTGCCAGGTAAGTCAAACAGTAGAATGAACTGCAGATTTTTCAGGATTTTAACCACACTCAAAACATCTCTGGTCCCATCTTCAGATGTGATGCAGCACCCAAAGTAGTGGAGTGGGGATCTGGTTGTGGAGACAATAAGGAAAGCTTCCTCTCCCTTCTAAAACCCTCTCTTTTCCATAGCCTAATCTAGGTTTCTAGCCTCGTCATTTTTCTATTATTTTTTTCCCTTCCCTAAATGTATGAGATCACTTACTGCAGAGCTCTTTTAATAGGTCTAAGACCTATAGGGCTTTGACCACAGGAATACAGTCTCACAATAAATTTATCCATAGGTAAGAGAAATCATGAGTTAATGCTTGAAAGCAAGAGTCTAACCATAAGAAAGGCTCTAGAAAGCAAAAGACCTCATATTTCTTGCAAAGAAAAAGAGTGTTAAGCATTGTCAGCTCCAATGGTCCCATGGCAAAGCGATCACTTGGAGGTTTCAGGATGTCAGTGGGAGCTGCACATGCTGAACAACTTTCAAGATCGCACCTTTAAGAATATCAGATAAAAAATGTTCCTACAAGTCTATATAATTGGTTCTTCACTGGGTTTTTCTTATTTAAGCTGCCATAAGAACTTGGTCTGGGGTTCTTCAACTAGAGTTCAAATGGAAAATAATGTTTGATATGAAGCAGGGTCAAAATCAGCTTGCTTTCCCAGAGTAGCTTGGCTATGTACTACCAAAAGAATTAACACTCACTGCTAATTAGACAAAGGGGAAATGTCATGAAGAATATGTCCTTTTTAAGCAGTCTCAGCAGCTATGCCAGAAAGGCACAGTATCAGGTAAAACAGACACAGAATTATAACAGGTATCCCACAAATCCAAATCTTACACATCACTAGTTACATTCTCTTCTGAACAATTTTCCAACATCTGCATTAGACTCTATTTTGCTAAAATTGCTGCAAAGAATTATTTTACTTCAGAAAAAAAAATATATATAGGCAAACTGTTAAAATGGTTTGGTTATGTTCTTCAACTATTTATGGCTTTGCATAAACAAGCAATTATATCTAACCTTTCAAAATGTCTGATGTAAACTGTCTGAAAGCTATTCTAACTGTTGAGATCAACTAAATCCAACACAACCCTAAGCCATTAGAATAGCTTCTGATAGTTCTATTAGAGGACTACACAAAGTTATTGCAGGTGAACATAACCAATTTAGCCTGTTTAGGCTGTTTACCCGTCACATTTTCCTGCCTTTACTGGTGAGTGTAAAAACAGGCAGGGCATGATCATCCCTTCCACTTGGTTTAAATCTTGGCTGAGTCAAAGCTCCGCTCAAGCACAGGACTCCTCCAAACTCTTTCCCAGTAGCTCAGTTGCGCAATTTCACATAAAGCTAATAATAACAAAAATTCTATTAAAATAAATTTAATATAGAGCACTGTTTGCTAACAATCTTGTTAATCAGGCTTGTGCTGGCTTCTCCGTAAGCGTCACACCAAACTGTGAACATCCAGCCCCCGACGCCTGGGGAAGCCACCCAGCACAGGCCCCCACCAGCGTGGTCCCACCCACTGCAAGGAGAGCAGGCCCTGAGCTTGCTTTCTTAAACTTCTCATACTGCAATTAAGGCATTTGGGATCTTTCCTTCCCTCCATTTTCACCTCTCTCTTTCCTTTTGAAATTGCTAATTCTACTTAGCAATTTTTGCTGGTAGTGACCTTCAAATACACCACAGAAATGAAGCGAATTATCGCCCCAACCCTTCCACGCTCCGGCACAGGCCATGAGCTGAGAGGAGAAGCTGACTCACTCTCTGTTAATGGATGCAGCTCCTGTATTACATAAACAGTCTGGAAATTTGAAAATTAGCCTTGCTAAGGGACTGTTTATAATCTGCTAGTCCAATGTTTTGCTTTATCCAATTAAATTTTCTCATCCTGCAGAACTGTATAAAGCCCTTTGTTTGAGTTGCCATTAACTTGAGTCTAAATTATTTCCTGGTTTATGTCCTGTGCAACCTTTGAGTATGATAACACCATTTCCACTGCACAGTGACAGACGCCAGTGTAGAAGTTGACTCCTCATTTCTATAGATAAATCAAAACAAACATAAACCTGCACCCTGCTCTTAGGAATTGCTCGAAGCCCCGAAATAAACTCCTTGCCATTTAACTTTCACAGTTCATGTCCATTACTCTTTTTAAGTAAAAAAGCCAATTAAATCCATTCTATTAATGGGACTGTGTTTGTTAAGCAATGCAATAAATATAATATACTTTCAAGGAATGATGCCAGTGTTGTTTCCCATTAGCTTTTTTTATTCTCTAGGAAGCTTCCCCTCACCGCTGGTTGCAGGCGGCCTCTCTCTCTGCACTCTCATCGGCGTCGGCGCTGCCGTTGCAACAGATGCCAAACGTGGGGGCCACCGCCCCGAAGGAGCTGCGAAAGGGTTTGGTGGTGATGCACACAGGCACCCTGCTCCTCCCTGGACTCTCAGTGTCTCTACTTTCAGCCTAATCCTTGCCTTTCATGCTTTGCTGCTCCCGGCTGGGTTTGTCAGACGCAAACAGGCTCAGCGCGTTTCTCTCCTTTCTTTCTTTCTTTCCTTCCCATTAGCAGGCTTGAGGCAAAGGTTCGGCTCATACAGGATTTCACTTCTGTTAAGAGCTGTTCTGCATCTGTCCTCAGGAAGTGCAAACCTTTTATCTCAAAGAAGGGCAACAGAGCACTCAAAAAAAAAAAAAAAAAAACAAACAACCACCCTTTCAGTAGGTATATGTCACAACTTTAATTGAATCCATGTCATTTCAACAGGGTCTTTCAACAGCTTTGTGGGCTCCCTGAGGTGATGAAAACTCAAGCTGGAAAAGGAGTTTAGTGTGGCTGCTGGCCAGCACAGCTCTCCCCCGCAGTACAGGCCACATCGTCGCGTTAGACAGCATCAACTGAACTGGCAGCATCTCATGTGTATCAGTGTGGCTATAGCGTAAAAAAAGCCACATGGCTTCATTCAAGTGCAAGCTCGTGTTTGTATCTTGTATGAGATGTAATTCTGAGTCAGTCACAGAGCAAAGCCCTGCTTATTTGACTGAGGTAAAGTTAATAACACATTTGTGTTAGTCCAGCGGGCAAAGCTGCAAAAATCAGACACGTTTTCAGGTACACTAGTTCCTGAAACCATGAAGGGACAAGAACAAAAGCCACTTCAGAACCTAAATCAGAGTTTCTGTGCTCAAAATCTTAGTTTTCCAGTTCTGCCAGCTCGTCTCCTGGAAGACAGTCATTCTTTCCTACAAAAATTTGGCTCCCTTCTACTCCTAGATAGTGAGATCTACAACAGTACTGGGTATTACAGATTCACTTGTGCCTCACCCTACACGGGCACTCCATGGTGATTTTGTCTAAACTGCCTCATACAGTAAGGTCCCCACAGAAGACTGAAAGCTTTGAAACTCTAAAAAAGTAAGTATAATTCAAATAAAAAACTGAATATTTTTAAATAAAAAACAGTGGCTAGGCCAGATAGATAGAAATAAAAATATTTCTTTTTTTTTTTCTACATATATATGTATATGTACATAATACATAGTCTCCCCCTGCCCATCCTCAAAGGTATGCTCAAGAGCAAGTTCTTGTTTCCAGCTAACTCTGTGTCTGAAAGGCAACATAACCTGCCTGATCCCCTCTGATCCCTAGGCAAGCCCTCTTTCCTTGGGAAGCCTATCTCTATCTGATCCTCAGCACAATCTTTTGGCCCCTCTGCACAAGCTAGAGATCCTCAGCTTCATGCTGCCATCTGCTACTTACTCCATCCTTTGGCCTTTGAAATCTCTCCTGAAGCAGCAGGAACATTGCTCAAGGAAAAGGCACCATCTTCCCCAGCCTGGCCCAGACGCCTCCCCAGCCAGCCATTTCACGGGAACGTGGATCAATAAGTTGTCCCTCAAACCTGCTTCATGGCAGTTTAGAAAGATTATGGATCCAAATAAGGTTGAAACAAAAAACACTGACATCTAATTTTTCCTGGGAACACAGACATGATTTCTGAAATTTAGTACTGCGGCTGTGAACCAGATATCTGTAACAGCTATGAAGCAAAGCTGGAAGAGTCTGTTTCACAAAGTGGCTGCTTTGGCTTCCTGGGAGTCCACATGGGACAGGGCACTCCCTTCACTTTGGGACAGTCCAGGATTTCCCATAAACCTCACCTCGCTACAAAGCAGCCCACAGATTTATTTCATTAATGTGATTAAAAAACTCTCATTTTCTTTTAATTTAAATCTCTACTACAAGGCCTGATTTAACTCCATTTTAAAAGTTTTTTACTTAATGCTGATACTTTCTGAATTGGAGGTGCACAGACTCACTTCATATGCTGTTATTTTTGAAGTGAACTTCCACCTGATTCTGTATTATTCACCTACAGTCAAAAACTGCAGCTCTGTTCTTACAGATTTATCCTTCCTTGAGGTGCACGTTCCAAACATTATTGGTATTTTTGACCCGAAGAAATGTCAAATTCACTCTACATTGAAGACCTTGAGCCCACTTTGCTGAACTAAGCAGGTCCTTTCATTTCTCAGAACATTGTCTGCTGATCCAGTCTTGAAGAACGAGAGGCATTTACAACATGTCAGGTTACTAAATTATGGACAAGAAGGAGCTCAGTATTCAGTCTGCCTGTGAATGAGTGAGTAGCAAAAGAGAAGGATAGGGAAGAACTGGGGCACAGGAGTTGTTCTTTATCTCTTTGCTGCTTGATCTCCATGGATTAAGTTATTTCACCTACAGCAGAACATAAACAATAGGTGAGAGTGAGGGAATGTCAGAGGCATGCCTGTGTTGACCAAGTAGAGCATCAAAACTTCTTTAACACAGTAGTTTTCCTGGGTAACAGAGTAGATATAGATAGAAATTAACTAAGGCTTCCAGGACAGCTGGAAACTCGATGAATTGGGAGATCTATAGGTGAGGCTGCTATAGGGGAAATTATCCAGGACTTTAGGGATGAGCCAGAACAAGTTTTTCACCTTCCCATCCACAGAAAGGCAGAATGAGGGACACTGACCCCCTAAGTTCAGATGTATCCAAAATAAGGGTGAACTGAGTCCCTCATTCTGTCCCCACTATCACAGTAAAACCTGCTCTGGGTATAAAATGCCTTTTGTGAAGACCGTCTGTCTGCTCCAGTCAATTGGGTCACTTTTCTGTGCTCTGCCTGTGGATCAGGGCGTAACTTCACCTAATGACTGATCCATAGGTTTTCTCATATTCACCTCCAAGCTAACTTATTAATCTCTAAGACTGTGCTGTCTATAGCTGTCTACCTAATTTCCCCCAAATTCACCTAGCGTTTTCACTGTGCCTCTTTGAAATTACTTCTCTCAACCATATCGTAAAATTTGCCCTGTGCTCATCTTGGAAGAGTGGTTTTCTCACTGCCTGCAATGCTGTTACTCCCCTGACATCCTCTTGGTCTGCTGGTTGCCTCCCGGGTTGCCCTTTGGAGGTCAAATCCTCTTGGAAGGCTGGTGGCCCCTTTTGTTGGCACATCCGTTCTAAGGAACCTCATTAGTAACACAGCTTCAATGAACATTTCTGTGATTACTTGCAGAGTTAAATGTATTTTCCAGGTGCCTGTTGAAAATAAAGCTGTGGTCCTCCTTTCTGGCACAACTCATGGAGGTTTAGTGCTCCGTCGACTGTTCTCCAACCTCCTCTCTCAGCTCCTTCGAGTAAGAGCACCATCTTGACTTCTGCTCGGGTTCAAACTGAATGTGTGTCTGCAGTGCTGTCTTGCAGTGTTCTTGCTCAGACCCTGACATTTTTTTTTTTTTACCATTTTCGTAGCCACAAAGACTGCTGCTAAAAATAATTTTGAAGCATCCCACTTTAACCATGCCAAGTCTCCCTGAACATCTGCCTACCAGATCATTAATGTCTATTACATCCAGTGACTTCAAGTCTGTTTAGGATTTACTTCTACAGACATTGTAATATTTACTGACAGTCACCTATGTAAGTCTTCTTTTGTTTTGAATGAACTGGTTAAAAAACCAACAATTTTATTCTAGTTAAACGTCATCTAGCAGATAATAAGTCCGACGTCATCAAACTTAAGTTCTCCTCTCAGATAAAGATTTTATGATTTTATATTGGCTTAAATAAATTTGACATTATCTGGGTAAGATCAACAGGTTTTTTTGCAGTCTTACATACCAAGAGCTGTCCATGCCTTTGCTGTAGGGTGGACCTTATTATACACATGAATTTACCTTTGACACTCCACCACGTAAGGAGTAGTAACTGTTATACTAAACTTTGAGCACTGAAAATGATAAAACAGGAAAATGTGCATGTAGACGCTTCTACCCTAAAAACTCAAATATCCTGCCACTCTGAAACTACTGTTGTGATTTTTCTTTAAGAAAATTACTGCATGCTCAGAGCCAGATATCTGAGTGTTGTACTGAATGCTAGTTTTCTGGTACTGTAGCTAGTGTCATGGCCCACACGAAGGATGAAAATAAATGTGATGCTGAAACAGCTACTCTGGTTCCTTCCCCAGGGACTCTTGCACAAGCAGCACTTTCTTACATGATTCAGAGGTATGTTTATCCTTCTTCAAGACATTTCCATCAGAAATGATGTGACTCTGTGTCAAAGTTAAGTGACATGTGCTTCATTCAGCAAGTCATGCTGAGCAATGGCTGTCCTCAACACAGGCTAGGACAAAGTCTGTAGGTACCCAGTACCCTTTCTCTGAACACACTAGTCGTATCCTCCTGAAAGGGTCCTTTCCTCATTCAGAAGAAAGACTCAAGTGCAGTCTCCTTCAACAAGATCACGACAGATGCATTACGTGGACCACTGACTGAAGTAGGGTGGGGATGGAAGTTAGGGAGCTCATAACTGTCACACTGAGGAAAAACCTTCTGCCCAGTTGATGGAAGAGGCTGTGAGAACCAAAGACTCCAGCAGAGCCAGGTCCAGCCCCAGTGGCAGCCACAGCCAGTGTCCAGGAGTTCCTGGGAGGTTGTTTCCCCAGGACATACTCACGGACGTGCTGCCACAGATGTGCTCTCTGTCCCAGTCCCTGTTTAAGTTCATGGAGTGTATACCCATCTTCCTCAAAATATACATCAACAGATGCCTTACAGAGCTACAGTTACAGGTAAGTGACTTCTGTTTTTATCACAGTATTAAGAATACCTCTGGAGAGAGGAGGGAGAAGACCAGGAGCTAGCCCCAGGTTCGAATGCCTGTGTGTACTGCTGGGTGGCCAGGAGACAGCAGCCAGGTCCATGCATCTCTGCTTTATTCCTTCTAGGTTATTCTCTGGGGTGGAGGCTGGCATGCCTTGTATACCTTAGCAGATAACTCTATCCCATCTTGCTACCATACAACAGCTCACAGCTGTACGTTTACAGATGTTTTTCCAAGCATGGATTTTTCTCCCATGGCGAAAGGCAGTGCCAGGCACATTCCATGTGCCTGCAGGCTCCTCCAGTGTCCTCCAAGGGCTGGGTGGGTAATGCAGTTTTATGGTGATTCACAGCCTGGGGAGTAATAACGCAAACACGAAACACCACCACTGTAAGACTTCTTGTCTGAAGAAGCATTGAAAAGAAACACAGATGAGAGTTCTTTTGGCTGGGAGAATATTTTCTTATGGGAACAGATATTTTTCTAGCTGTAGTTGGCAGAGATGTTCTTTATTAAATGAACATGCCAAAAAAAAAATTACTGTCACTGTTACACAGCTGTCACAGTGTTCAGATTTCAGATACAACAGTGTAGCATGAGCTTTATTTTCATCTGTGCAAAACGGCTGGCTAGCATTCTGCCGGAGTACAGCATATAAATAATTCAGCTACTCAGAGAGTTTTGTAAATAAAAATAGAAATTATTTAACATCGCTTTTTAATTTGAAGTAAGACAAGCTACCTACTTTAAACATTCTTAGCTCTAATTTAATACTTTTTTTTTTTCCTTGTGTCTCTCTTTCTTCATAAATGACAAATATAGGATTTTTCCTCCAGGGCATATTGTGTTTGTATTGACATTGATAAAATAATTTTTAAAAATAATTTTTCATTAAATCAGAAGAATATGTCCTTCTGCCTTCTTTATTGTTGCAACTTCCTCCAGTGTTCACTGTATGATATTAAAGGAAGAAAAATAATTATTTGGTAGAAATATAGGATTATTATCAGAAGATACCAGTTGTTTTCGTGCTTTTTACAGGTTTCATTACACTTCAAAAATGCAGATAACATGTATTTACCAGCATCACAAGGGAGTTTCAGTTCTGATTTTCTTTGCTTAGATTTTTAGGCCCCTAAATAGTGGGGACTTTATTCAAATAAAGTACTGCTTCCCATCTATGATTGCAGAGTGCCAGTCTGATGGTACTTCTCCTTGATTTACCAAGTCATTAAACGCTGCGAGATGCTAGATGGTGTTAACAACCACGCTTCTGTAGTTCTACCAAATGTGGTTCACATGGTTATTGTCACCTGCAGGCCCTTTTGTCTGGCACTGCAGACATCAAAACTGATTGTGTGAGCACTCCAGGCTGCTTCACAGCAAAGTAACCGTAAATTTACTCAAATCGTCTTTGGCCTCTGAGGTCAGGAAGCATTGGGATAAGGTGAAAGCTACCAAAAGGCAAGCTGAATTATACCCCACAATTACCTTGCATTTCGTTTACATTTCAATGAATAGAAAGCCCTTCTTAAGCCATATGAGTTGAAAGAGGAAAATAAAAGATACAGGGTCACAGATAAGGGGGGTGAGGGGAAAACACGCTAGGCATGGTCCCTAACTAAATGTGTAAGATGACTTTGGTTTTAGTGGGATAGTGTTGGGGGATGATGACAAAGGCAGGGTGGATGGTCAGAAGCAGGCGATGGAAAGAGAAATCTGAGGAAGGAATAAAAATCAGCTTGAGGAGGAGGGGCATAATTCTGGGAGTCCTTCCAGTATCTCAAAGGACGTATGAGTGATGGGCCACAGACCACATGGCAACTCTGGTGCCACAGAGCAGATTGAATTTGCCACTGGAGAAAAAAGCAATGAGAAGGAAATGAGGACAGCTGCTGAATCTGCTTACTAGATCCAGCACAGAAAAACACACCAACAAACGCCTTTTATGCTGTTAAAAATGTTCCACTCTATAAGCTTTTACAAATCTATTGCAAAACCATCAAATATTAATTTATTTGTATACTGGACTCACTAAGGTACATCGTATATTTATTGCACAGTTGAGATTTATCACAGAATCATAGAATAGTCTGGGTTGAGCGACCTTTATCATGCTGCAGTCTGCAAGCTTGCTTCATGTTGTAATTGATGACAGGAAGGTTTTCCTGCCGGATCCTCAGCCTCATCTGTAGGATGTGTCGAAGCAGGAAGAACCCCCTGTGCATCTGCATTGTCTTATTTACACTGATAAATCCAGTCTGATGCCTGTCTCAGAAATAGCTCAGAAAAATCCTATTTCTGCATTGAATTTTTCCAGTTATTTCCCCAAACGTGAGATGCTCCTCCCCTCCTCCTCCTTATTCTTTTTCAAATCTGGAAATTGTCTTCTCAGTTGCAAAGGGGATTTTCTAGTTTGCATATTCTTGCCCTAAAGGTGAAAAACAATATATGTTCAGTTTGTGCTCTTGTAAGTATGCTCATCGCTTCTCTTTGCACTACATGCACTTGTCCTTGGCAAGCTCTTTTTAGTGATCCATAACCTGAGAGGAAACCCTCCTCCTCTCCTCAGACCCTGCTTCAGCCCATTTGCTCCCGTGAATGACTCTCTTGTTAATGGCAGAGCATTCCCATCTCCGACAAGGAACAGATGGTTGGAGTTTATAACAATGCGATGAAAGCAAACTCAGTTTATGACAATGTGTAACTTTGATTCCTCACTTAGGGCGTGTTCTAATTATGTTTTCAATTGCAGCTCTGTGTTTATTTCCACATTCAATTCTAAATTGGTTCTATCATCTATATTAAAATGTCATCTTTTCAGCTGTTCAGCTGGATTCAAGAATCACACTTCTTGTGGTTGCCATGGACCAGTATTGTGTTTTCAATTTATGACCATATATTATAATACACAGAGACCAACATTACCCTAATAGTTTAACTGACATTATTATGATGTGTAAGAAAATAGGATTAATGGTACAATCTCTTCGACCATAAGGAATTAATTACTAGAGCAAGATGCAGACCACACAAACCACTCCTGTTCTCCTTTCTCTTCCTTCTGCTCAGCTTTTCACGGCAATGAGCACGTCTGCAGCTTTGCTCCAGTTGTCATGGGACCTTTTGTGCTATTCGTAGGAGTAACTGTTGATTTTAGCATGATAGAAGATTGATCAGTCTGTGTGTGGAACTGAGGCACCAAAATCCAATTTAAGGAGGCTTTAGGCAACCTGTGATGTGATCTTTAAGTTATTAGTGAAAAGCAATATTTTTCTTTTCAAAGTAATCACTTCTATCTATCACAAAGTTTGGTTTTACTCATCCCATTCCCAGAGGAAAGTTGTGTTCAGTCTTATTCTGACTGACATACATGTGCATATATATATATATACACACACACATATCGTCATGTAAATGTATGTATTCATGTGACACATATACAAACGTATGCTGCTTTTTTTTACAGTAACTCAGAGCAATTTATAAATGAGCTTTGTAGTTGGAACAAGCGATTCAAGAAATGACCAGAACAGCTTTCCTTTAAAACTTCATTTTTTACAAAAAGTTTTTAACTCTTTTGTCAACACACATTGCAATGGTATTTTAGAAGTCAAAATTTTCAATTTCAAATTTTGTTAATGGCAAAATGTCCTTTTTTTTTACCTTGTTCTTGATTTAGCTAGGTTATATTCAAATAGCAATTTAAAAATTCTATTTTCAGCACTTTCTACAACATTTTAATGCAAGCATAACACTTACAGAATAATCCACATGATCAAAAATAAAGAAGTAATCACTAATTGAAATGAAGCCTTACTTGTACTTTCCTTCAGACATTCCTTGTTTCCAAGCTTCTTTTCCCCCCGGTTTTACAGACCTGCCGTATTTCCTGTCAGCAGGGCTGCCCGTTCCTCTGGGCTATCTCAGTGCTCACGTTACCACCACCTTTTATTCTTTTTTTATGAAATGCCAGAACTGCAAACTGCTGTAGTCCGTCCTCTGCTCAGAGAGCAACCTCAGAATCCCTCATCTGCCTGCCATGTCAACTGGACTACTGAAATTCATCATCTGGACAACATTTCTGTGCTCCTCTGATGATGCTGGCTCAAAGAAAAAGGGGGCAGAAGAAGCAATGTTTAGGCAGCAGGTGTTTGGTGGCAGCCCATGCAACCTTTTAATCTTGGGGCACAGGTTCAGATGCAACTGTCAGTGCATGAGGTTTCTGGGGCAGCCCAGGTGATGAGCCCGTCCTCTTTCTTACTTTCCGTTAGACCTTCCTGGTGCCCCACATGCTTCTGCATCGTGAGCCATGCACTGGGCTCCCCAAGTGGGGCTCTGCCCATTCCTCCTCCCTGTGCATGCATGTCTGCAAAGGGGGAGATGGAAATAAAAACATGCAGTGAAGTAATAGTTTTCTTAATAGCATGCATTTTACCTTTAGCGATATTTTTGTTCTGCTAAGCTGAAACTAGATTTCCTTTTTTCCTCAACATTTGAGAGGATTACACATGAGGCTTGGAACATTAGATGCAGTCAATATATTGTCAGAAAAATAGGCATGAAAGTTGTAGTACAAAATACACCCACAAACTTGTTTAAATGCAGAGAAAACCTTACTCTTGAATGCCAAGTCTGCTTTTGATAGCAACAAAACAAAGGGAGTTCACAAATCCCAGGCAAAATGTAACCTTTAAGAAAGTATAAAAACAAGTGGAAGACTGTCAGCAAGTGGTGTCCTCAAAACATCTGCTTACAGATGAGATGTGTTAAGAGCACCTACATGTGGAAATCAGTAATTTGTAAGCTTCTCTCCAGTACAATCTACTCTCCTATTGCCAATACAATAAGCACATCCACTTAAAAAGTTCTGATGGGAAAATATGCATCGGAAAAATATGCATCAGATAAATGTAGTTTGGATACAGTGAAAGTATTTCTGTTGAAGGACCTTAATGTAAAAAAAAAGGAAAAAAAGTTGAAACATAATGTTTAGACTGCCCTGCTTTGCTTCAAAAGACAATAAAAACTTTTCAGTCAGTGGATTAGAACTCAAATTCATTCATGCACAAAGCCTTTGAAAGGATCTCTTGAAGATAAAAGCTCAAGACAAAACGAGAATGTCCTGCTGCCTGACTACACATATTTCCAAAGAGAAGAAAATTTCATGAGCGGCTCATGAAACTACTTCTACAAAGAAGCTTTTCGTGGAGGATCATGGGTAGAATTTGACAAAGATAGCTACTTTTTCTGAATGCATTTTCATTGAGATAGAAAGTTGCACTTTATACAAGAAAAAAGAATTGGTGTCAACCAAGGTGAATAATATAAAACTTTGATCCCAAGTTCAAATAATACAAGTAAAACCAGTGAGCTATATTTGTAGTGTCAATGCCATGACAGTGAATCCTTGATTTTTGCAAAAATGTAGCAATTTAAGATATTTCTAGCAAAACAAGAGATGTTGCTGAAATGAAAGAAGTTGACTATACCCACTGTTGAACTTGCTGCTCTTCAAAATTCCCCGGCTAAAGTATTGACGTGTAAATAATCATTCCATGGCTGACTTTTCCTCTTAATTTTGGTGAAAAGAGTTGTAGCTTTCCAAGAATTAAGTCCTTAGCTGGTATGTTCCATCATTCCTTCTCAGAAGCTTTCCTATTTCTTTTTATTAATTAAAGAAAGATAAATATAAGTTTATGCTGGACTAGAGCCAGAAAACATAATGTGTGAACTTCAGAGTATATAAGGCAGCCAGCAGTATTTCTCTGCTTTCGTCATACACGCTTTTTCCATTTCATTGCTACCAATGCAAAATTCCTGCTGAACTTTGTTCAAGTAAAGCTGTTTTGATGTGCACCCAGGTGAAAGTTTAAAATCAGGTCTAAAGGTTTATAAAAAAGCCGACCTTTACTTGACTCTAGGAATGGCCTGAGAAGGAAGGAGCAGCTGGTTTGTGTCTGCATGGAACTTTGGGAACAGCTGGTCTAGGCACTCAATAGAGATGACAAGGGTCAGGGAGGAAGATGGACAAGGACTAGAGCTTGGAGTATTTATAAAACGGTGACCTTGCAGGAGCCAGGAAGCTCTTCTCAATGTCTCAAGATATTTTAGGCACAGAATTCATAAGAGAGACAGACACGATGGCTGACCAGGGTAATATGGAATTTGTCACTGAAATTACTTGCTGCACAAGCTTCCTGTATCCTTCCCTTGCTCGGAGCATTGCACTCCGTATTTGTGGATATATTTTAAGGAAGTCATTGAGACAGGAGGGCTAAAAGTGGCATCAGGGGGAGGGCAGGGACATGGTGAGGAGGCATCTTGGGAAGCAATTTAGTTTACCTGTGGTCTGGGTTGGCTTTTGGAGACGCCTTCCATTGACTTTTTATTAAGCTCAATCTTTCTCAGCTCTGTGTGTTCAGTACTGAGCTCTTACAACCCAGTTACCTGCAAAATGCAGCACAAAATGTGTATTGACAAAAAGTAATTATTATAAATAACTAGGATTTCTCAGTCAAAATCCACTCTGCAACAGAGCAATGGTCTCTTCTACCCACGCCCTCAGTGACTGCTGGGAGGTATCAGTTATGCCAGACTGATTGCATCTCTTTGACATCAGAGATGGGTTTTCGGCAGCAGTTGCAGTAGCTCCTGAAAAACATTCAGTTTTAATCTGGATGTGTCAAATCTGGAGCTTTTGTGTCTCAGCCAACAGAGAAATAATTTTCTCTACACATTTTACTCTCACCTCAGTTGTGTGTTTGATCCTCAATAGACAATTACCATGTCACCTGCTGTGTTTGCTGGTGACAGAGACAAATAGACCTCTCAAATGGAGTTTCTCCAGCTCTGTTGCAAAACTTCTCTTTTGCTGGTACACAGTGAGCGCTACAGACTGAGAGCAAAACAAGTCACACCTCCCTGCTTCTACAAGAGCAGTTGCAGCTCAAATAGACAAGGAGACTGGGCTGAAGCAGCTGTACAGTGGGGTTGAGTCTCTGCTGGTGTCAGCAGGGATTGGTGCCTGCCTGTTATTAAAACCTGAAAGTTTGTGGTTTCATATTACATTATATGCTGTGACAGCCATTCCCAGTGCTTCTCCACTGGCAGACAGGCATTTATGGGTGTATTCCATCCTGGCAGATTTTCTGCCACAGGGATCTGTAGCTCAGATTTTATCTGACCTCCTCTCTTTCTCCGTAGCAGATGTCTCTAGTTTCATTGAGTTTTATCTACTTTCTACACCACAGAAATGGGTTAAGAGGCTTGTGAGTTAAATGCATTACATCTATTACAATAGTGCATAGCTCTTTTGAATCTTTTTTAAAATACCCTCAGATCTTTATGATCTTTTGATATTAAAGTCCCTTCTGGAGCCCATCTATTTTCTAGATTTTTTTTCTCCAATTCTTTGTTTGCTTTTCTTTGCTAAATTGAAAACAATTAATAGGATCAAAGCAGTAATAAAGGCTTTGTTCAGATAACAAAATTGCTACCATGTGTTGTCACCATCCTTGGCGTGTGTTTCTGAGGAAACAGCCCCTGGCTCTACCAACTCTACCAACAGCAGTGACTACATCTCCCCTCACTGTGAATGCAGCATAGGGACCCTAGTCACATGTAAACCCTCTGCAGAGACACAAAAATTTTGGTGTCATAGACTACAGCTGAGTGCCAGACCAACTGGTTTACGGAAAGCCAGGAATATCACTGAGCTATTGTATTTACCTAAGACTGACAGTAAAAGTTGGTGGAGTCACAAGATGCTCTCAGGTCATGGAAGTTACAGTTCCTTTGAAAGATGGATGAGAAAAGTGCAAGCTTATACTTACATACCTTGTCTAGCCTTAATTAAATAAAAGAGGGGTTTAAGTCACTCATTAGGCTTATCACTACTCAAAGGGGTTGGGGGTGGGAGGGGAGTGAGAAATTAGCATCTCTTGCTGCTAATCCCATCCTAGAAAAATCAGTGTTACAGATTTATGAACAGAATCAAGGGACTGCAGAGGGCACTTACTTAATAAACTGTGAGTCCCACCTAAATGGGTACCAGTTATTCCCACTGCATGTGGTAGACTGCGTGGATTGCCAGATGATTATTATTTCCTGAGGCAGATGTTGGAGCAAACCAAGGGAGTCTTTAGAGCATAATAGGTATTACTAACTGGTAAAAAGCTTTCTAGTTATAAGGTTCTTACGTTGAAGACGTTTTAATGCATTAGAGTCTCCAAACACCTTGTCAAAATCTTATGGTAATTAAATCTGTGAAACAGAGGACATGAATTGTACACCTGAGGAAAACAGTATTATTCGCTAGAAAGACCATTTATAAATTAATAGTTTTAAATAGTTATCCAGTGAATTTTGGTAGGTATTCCTGTCTCTTCCTGAGCATTTCATATTATAATATGCTTTTTAATACTGGACTGAATTATTGCCGCATGTTATTTAAGAGCCATATAGCCTGCTCCCAACTACAGCAACCATTGCAGATGAAAGAATAATTTTGCTTCTTAAGTGTACTTACAGTACACTCTGTATTGAGGAGGCGATACCTGGAGAGGAGGGGAAAATTTGTTTACTCTCAAAATTTTTATTACAGAATATCCTCTTTTGAAGGTCTTACTTCTGGGAATTGCCCCTAAGAAAGACTAAAGGCCAAGTGTTGGGACTAGCAACTGTTGTGGTTTTGTTTAGTGAGGAGGGCCTAAGGTGGCAGCTTCTGTAGGAAACTGCTAGAAGTTGCTCCCCTTTGTTCAGTGGACTCAGCCGGGCCTAGGGTGGACCCGCTGCTGGCCAAGGCCGAGCCGATTGGTAGCAGAATGTTCCATGATAACACATCTGCAGTAATGTATTTAAGAAGGGGAAAACAGAAAACAAAAAAGAGAAGAGAAGATGTGAAGAAGCTGAGCGGGGGCAGAGGCCCAGAGGGAGAGGTGCAGGCCTCATGTGCCTTGCAGGCCTCACCCTCTGGCCTCTCGCCAGGCAGCCGAATGGGCCCAACTTGGCCCAGCCTGGCTGCAAGAGGTGGAGTGGAGATGAGATGGATGATGTGAAGAGATTCTGAGAGGCTTCTGCCATCCTGTTGTGAAGAACTTTTCTTGTGAGAGAAACAGCTGCAGACACCAAGGTCAGTGAAGAAGGAGAGGGAGGAGTAATGCGGCTCCTGGCCAAGATCCCCCTGCAGCCTGTGGTGATGACCATGAGCAGGTTGTCCCCCTGCAGCCCATGGAGGTCCATGGAGGGGCAGAGATCCACCTGCAGCCTGTGGAGGACCCCACACCAGGGCAGGTGGAGGCCTGAAGGAGGCTGTGGCCTGTGGAGGGCCCGCTGGGGCAGCCATTCTGGAGGGACTGCACTCCGTGGAAGAGATGACCCATGCCAGAGCAGTTTCATGAAGGACTGTGGCATATGGGTGGGACCCCACAATGGAGCAGGGGAGGAATGTGAGGAGTTCTTCCCCCAACGATGAAGCAGTGGCGTGAAACAGAGTGTGATGGACTGACTGTAACCCCCATTCCCTCTTCCCCCGTGTGGGGGCGGGGGGGAAGGTAGTAGAGATAATGTTAAGCCCAGGAAGAGGGAGGGATGGGGGGAGGTTATCTCATTCTCTGTCTCATTATCCTTGCTATTTTTAGTAATAAATGAATAGTTTTCCCCACGTCAAGTCTGGTTTTGCCCATGACGGTAACTTTAAGGATTTCTCCCTGTCCTTATCTCAAACCTCCAGCCATTTTTCTTACATTATCTCCCCCTATTCTCTCCGAGGGTGGGGTGAGTGAGAGAGAGACTGCGTAGTCTGGTCCCGATCAGGGCTGAACTACAACAGCAACATACATAAAACTCACTGCCCTTGTCCATAAAACTACTTACTTTAGTTACTGCAGAAATTAGAGATGTCTACACATGAACTAGATGGAGAAGGGAATGGTTGTTTACTCATCCTAATAGTCAGATCACTCTGATATAGGAGTGATCTTGGATATAAAGTGATAAGCACAGGCATTAATCAAAACTACTTTAGAGCTGTGGGAAACCTCATGGAAGCAGGAATTACCGCTATTGCCATCTGTCGCTTCCATTCCTTCAAATTGGGCATGTGTAGAAATGACTGTCAAAATAAGATTTAAGTACCTGTGGCAAATTTAAACCTGACTGAGGTAAATAAAATAGCTACTTCTGTTTATTATTGAAATTGCCAGCCAGGAAAGTGGCCGTAATCATTTGGAACTGCTACAAATTGTTTTCAAATTATAGGAGTGAAGCGGGAAGTAACTGAACAATCAGTTCAGCTTGAGGAAAAAGTGTGCACAGCACATCTGGCTCAATCTGTGCTAGAGTCACCCATGCATGGACTGGCTGTCACAGGGGGATCCAGCTTAGGTTTAGCTTCAGTGGACACCACTGGGAATGGGTATTTTCTCACACACAATTATAGGTGCCTCAGTCATGTCCTCATTTGGTGTCCATCTCCTGATAATCACTCTACAGTTTGTTTTCTCATTGGGATAAGTCTTGATCATACCAAACCAGATCTTCATAATTTTTATAGTAATGTCTCCAAATAGATATTTCCACCTTTACTGTGAATTTGCACCATTTTACATGGAAGGAGAATCAGTCCTAGTAAAATTCCTTTCTCTGCTGCCCAATATGTCTTTGGGTACCTGTCTGTACGTAGAGTTGTATTTGAAATGAGCAACTTACCTCCCCTTTCCCCACCATGATTTAGACTCTCAGGGACTTTGTGGAGAATGGATACCTAGTGGCGGCTGAATCTTCACAGCAGCAAAGACCAGATCCACACCTTGTAAGTCCTGCTGGTGAACAACTTTCTTGGTGCCACCAACCTAACCCCTACACAGCCCCCTTGCTTAGCCTGCCTTTCTCTCCATCCCTGCTTTCCCCTGTGTCCCAGTCACCATCTTCTCCCCTAATATGGACTTCTCTGCACTTGCTACTGCAGGTAGGCAAGGGCAGAGTGCTCATGTGGCCATTTGGGTAGGAGCCAGATCCCACCCTCCAGGAGCTGGCTCAGCCAGCAGCATTTCTGCGGCTGCATGGTGGAACACGCTGCTTTAGTTACATCAGGGCTTCCTGTCAAATACAACATAAGTCATTCTTGGACTACAGCTCCGGGGCATGCTGAGAGGAGCTGTACAACTTGCTGCCAACATTAGTCATGGGTGTTTGTGTGAGACATCAGTGGTGGAGGGAACCTTTGGATACAGATGTTCCCATCCTCTGGCTGGATATGAGCATAGGACCTTCTGTCTTAGTGCTTTTAAATGATGTGAATAGATCAGATCCATGTGAAAATAGGTCTGTGTACTGTACGGTAAATAATACAGGGGTTTTTCTGTTGCTTTATTGGGTAAACAGGATGCTTTGAACCAAATTTCCTGCGCAAAATTTTATAATTTAGAACAGGTGCTTTCTGATGTTCAAGTGACGCAAAATTATTTTTGCCATTAAATTTTGATATAAGTATACCTACAGAAAGTGAACAGAAAATTACCATGAACTCAGTCAAAAACACATTTATTTAACAAAAACATTTCCTAAAAAGATTCTGTGGTATTAATGCATGAAATATTTCTGAAGCTTGAAAAGAGATATAATGGAAAGAGTGACATCAAAAACATTAACCATTCCCACAAATGGAGTTTGGAAAATTGATATTTCTTGCAAAAATGGTTATTCCTATTTTCTCCCTTTTCTGGAAGACTATCATATCATCTCATGATGTGATGAAGTTAATTATCTGATTGAGAATTATTTTTATTCTATTTGGTTACTATTTTCTAGTCACACTGTATCTGTGAGCAACATGGATATCTGCAGTCAGGAAAGTGGTATCTGTAGCAGTAAAGACTGAATTATCCTTGACTTATGTTGATCTCTGCTCTATCAGCTGAAACTACTCCTCATGAATATGTGTGTTTGGGAAAGATTGTAATTTTCATTATACTCCCACTAGTCATAAATCTGTGTCATCTCATAACATTTGCTTTCTCTACTGTCTAGTGATCTACTGTAACTCCATTTTGGATACTGGCTAGCTGACTAGCAAAATCTAAGATAACAATTAACCCTTTTCTCACTTTTTCCTTATCTATTTTTCATTCCTGCATTTTCCTGTACTTTACAACTTATTCCAATTACTTTTAAAGCTTTCATTGCTCTTTTCTTACTGTCATCGTTTGAGGATTAAATGGTTCACAAACCACTGGCCATCCGCGTTTCAATGGCAATAGCTTCAGTAACTATTTGTAGGATACAGAATCTTACCTGTGACGTAAGATCATAGACTCATACGATCACAGAACAGCCCAGTCTGGAAGTGACCATGAAAGATCATCTGGTCCAACCTTTCAGGGGAAAGGGAGCCTAGATGAGATTATTCAGTACCCTGCTCAATCGTATCTTGAAAAACCTTCAGTGATGGGGACACTACCATGTCCCTGGGGAGGTTGTTCCAGTGCCTGATTGTTTTTACTGCAAAAAAAATTCTTTCTTATGTCATGATGAAACATCTCCTGGAGCAACTTGTGTCTGTTGCCTCTTATCTTCTCCTTGTGAAGAGAAAGCCTCCATCCTCTCTGTACCTGCCCTCTAAGTACTGAAATACTGTGATAAGAGCCCGTCTGAGCCTTCAGTCTTTCCTCCCTAGGGCAGGTTCTCCAGCCTTTTAAGCACCTTTGTGGCCCTCCTTTAGACCTTCTCCAATCTGTCCTCATCTTTCTGGACCTGTGGGGACTAGAACTGGACAGAGTACTCCAGGTGCAGCCTGCCAGGCACTGAGTGGAGTGGGATGATCACATCACTATCTCTGCTAGCAATGCCCTTGCAGATGGAGCCCGGGAGCTGATCTGCCTTAGTTGCTACAGTGGTGCACCACTGATTCACGTTCAGCTTGTTGTCCACCAGGACCCCCAGATCCCTTTCATCGGGGTGCTCCCCAGCCACACAGATCCTAACCTGTACTGGGCTCTTTGGTTATGTCATCCCAGATGCAGGACTTTATACATGTCTTTGTTAAACTCCATGCTGTTCTTGCTAGGCCACTCATCCAGTCCGTCCAGGTCTCTATGTAAGAAGGCTCTCGCTTCTCACGTGTCCACTGCACCACTCAGTTTAATCATCGGCAAAAACGGTGAAGGTGCTTTCAATCCCATCATGCAGATAACGTATGAAGATGTTGAACAGCATGGGACCCAGTATCGATCCCTAGGGGACCCCTCTCATGACAGGTTGCCAGCCAGAGTAAAAAGCATTGATCACCACCCCCTGAGTGCAACCTGTTAGCTGACTTCCTGTCCATCTCCCAGACCGGCCATCCAGTCTGTGGCTTGACAGTTTGTTTAAGAGAGGGCTGTGAGAAACAGTGTCGAACACTTCACTGAAGTTCAGTTGAACAACATCCACCACTTTCCCAATGTCAACAGAAAGTGTTATTTTGTTGTAGAGAGTGATCAGGTTAGTCTGGCATGATTTGCCTTTGATAAACCTGTCTAGGCTTTTCCCAGTCACCTGCTTCATTTCGTTAGTTTCTAGAAGGACTCATTCCACTCCTTTCCCAGGGTTTGAAGACTAATGGGCCTGTAGTTTCCTGGGTCCTCTTTTGGGCCCTTCTGGTAGATCACTGCTTTGTTCTCACTGGTGACATGGTGCTCCTGCCAGGCATCTGTGGCTTCCCTGGAAATGCTTTTGAGACAAACCTGCTGTGATCCCGTATGCTGGTGTTGGAGAGTCTGATGGCAAAGCTGTTACTGGCCATAGCTGTGTTACTGGCACAAAGTCGATAATAAATTTAGACGAGGAAGTGATAGAGGACTCCCAAAAATGCCTTCTCCAGCCACCAGTTCTAGAGCCATCAAAGCAAACCTCTGCCCTTCATACCTAAGCTGGGCTGTGGCCTTGGTCACTGTCCCCTTGTGAGACATGCTGTAGAGGTACTGACGACAAGGGCCTGCTCTTGTGTGCTCACTGCAGATCTCTGGGGGTCTGGAGGAATTCATTGTCATTCAATGATTTACATATGCTTTATAATTATTTGAAGGTCTGTAGACCTCCTGACATTTCATCAATAAACCTTAGGCATGGAAACAAGAATGTACAAGAGGGTGGATTCTAGATGACCTTTGAAGGTCCCTTCCAACTCTAACCATTCTATGATTCTATGATTCTATGATTCACTGGTCCTGGGCAGAAAGCATGACTTAACATTCCTGATCTGCCATCATGTCTACAGCACTTGGGACTGATTAGATATTTGTTCTGCAATTTTTAAAAATTGTTATCACCTCTTAGGAGACCCAAATGATCCAAGATCACAGAAACTTCATACGCTATTAGAGAAGAATGCATGTCTTATATGCATTCTTAAGAAATTAAAATAAAACTGTGAAAAGCAGGCTCACTTCTTCTATTTTATACCATTAATTTGACAAATACTGAGGTTTCCTTTAAGAGACTTTGATATTTCCATAGTTATTTTCCTTTCGTCCTCCTTTTGTGCAATAAATCAATGTTATAACAATGTCAGATTACAGCAGCTCTGGAAAGTGTGTGCATTGGGAAGCAAAGAAAAATGGCAGATTTACTATTTCTCATGTTCCGCACAATTCATTTGCAAGCTGGATTGAAATGCTAGAAGTGGAAATGTAATGCAATGAAAATTTAATCAAAAAGCTGCTCCAATTGCATAATAAAAGTGGACTGAAAATAATAATTGGGAAAACAGGAGCAACTGTTGGCTTTTGCAGAAGAAACCATTTCACACTTGGAAATGTGCAGTTTTGCAGGTTTCACCTCTCTGAACCCACACGTCTGTTTGACAGGCAGAGCTGAAACTTTGGCCTTCCTTTGCACTCTGAGACTTGTTCAACTGCCTGCAGTCCGCGGGGGATTTACACCTAAGAGAGACATTGCATCCAAGCCATTCAGTTTTCCTAGGACACTGATTGATCTCCCTGGCACATTCACAGTCCATTACATGCAGAGTTAACGTTTCTTGTACTGGAGCCTTAAGTCCGTCAAAACAGGCTTAGAAGGAGTTAGATTTTTTTTTATTTAAATTTGTTGGGTTATCTGATTAAAGGCCACTATAATCCCAAAGGCCCAGCCAGGATCAGAGGATGACTGACAAGCTGGGATCCTCATAACCTGCCCAGCAGAGATGGAGCCCATCACCTCAGCTGCTCCCCAAGGCCATCCCAGTGGAACGATTCAGCCAATGTTCCCCAAATGCCAACAGGAATCAAGGAAAGAATCTCTCCCACAGAAAGCCATGCAAAATAGGGTGTTGCCTAGAGGGGAATAGGACTTGCTATTGGATGCAGGGGCAAGAGAATTTGGGAAGGGTATAAAACTTATTATAGGATATTCTAAGGGAACAGTGAGAATTTGTGAAAATTATGATTAGGCAAAGGATGAAAGGTGGGGAAAGCGAGGGACCAAAGGGGACAAGAGAGAAACACATGAGAAAATAGAGGGGAAAAAGGACATAAAACTTGCTGGTCACATGTAAACAATGCTGCTGGTCTGGATGTTTCTCTAGCGAGGCAGCCTGTCAGTCTGTTACCGAAATCCGGAATAAAACTCCTTAACAGCAATGAGAAGTTAAGAAGCAGGCACTCCTTTATTGCAGTGCTGGGCGCACAGGGGATCACTCCACCCAGCGTGTGCACCGGTCTGGAAATCTGGACAGAATATATTTAGTGATTTCATGCATAATCATTAATAATTCCTGGAATATTAATACATAATCATTAGTTTTCCTAGAAATCATTGTAATATTCCCCACCCACTTGTGCACGCTCAGTCTTTTGAGTCGAGGGTCTTCTGGTGGTCTTGGGGGTTGTCAGAGTGCCCCCTCCTCAAATTCGCTGGTGGAACCCCTCCTTAAAATCTCCATATTTGGTCTTGGTCGCCTTGCTCCTTGATTTTCTGGCTCCAAAATGATGGCTCAGGGCCTACTTCCACAGCTGGTGTTTGAGGCCTACCTTTGTTCTACCGCCTTTCTTAATTACCCCAGACATGCTAGGCTGACTTCTAACAAACGAGATGTTGTAACAGCTCTAAGACTCCCCATTCCCTCTAAGGACAAATAGATGTCATATAAATTTTAATCTATGTGACTACAGTTCTACAGTTAGCAAGAATCACCTCATATTGATATTTAATTTTCAACATTTATGTCATGTAACAAGTCTTCTTATTAAATTATTCCTATTTTCTGCATGTGCATGCTCTTTGTTCTGTATGTATGCCTCTGTGTGCATGCGTTTGTGATCCACTAGCAAACTGCAAGCCGGTGTAGCCGGAGAGCAAGGTAAGAAGTCCAAGTGGCAGTCACTAAGAGGGGACTGCAGGTCTGAGGGGCCCCCTGTGGAAAACAGGAGGTGACCAGGCAGTGGAAGGCTGAGGCTGGGTGGACCCAGGGTCAAAGGACTGCTGTTGAGGAGACACGGCGAGCTGTGCATGTGTGTGTGTACACACGTGTGTCAGCACGGTGAATACCTGCTTGGAATCACTCTCGGCCAGATCTGGGGAAGCAGGTTCTCTCTGCAGCAGATCGAGTCAGCTGGCAGTGACAGAAAGTCCCTGAGTCCTCAGGTTCACTGGATCTTGCAACCTCTGACAAAATTCAAAAATGAGAATCTATGTATATTTATGAATGTTTACTCTGCATTACAATTTTTCGTCAACTTGATACTAAAGCAACAAACATAAATTCAGAAAGCTTCTGTAATCAAAGGCTATGCTGGGGAACAACTTATTTCATTTGATATGTTCATCTACAGTAGCTCATTTGCTAAAAGTATATTTAATGATATCATACTGAAATTCTTTTTTAAATAGTAATTAGATACTTAGACTTTTGATCATAACACCTTGATATCTGCCTATTTATAACTTCAGTTTCAAGTCTTCAGAAGAAGTAAAATAGAATTTTCATTATAGTTTTGTGTAGATTTCAACATTCCAATGAAGACAGAATTGACTAAATGACTGCAAAATTATATATTTTGTTTGTAAGTCATTGTCAGAAATGGATGCTTTACATTCCCCAGGACCATGAGAAACATTTTTCCTGTAATGTTCAAAGTCACCTGGAAAGCCTTTGTAAAACTGAAGCATATTCAGCTGCTTGATGTGTCAAGTAGAGAGAAGAATTCATCTTTTGTTCTTTTTTTTTTTTTTACAATAAACTGAGGGAATCCACAGATGTGGCATACACGATACACAAAACCAGAGCACTGAGTTTATGAAATGGTTACTGTTCTCCCTTTTGATAATGTATCATTATTATCTCTATTTTCCAGGACATTTTTGCCATTTTGAGATTAAACTTGCTTTCAGTTTTCTGACAGATGTAAATACCTCCCTTTTGCCATCTTGGCTCAAAGGCTTTCAACATCTGAAGTTGTTCTTAAAAGTGCATGGAAGATGTTAATCACTTTCTGTAATACATTACACTTCTAGACTGTATTCTCTGAACTTTTCAGCAATATGAGGGGCCCAGCTATTTGCATCATAACGCTGTCTTGGTTATAATTCTGTCACCTTATCACTCAAGAGTGATATTTGTGCCTTAAAATTTATCCTTCACAAAATCTATATCTTCTGGGTTTTTTTTCCACTGCAAATTCCTTATATGTTGCTCAAGACTTTTTTGCCTTTCACAGAGCCAGACTAACAAACCAGCACTGTACTTTGCTGCCAGCCATATTATCCTCATCCTTGACATGATCTTGTCTCCTCTTGGCTGACTTCAGAGTTTGCACAATAACCAACACTCTTCGGAAAATAAATTTTTACAAAAAGAAAAAAGAAAAACTACATCTACTTGTGCCCACACGTCAGACTTCTTTGTCAGCCACAGTCCTCTGTTTCTAAGTCAATCCTATCCTACGGACTGTCCAAAGAGACCTTACGGCTTCCAAACTGTTGGTCGTCTTAATAAAAGTTGGGCAACCCAGGAATCTGGCTGGCCTGGACACCTGGAAGGCTCATGTTCCTCAGTTATGTAGTGTCCCATAACTTGCTGTTTCCATAAAAAGGTATTGCACCACCTCAGCTCTTTCAATTTTTTTTAATGGTACTTTCGGGAAAATGGGTTGACAATTAGTCACAAGTTGGGATATGACTGCAAAAACATCTGGAAACTGCTAGTAAACTAACAGAAGTTAGTTGTTTGTTGGTTGGGTTTTTTTTTTTTTTTTTTTCCTGGCCAGCTGTGTCATGTGTTAATTTGAATTGTTTACAGTACTGAAATCTGTATCTAAGTCACTACCCTGAAAGGTCAGCAGTGGAAAACAAGCACTGTTTTGCCATAATTTAGCTGCTGTATGTTAGCTGTCCCCATAAGGACAGGAAGACCTGTGCTCTGATGTGCCTGTTTCTTTTCACTGGCCTTAAAGGGAGCCAGGGATGAGCAGCTCCAATATAGACATGCACATTTCGTTAGGCGAATTCCACCATTACTTCTCACTTTCAGCCCATGACTTGACCTTAATATGTTACAGTAGTCGCTCCCAAACAGAAGGACCCTGACATATCACAGTGCCTCTTGATCTTATTTATATCTTTGCTGTGAGCGCACAGCAGTAACAGGAAGGTGTGTTGTCATGTATGAAAAGAGAGCATCTAAGTGTGCTACAGTCCATTTATTTGGGGAGTAATGCTAAACTTGTTTGGAGAATAGCCAGAAAAACATTTCCTTTACATTTCCCCAACAGCTTGCTACTTTCTTATCTGTATTATCATAAATCTACAGAAAGCCCTTTATAGAATAATGCACAATAAGGACAGTAGATACTATCTAAAATGGCATAGCAAGGAGCAACAATGAGAGTGAAGCAAGATGGTTTTAAAGTGATGTTGCACTGATGCAAAATTTTGAGGTCAGGTGGGCAGGCAATCTACCCAGGCTTACTTGGCTGCACTTGCTGCCAGTATCCCACAACGGTGGGACTCTCAGACAACTTCTGAGAGATCCCTTTTCTTTGCTCCTCAGGCATGCAACAGAGACGGTGAGAACATTAGTGCAATGGATTCACATTACTGAAGTGACATGAAGAGTAAAATGATTTAATGCTTGAAAAGTACATAACTGGTTGCAAAACCTGTCAATTTGGTATCAATAGATCTTAAATGTGTATTTAAAATGAAGTGCTTTTGAGACTGAAGTGCTTTTTGGGTCACAGTACATGTTAGAGGGCTTTAAAGGGAATATTTAGAAGGCTTCTAAATCAATGTTTTAACCATAAGCATTTTCATTTAATTTAGATTTGGGCTTGAACCAAAAACCCAGCGTCCAATTTTGCATGTCTTAAAATTGAATCCCTTTCTGTTTGGACTTCAGTGGCCCTCTGAATGTTTATATCATCCAGGAGTCTGGCCCCCCAAAAGTTGGCTTTGGCAATATTGTAGTGAGGTATTTATTTTTAATAGGTCTTAAGATGATTAAAATAGTATTGTTTTACTGTATAGTCAAGTACTCCTAAGCAGAAACCAACTGTGCCTGTCTGTGTTTATTTAGCTATCCTACCTGGAATGCAAAAATTGACAGAGAACGGTGTCACTGCAGAAGCAGGCATTTCTTATCGTATTTTGTTATTTATTTTTGTAATTAACTGTAATGCTAAATAATATCAAGGAGCTAGTAAAAATTTTACATAAGACACTTCCCTGTAGGAAAGTGCGATCTCATTGAAATTTTCTATTAGAAAGAATACTCTTTCCTAAGACATTTGCATCAGGAAAATCCAAATGCCCCATTTATGTCTAAATCTTCATGTCTACTTTAGGTACTTCAAAATCTTGTGTTCACAGTCCCATTTCTGCCTTGACTCAATTTTTTTTTTCAGTGTACCCATGAAATGACCAGATCCCATCACATTAAATTCAGCACCATCCTCCCTGCTTGAGAGGTACTGCACAGGCGAGGCTGCAGATGAGACCACAGCTCACCAGGGAAGATGTGCCGCACAAGGAGAACGTGTCTCATGCATTCCTGAGCTATGATTCCTAGAGGACAATTTGCGATTCCTAGAGGATGCAAAGATGTCTTCTAAACTAAAAAATGCTAAAATGTGGCTGGTTTGATATTTCACATGTGAAAGCAAAGAGACTTTGAATATATTAAGTATTCCTGTATCTTCACTTTTGTTCTTGTGAAAAAATCAAATAAAAAAAATATTGACATGTCTCACACAATGGAAATCTTGGAAGAGTTAATCTCATGCAGTGGTATCTTTGCTGGAATTCTGAGGATATTTGTAAAGAATATGACATCTGAGATCTAGACAAAACATTTTAAAAAGGCTGAATTAGATACAGACTTTCTCTTTTTGTTTTATTTCCACCATTTCTTCTGATTTTAATTTGGGCAAGCTAGAGCATATAAAAAATTGGTGTGCAAAGCTAGCATTGACAGTGGTTAACTGGACCTTCAGCTTTTGTGGCCAAGAACAACAGCCAAATGTTGAAAATAATGGAAAAGTAATAAAGTCCATGCTGTAGGAAGTGTTGTGGCAATGGAAGGAACTCTACTGAAGACGTCTACACAAACACATAGGTAGAGCCACTCAGACAGGACTAGACTCAGCTGCAGCGTGGACAAGGTAGGACACGAGAGGCACAACTACAATGACACCTGTGGGGCACAACACTTGAAACTAAGGAAGATGGAAGGGGGTATAGATCCTTTTTCTGTAAATAATTGCAAAATTTCTTCATACGGCATATGCAGCATTTCTCTATAATCTAGGACAAGGGGTAATGGGTTTAAATTAGAGGGAGGTAGATTTAGATTAGATATTAGAAAAAAATTTTTTACAATGAGAGTTGTAGAGCACTGGAACAGGTTGCCCAGAGAGGTGGTGGATGCCCCATCCCTGGAAACGTTCAAGGCCAGGTTGGATGAGGCTCTGAGCAACCTGATCTAGTCAGGGATGTCCCTGCTTCTTGCAGGGGGATTGGACTAGATGACCTTTGAAGGTCCCTTCCAACTCTAGCCATTCTATGATTCTATGATTAACCATATCGGAAGCTTGATGCGTCTGTGTTATTTCATTACCTAGCTCATTTGCGGCAGGAATAGAGTCTGACAGAGATATTAAATTTCTTAGAGGGTTACGTTTTCATTAATTTTTTATTCTTAAACTATCCAGCACATTGGATTGTAAAATCTCAGAAAATTCATTCAGTTCACAGAAGGGTATTAATACTGTAAGGGGAGGTTATGGTTTATGTCTTATACATAAAAGAGAATGATTCTCTATTTTAAGCAAAAAAAATGGTTATACTGTTACAAATCTGTGTAACCTGTTGACGTAGTCATGGTTTTACTTCCAGAATCATTTGAGGTTGATGGTAAAGAGCAGAGATTTACTTTTGGAAGAAGTTGAGCTAAAAAGTCCAGATTCTTCTGTCAAACAAGTCAAAGTCACTCTCCCTTGGAATTTATGATCTACACATAAACAATCTCATTTTATTATGCCTTCTTTCTTTCACTTTATGATCTCATTTGCATGTTGTAGTCATATTGTGTAATAAAATTGCAGAAATTCTGCATTCCCCACAAGTTTGGGTGTAGGATTGTTATTTACCACCACCTCATCCTCTTCACTTCAAGGCACTGTGAAAGGCATACAAATCTCAACAAGAAAGGTTGTTAAGTGTGGACAGTTTAATTTTTCTGAAATTGGTTCATAACAAGTCATGTCCCATCCATTCCTTTTCTTTGGCCCTTGTGGTAAGAAGACACAGTGAATGGTTTCAAGATGGTGTGTCCCCATACGTATTGCAGGGAGGGCAGAGAACTTAAGCCATCTAGTCCAACTGCTGACGAAAAGCTAAGGCATGTTATTGAGGCCACTGTCCAAATGCCTTTTAAACACTGATAGACTTGGGGCATCAGCTACCTCTCTAGGAAGCCTGTTGCAGTGTTTTACCACCCTCTTGGCAAAGAAATACTTCCTAATTCAAGTCTGAACCTCCTCTGGTGTAACTTTGAACTATTTCCACACGTCCTGCCACTGGACACCAGGGAGAAAAGATCAGCACCTCCCTCTCCACTTCCCCTCCTCCGGAAGCTGCAGAGAGCAGGAAGAAAAGGCTTCATGGCATACAGAAAGGGACAACAGTTTGTCTTCTTAACAGACTGTTGCTGACCCATACATGCCTAAAATTTGTCTTTATTTAAATATACATATCTCATGCACCATCTTATTTTTTTTCTACTCTTTTGAGTCAGCTTCTTAGTTATTTGAGTTTTATGGTTTTTGATGTTGCTAGTAGTCCTGCAGCTTTTATTTTGTAAGGCAGAAACAACCATTACTAGAAGAAAAGACCAGTCGTTTTCTACACACAGAGCCTACAATAGAAACGGATTTTAAAAACCCAACCAAACACTCCCCAAACCAAATACCAGAATATTTGCAAAAGGTAGTGTATGAACAATACACTGTATTACTATTGGCTAAGTACTGATATTGGCATGACTGAGAAGGTAAGTTCTCACAGTATATCCAGGCGATTGCAATAGTTAACTTTGTGCTAAAAATATCCCTCAAACTTTGTTACAGCAGTGCTGATATGATTTACCAAGACAGCACGCACAGCTCTGGCATTCTGTACAGGGTAAATGCAGGCATAAGCCCAGTAGGAAAGCCTCCCAGTGGGTTCTTTCTTGTTTTTCTTACTTTTGCTTTTCAAAGATGAGCAATAAATCTGCAGCCTGACTCTGCTGTGTCCCTTAAGTCTGCCTTCCTCTTTTTTTGTTAATTGCCTCTCATAACTATTGCCTTTTATGATGTTTTCTACCTTCTCATCTTTGAGAAGTAGTGGGAAATGAAAGCTTACCTTTTTTTTTTTTTTTTTTTTTTCAGAGTGGTAGGTTATTAACTCATTCTTTTTGCAGTCAGGCAGACTCTACAGGGTGCTTGTGGTAAGTGCTTCTGCAGGGCTCACCCTCTGCTCTTAAGGTGTGGGTATATTCCTAGCTCGTCTTCCTCTTCCCTTCTCACCACCCTTGCTTACCTGTGATACTCCCTTGCTGGATTGCCCTGCATACAGATGGGAAATGCCTTGGGGAAAGCATTTCCCTCCGTCTTTGTTTGTAAAATGTACAGAACATTTCTGGATGCTTTTGATGAGCAATAAATATAACTGTTTGTGTATAATTTAGGACACAGACTGTAATGATTTACCATTCCGTACATGTATTATCTGTCTGATGGATGAGCAGGACTGGCACATCAATCCATCAGACCATGAAGATTTGGTCTTATTCCCATCAAAATAAAGCTTACTGCTGCTGTCAAACAGTGCACGGTCAGGCAGTATTGACTTGAAAGCATTCTCCAGCACCGTATTTTCACTGAATGATCTACTCAGATTTATGAAACTCAGTAAACAAATACTCTATAAAAACAAAAAGCATAAGGGCTCAGTCCTGCAAGGATCTGAGCACTTTGATTTTGATCTAACAAAGCACAGAAGTATGTACTTAGCTTTAAGCGTGTGTTTGTTCCCCAGGGTATTCCTATGCACTTTAAGCTAAATACCTTTTTAAGTGCTTTACTGGATCAAGGCCAGAGTATTTTCAGCATCTTTTAGGGTTGGATTCTTGCATAAGACTTTTTCACTGAGATCTCAAAGCATTTAACAAAACACACTAAAGACAATTCCTGAAAATAATAAGATGACATACTGTCATGGGACAGAAGATGATCTTGTTCCCCTGGGTAGGTACAACTTTCTCACCCATAACATAAGGCTCTTAGCTTTCTAAATCAGTGACTGAAAAAAAAAAAAAACCTATTTTTGCTCCGCTTACTAAAAGATGCCCTGCTCCAGTAAACACTGAAATGAATGAGCCATGTAAGAAAGGCAGGGTTAAATGTAAGCTACAATGACTAAACTCCCTAGCTACAGGGACTTCTTTGTGTATTTTGTTTTCTCATGACTGGATGCAGAGGGATATGATTTGTTTCTTTAGATGGGAAGAATTAAAAACACTAAGAAGATTAAGTAAAGATTGTTTATAACAGATGTAGTAAACTGTCTTCAGAGGCATAGCAAGGAGCTGTATAAAGGTAAAGCCCTTGTCTGAAATACTGAACTAACTAATAGCAGAAATATATGTTAATCATAATGCACGTATATCTCACTCTAAATAATTATGTTATAGCAACATCAAAAGACCCTATCTAATTTCTTTGTACAAGCAGTGCAAACACATATGGAGAATTGAAATGTATTTAAAGAAAGTTCTACAGCACATTGGCCAAGAAAGACAAAAACAAAAATAGAAACTATCATTTCTCCTCTATTCCCAGAAGGCATCCCTCCTGAACTTGTTATTTACCAGGTTGAAATGTTGGGTTCATCTCAGGAGGTATCATGTGAGCCTTTGGACAGGTCTAGCCACGCTCCTTTCTTCCAGTCACGCCCTCTCCCAGCTGCAGAAGATCGGATGTTGTGGAGAAGCTCCATGTTCCAGCTCCCAGAAACTTCTTACGAGATCTGCTTGTGGGTAGCCAGTACCTCTTTCCTTCTATATCTTTCTCAATCCAGAATAAAATAATTTTAAAAAAGAAGATAAAATGCTGACAAGAGATTAGAAGGTGCAACAACATGAAGAGAATCAATACTTGAGAAGTCTGTGAAAATGAAAGAATATGTCTTTGAACTGTCACAGTTTTGTCAGGTGGAAATAATATTAACCCAAAATAACACATATGCTACATCTCATTCTTTCAGTTTAGCCAGTAATATTAGAGTTCTGCAATGGCAATGACACATTTATTTTTCATTATGGGAAAAGTATTTTCTTTTCCCCTACATTTCATTATCAATAGAAACAGAACAATTCTGGCTCAGCCACAGCAGAAGTAGCTTCACAAAGTAAAGATGTCAAATTTCAGCCTGAACAATAAATATTAAAAAAGTTGCAGGTACTTAACAGGACCTTATCAGAAGGAAAATGTTTGAGAAATCTTCATTAACAGTTTCTTAATAATCTTTAGAAAAATAAGCACTTGGGCACAGAACTTAAAATTCTACGTTCTCAGCTGTGAATAACATCAAAACAGTAATTTCTCCTTTCACATTTGTGTCATGAATTTCCAGCTTGACCCAAACTGTGAGGGCTGTGCTAAAGGAACCTTGCCCTGCTCAGTTCAGCCAGCCTTTGAAATCACTGTCAATTCTCAAAGCCACCTAATTTTCCCTAGTTTTTCTGTCCCATTCCCTCAGGATTCTAAATCACCTGATGACAGAGGAGAGGGAGAGAAGTTCTCGCTATTCATCCATCTGGCCCTCAGCTGAAATGACCTCCCAGAGCTGGATGTGGAGGGGGAGACTGAGGACAGGTAAGGTGACAACGGAGCATCACTACCTCCGTCTCCCTCCAGCCTCCCTGATCCTGCCACCAGAACATACTAGTATTCAAAGGTAGAACAGCTCTGCAAATACACCATTCTGGCTTTTATATGGGGATTTCATCAACTGTGGGGAAAACTGTCAAAGGTGTAACAGGCAGGCAGGGAAAGTTAGTCAGCTGGAGAGATTGTTGGCACTGTAGAAACCATTCCTTTTGCTGGCACTGCTCAATGTCAATGAAAAGGAAATTGAATCTGTTCTCTTGCATGGAGGCATTTGTCACTTGATTTGTTTTCCTCAGTCCAAAATAACAAATCACTACTACACTTTCTCATGAAATTCTGTGCATGGAAGAATAAAGACATATCCTGTAAGGGCACTATATTTAAAGATTTCCAGATATCTATGCTAGAGGTATAAAATAGGCAGTGACATTGGTCATTTATCACTAGAACTAGCTGAATAGTGTGCAGGAAATAACAGGAGCGGATATATCCTGAGGAGTAAGGGAGAGCCAGACACTGCCCAGCCGCCGACTGATGCACGCTCCCCTCCCTCTCCACTCACTAAGTCATGGCACTGATGTAAAGACCAGATGGTGAGACTGCACATTTACAAGGAGAAGAATGTTAAACCATAAAACTAAGTTCCGGTATTTTCTATCAAACTATGTTAAGATTTGCAAACTAATTTTATTAACAGGGATTATTGTGTGCAGTTTTCAAGGCTATGGAGGTAACATTTGGGGGGTCAGTGGATCTCCTATAAAACACTACATAAAACACTATAATTGCTATCATCATTAATAGTATTCATATATTAATATTCTACACAATTGAAAGAATACTGTACACATCTGAATTGTCTGAATTGATTGGAGAAGTGGTCTGAAATCAAGAATTTATTGTAATAAGGGTGAAAAATATCCAATGCAGAACGGCTAGAGAACAGCCAGTGAAGTATCAACACTGCAGAAAAAAAGCTTTAGATGTCTTAGGAGATCACAAAAATCTTAAGTGTGCTGTTGTTGCAAAAAAATGGGAAATGAAGTTCTGGGTTTCCAGAATGCATTAAGAAGAATATCATATGGCATTGATCACATGGCAGTTGGAAAGCACTGGTCAGTTCAGGTCAACACATTTAGGGCAAATATGAGGCATTTGAAGAAAATGGAGAACATCGTAAGTAGAGTAGTCCAAAGTCTTTAGTAGAAACTAAAGAACTGGGATCATGTAGCCTAGAAAAGAATATACTAAAGGAGTTTTTTCATAGGTTGCTGTAAAAAAAAAGTGAGTTATGCCTGTTCTCCATGTCTACCAAAGCCAGAAGGAAAAATAATGAGCTTAATTTTCAGAAACTGAGGTAGCAGGGAGATACAAGAAAAACCTTCCTTTTTTTTTTTAAGGCTAACAGAGAAGGAAGTGCTAAAAGGCTTAAACAGGCTTTAAAAAAGATTGTAAAATCCCCAGCCCTGGATGATTTTGGCTTAGCAAAATATCTCTCAGAAGAAATGTAATCTTACTTGACTATCAGAGCATATAAAAGGTTCATTTTAGGTCCCTTTCACTCCACATTTCTGTGATTTTTTTTATGATTTGATAAAGCAATGGTAATTAAAATACTAGATTTTTGCTATGATCTGCTAGATGGATCTAGTGCTAAATCACATTCCCTTTGGCGTCCTTTTCTCAGCAATACCGAATTTACATGAGAGCTGACCTAGTTTACATATTCAGCACGGTGTGCTTTCACCTGTTTTAAAGTTGAATCTGTTTCTAATAATTTGCTGTTCAATTCTGCCAACATAATTCCAACTGCTCTGTTTAAATAAGGATAATATTTTTATTAGTATTTTTGACACCTCTGACCTTCATTTCCAAAGCAGGAACTTTTTCACAATATCTCTGGCATTAGGAAAATGAGATCCTGGTTGATCCTAAAGGCTACGAGTACATGTTACTGTTTCACAGTGATGACTGATGTTTCATTCCTCTCTCTTTTTTTCTCCCTACCATCGCCTCACTCATCTCTGCCATGAGAGATTTATGCCTCCTCAGCTGCCAGGTGCTTTATTACTGAATCCTGTTTATTAAAACCTGTTCATTTTTAAAATTGTGGTTAGAAAGTAGCTATGCAAAGAAAATTAGCACTGTCAGGAAGGAGCGGACACAGATATTTTGGTGGGGGAACGAGTTACCTGCACTACAAGTGCAGCTCACGGAGCAGTAACTTTTGACCGTTGCTTTCGACGCCGGCAAACCAGTGTGCTGGCTAATGGTGGCAATTTATTCTCTTGCATGTATTTTTTTTCCCCAGAAAGTGGTTCCTAGAGGTTCTCTTTTCTCAACTGCCAGCTAATTTTAAGTCTAGCATCCAGTTCAGTTTATTGATTGCCAGTGAAACCACTCATTGCAATAAATTATGCATTAATGTTTATATGCTCATGTCACTGGGGGGGGATTTATACACATAGCGCATGCACAGACTGCAGTGAGCGATGTGCAAAATGACAACTGATTTAGCTAGCTGTGCGGTGGCCTTCTCTTCTGCATTTAAAAATACGTACATTTCAGAGAGCGATTTTATGACTTGTCACATATTTTATGAGCATGTCATACTACTCCAACACAACACCATTTTGGATGTAAGACAACTTTATGCCGGGAAATGAGTCAATTTTTCTTTCAGGATTCTTGAAATGTAGAGATCATACTACAGACATTGTGGACAGCTTGACAAAATGTCTACTCTGACATTATATCTACAAAATGTGCCATATTTTGATGTCCCTGATAAATCTTCCTTTTTTCCTCTCTCTTTTATGAGAATACTTGTTGAACAATGCAGCTTTGGGATTTGAAGGTAAACAGTAATGAACTGAACTGAAACTCATCCTAAGAATATGAGCAAACTGAGGCAAAAGAGAATAAGGGATAACAGTTTAGAATATATTATTATGGAAAAGATACGAAAATTTCCTGACCACACACAGTCACACTGGGTCTGACAATGCCCCAGTCTCAAATATTAACTTGCTTATTGTCTTTAAGCATCTCCTCTTTACTCTAAGCCAGTTAGATTCCTCTAACATCCTTTTCATCATTTCTTCTAACGTGTTCCGAAATCTTCTTTTCCAGTAATCTTTACCATATGTTAGGGGAGAAAAGTTAAATAAAACATCTTATTTAGGATTGTAGTTACATCTATCCATGCTTCCCGGTCTCTTAAGTTTGGCTATGGAGTCATCCATGTCTGTGTAATAATTAAAACAATGCCAAACATATGTATTGCTTTTTATATACTCAAGTAACAGAAATTTCCAGTGGCTGTGGAAATACAGCCAGGGATGCAATCCGAGTCACTGTCAGAACTGGGAAGAGGCTGACAGAACTCAAGGAGGAGGTTTGAGGTAAGCATGGTGCCTCCAGGAGCACTGGAGAGCATCCAGGACAGGGCTTAGTGCGATGGACTCCTGCAGTCTGCTCCCACAAAAGCCTCAGCTCAGTGTAGACAGCATGCAGGGTGTAATAAGATCTGACACACACATAGGGTGTTAGGAACAAATATTGATTGCAGGAAAATGGTGAGCATCTACTAACTGTAGCAGAATTTTTAAAGTAGATGGTTCCCTGTTTCTGCTGCACAGTTCCTAATCCTGCATGGGAAACTGGTTTTCGTCCTGGACTTCTTGCAGAAGGTAGTATATTCTCCTTTTAGAAGCTCGGTATGTTTTCAGCATTTATGTATGTATTTCAGTGTGTTATTAGAGTTCTGTATCCTCTTTTCTAAGGCCAGTTAGCTCTTGAATGGAGTAGCTCTGAACCTTTGCATCAAACAAAATAGCAGGAGATTGGAAGCAAGTACAGCTGACAGCTGTGCCACCATAGGCCAAGAAAAATACGTGTCTGAACATGAAAAAACAATGGCTTGGCAATTACTTTTTTGAAAAAACCCAAAGTGTGCTTTTTTTATCTCTCAGCAGAAAGTAGACTTACATCCAAGAAGCAAGAGTGGCGCTAGAAATAAAATACAGAACTTGACTAGAAAAGCAGAGAGCTCATTCACCTTCAGATTTTGCTGTCATAAATAAACATGCTTGAGGGTTTCCCTATTACTGCAAGCATTGTTTGCTACAGCTAATCTTTCTCCTTTTCTGTTACAGTTTTTATCACCCAAAAAGTGCTAACTACAGAGTCTATGCTGACAAGGGTTGCATGTATATGCTGTTCTACTGCACCAAGAGAAAGTACCCATAAAAGCACCACATATCATTGTAGTGGGTATTAGCTTTCAGTAATTTGTGAAGGAGAAAAATGCTAACGCTGCATCACTTTGGCCGCCTTCCTTTACTTATTTGGGTTGTTAGTTTGAAGCTTTTGAGATCATCTTCTTACCAATTTAATACATGCTGGGATGTACAACCAGAGATTTCTTTGTAGAAGGTGATCAATTTTAGATACAAAATGGAAATAAGTAGCCTTGCTAACCTTAGTGAGTATGATATGGCATTCTCAAGCCAACAAGAACATCATTCCAAAGAGCCACCAGACTTATAGTAGTTATCAAATTGCTAAATTAGTTCAGCAGGGAGGAGAAAGGGATCATAAAACTTCTGAAATTTTAATGAAAGCAGGCAATGCAATAATTATTTTACAAGAGCATACATGAAGAGACAAAGAGAATTTAGGCTGGCTAACTGGCACATCCAAAGAAATTTCAGTGTCTCTCAATGTTATGTTAGACAAATTATACAACTGCCCCTATACATCAGCCATTTACTGTGGCAAGTAAAACATTCTTCTAAAGGCAGTGAGAGTAAAATACAGACATTGAAATGTGGATTATTAGCACAATTTTTAGTTGCCATCAAATACAGATTTACAAGAGAAAAGCATGTTTAATGATTTGATTACAATGAATGTTTGTCAAAAGCTTGTGCAGTTAGGAAAACAACATAATACATGAAGAGGGAAAGTGTTTTCCTGGGAGGAATGACAAGCGGAGGATTTTAGATACAGTGATTTTGAATTATTGTATTTCTGAGGCTTGGATAGAACAACAACTTTGAAAACAGCCAAAGACTTGCTGGGAGCTAGCAAATTGCAAACCACCTAAACAACCCTCCCCACTCATAACCTTTTCACTGGAACATTCACATCTTGTTCCTATAAAAACAGAACAGCTAAAAATTACCCTCTGGAGTCCTGTCCTATACTGCAAAAGAAAAATGAACAGAAGGACAAGAAGACAATATACATATAAGAGGTAGGGGGTTGAGCTTTATGAGCTGTATTTCTAAAAGTCAAACCAAAGACTTTGCACAGGATATTCTGGATAACTGCCCAACTCAACAGACTTGACTCTGAGGCCTTCCAAAGACCTGAAAGATCTCATCTATGAATTGATCTATTTTCGAGCCAGACACACAGTCTCAAGGTACGTAACGTCAGAACAAACAAATATCCTTTGCATTCATTATGAGGCAGTTGTTACTGAGTAAATAGAAAATAAAAATAATATTACAAGAATGCAATGTGCAGTGAAATTACTTTACCCAGTAAGTGACTGCCAACACTGCAAGTGCAATGTATACCTTCTCACCTCCCAGTCTCCTTCTGTATCTTGTTTGTTCACCTCATTCCTCCTCTGCAAGGACTTTATTTTCAGTCACATCTCTTGAATCTTCTCTTTCTCATCTGAATGCTTGAGAAGTAGACTTTGCAGGGTGAAGCTTTCTCCATTTGAGATAGAGTGGTGAAGTTTTTTCTAGTTTTTGGGTAGAAGGAACATGATTCTTGAAGTACAGGTGATTTGAGTGCTCATTTGAAAGCAAAGAAACCAAGTTTTTTGCTCCCAGTGTTGTTCATATACTTCATTCCAGGCACACAGCTTGGATGCTATCACCCTGTTAAAACAGAGTTTACTGAGTAAGGTTTTACTAGCATAGGTGTGGGCCATTCTGTATTACTTGGTCCTGGTGTTCAAGAACATGGCTGAGTGCCATTTGTTTTGTTAGTAAAGACATGGCTAGAAATTGTTTCACACCTGGCCTACTAAGATCTATAGCCTTGTGATTCAACATGCTCGAGAGAGCAACAGTTGTCAGTCTTTGGAAGCTGAGGAGCAAAGAGAGGACAGGCCTTCTCCTTCCGACATGTCAAACTGGCCATCGCATAAAACAATGTCACTGCCTCCATCAGATACATAAACGCCATTTATCAGCTAGAGTTCTGGATAGGTATGTAGGCAGAAGAAGTTGAAATCTAAAAGCAAAATAGTAAAATACCTGCTAGAGTCAGCCACAAATTTTGTGTTCATTACCTGTTGTGTTAATTTGGCAATCAATTTATCCTATTAATTAAATTATAATTGTAAACTCAATTTGGTCCTCACAGTGTCATGTCTTAAATTTATCTTCTTCAAGAGTCTATTCATTTGCTCACTGTATTTATTAAAATTGAGGAAAAACTAAGTCAACCCAGCTTATGCTGCTTTAGTCATAATCTCTAAGGACACAGGTAACCTCTGATAAAAAAAATCCTGCCCACTAGCTTCTGTTTCCATATGAAATGTAAGTTCCCAAGAGTTTCTTTGTACTTGTTAAAAGTAAACTACTCTTATTGCCATAGAGACAGTGTAAAATATTTTTTTGTCAATATTTTATTTCAATTTTGTAGTGCCTGGGGGCTTTGTGAGTTATGCATAGTTTCTCAGCAACTTTGGCTGTTTTCAGATTAATGTCTTTTAAAAGATTTGAATGTGTTACATTTGTAGACAATTACATTTAAAATCTAAGCATGTGGTTCTATTGTGTTAAATAGTTCAATAATTCTTTGAATATTTCTTATCTTTGAGGTAATGTCACAAATGTTTTCACTTATTACTAGATTTCCATAAAAATATTCCCCAAGTGTCATTTTGATTGTATTTCACTTCCTGCTCTAACTCACAAAATCTATATATAATTTTTCATGTCCCTTCTTATGTCAACAAACGTCAGCAGTAATGCATTTTTTCAAATAATATCTCTATTTTTAATTTTCATTGCATGCCTTCTTGGCAGTAAGCCAAACAGCTTATACAATAGTTGGAGAAGCATTACTGTGATTCGTATTGCATGTTTTTAACCTGAATACAGCAATTATTTTTTTAAAAAAGCAACTTTTGTTGAAGCAATTCAGCCAGTGGATAAAAGTTCATTTTTCCCTGTGCAATGAACATTATTTTCCTTACATTTGGTTTCGAATTCGCTGTGCTTAACCTTATCCTAGTAGTTTAGAGGGTCTTATAATTTACTGAAAGCACTGCAGCACTGGTTCTCCCTATTACCTGACACTGGTTGTGTTCTGGCTCCTGGCATGCCATTTGCACAGCACAGTACGCTGAATAAGGCATAAACCTTTCTGCTCAGCAGCACGTACTAGGGAGTGCATTTTTCTCCTTTAACAGTCATAGACCAGCTTTCAAACAAACCTATCACACCACCAGCGTGTCTTCAACATTTCTACATCATCTAGCAGCCCCCTTTTGGGTTATCCAGCAAGTAACCATTCTTCTGACCTGCTAGCTCTCCAGCTGTCAGTAAACCTAAGCTTGTGTATATTGAAGCATTCACTGGATACTACTTTCCAGGTTCTGCCAGACAAAGCGGTACAAATCCCCAGACTGGGGCTGCAGCACCATACACAGCAGGGCCCCAAAGCCGCTCACAGGCCCGTCTCCGGCTCAGCACAGTGGAGTGAGTTTTGTGTGCTGTGTGAGCCTGGCTGGTTTCCAGCCACCGCCTCCTTAAGTGAGGAAAGGAGGCACTTGCAGTGACCTTTGCAAAAACAAGACTCTAGTGACTAGGAGTGAAGGACGATGTGATATTCAAGATGGGATAGATAGAGTAGGTTGCAGCTTTACTTGCTTATATATTGTGTAAAATTAAAAAAAAAAACAAACAAAACAACAGTCTTTAATATTGAGCATCACCACCTAGTTAGGAACTCACAAATGAGGGTCAGCAGAATCTGTACATCTCCACTGACTTTTCAAGGCTCTAGATCCCCCAGTTATCTTGCAAACAATCCCAGCTCAGATCCGACAACCTGCTCACACTTCCTACTGAGGGCTGGGCTTTGGCTGTCCATCAGCATGTCACCTCTCTGGCAGGGCTTCATACATCAGTGTCGCAAACTGCAGATCAAGCTACAAGCTAGACACCATCAATAGCACTATGAAAGAAACAAATTTTTATGGGTGTAAACTATTTCTGCTTTTCTTGGCCTGTGGAAATATCAACAACAGCGTAGCTCTTAAATTAGTTCCTCCTGCCAGTTCACCCCTTCCTGGAGGGGTAGGAGGGAGTTTACTACCTGCAGATATGGATTTACAACACAATCTCAGGATGTGCCAGTGCCACCCCACCCCTCCCTTGGTGACCAGTCAGCTTCCCATAAAAGCCATCTCTTGTCCACGCTTGTTATTTGTACAATGGAGTAAAGCCAGTGGTGTACCTGGGGACAGTCATCATCCACCCTGCAATACTGGAGCGAGCCCAAATTTCTCTCAGAAAATGGGTGATTCCCAACTTTGCCAGCATTCCTCTGCTGCTTGGTAGGTTGTCACATTCTGTCTCTCACTATATAGAAGATTTTTTTTTCTTTTTTAAATTAACTTATTGCCAGAAAAGACTGGTTAAAAAAAAGTGTATGAGGGGTCTTACTCCCCTTCTTGTTTGATAATCCTTGATTTCCAGATGAGAGGAAGATGTTCTGGTGACTTCCGGCAGGAACAGCCTATTCTGTCTATCCCTACCTGCTCCTGGATGTATGTTCCCACCACCTCCCTCACTTCCCTGATGCTTGGCAGACCAGCACTGAGCTCAAGAAGGAAAGTAAACCAGCAGAAAACTACCCTCACAGAAAGTTACCATGCTGTGCCAGAGCTGGCATGACAAAGGGGATGTGACTGTGGAACTGGAGAAGAGGGGCCAGACCATTTTATCTGGTGGCAGCTCACCATCAGGTCAGCTGGCCTTGAGGAGAAACCTTGCCTTCACTGAGCAGCCTGGTAACACAGCAATTAATTAAAGAATAAAACATGTACTGAGGGTCTGGGAATACTCCTAGTTAATGAACAATTTTGCTTCCTGCCTTAAATTCTCTAGACAAACCAAGGTAGCAGCGTAACTTTGAATACAAAAGCATCTATACTCTGCAGTCTCAGCCCAGGTCTTTCATGGCCAGACAGAGCAAAAAAAACCTCGATTGTTACAGCACAGGCTTGCTCTACTGGGATTCATTTTTTTTTGTTACAGGTCAGCCAGGCAGCTGCTGTCAGGGCCAGCTGGTGAGGGCCAGCTCACCCTTATGATGCCCTCCCATGGCACTGGCAAAGCAACCTGTGGGCCCTGTGAATATTTGCAATTGGGAACTTGCCCACTCATTTCTTGTCAGGTTATTTTTCAGCTGCAGCCAGGTGAGCTTGGTTCACTGCAAACACTGGTGCGGGCCCAGCAGCAGAGGCAGCCAGAGGGCCAGGAAAAAGCAGGCACAGAGAGGGGTAGGGGGGTCTCTGATTGCTCCAGCCCTAAATCTAACCACAGCCACATTCTGATCTTATCTTACCAAGTGCTCCAGGCCCTTCGAGCACGAACGGGAAGCACAAAAATGCTCTCCCAACAGCAAGAACACAACAGAAGCACAGATAAATAAAAACTGATGGTATGGTGGTTTTTTTCCTGATAGTGCATTGTGTGCAGGTGTTGGTGCAGCCAAATTTCATATGGGATGTTTTTGCAAAACAGGTATTGAGTGTTTCCAGCCAGCAAAAATTTGTCTCTGATCTTTGTTTTGTGATCATTCTGGAAACAATCAAATGGATGGGCTACACCAGGGCTTCTTATCAGAATTCAACATTTGACTGAAGAGTAATGAAGCTGGCATCTTACCTTAGTAATTTTGGATTTGAACATCTAGAACCCGTGAATGAACAGGCAGAATATAATGCCATGAGAATGCAGTGGAAAAATTAGCAGACCTCCCTTTCAATTCTCCAATCTCCCAGAATCACTACTTGAAAAAAATCTCCTAAAAAAATACACAGCATTGCAGTGGTTTGGTAGATGTGCCATGCTCAAGACAATTTTTTTACAGCACACAATACTATATGTAAGGAAATATCATTCCTCTTACAAACTATATAGAACTTATCCACAGAAAATTTGGAAAAACCTCTGAAACAAATAGGAGAGGAAATCATCTAACTCCAGGATTACCCACTGTAGAATCCTTTTCCTTGAAAATAAGCAACAGAAAACCGAATCCTTTTCCTTGAAAATAAGCAACAGAAAACCACTTCAGATCTCAGTCTTTAACAGACCTCTGTCTCTATGCAAATGAAACCCCTGTTTCCCTGAGATCCCAGTTCTCCACGGAGTTCCTGGATGCAGTCAACAGAAATCAAGTCAAGAACAATATTTGGATAATCTGTGCCACTGTTGTAAAAGACAAAATCTGAAGACTTCCAAAATCTAGGTAAACTGAACTGGCACAAGGATAAAATATGGGCATTAAGACCACTGATTTAGCTTGGTCCAGTTGGTATATGATGAGCTAGTAAAGGCATAAAACTTTACAATCTAGAAGCCCAGTCAGTGGGTGCTCTACGCTACCAAAGAAAAGATGTAAACAGGAGTTCAAAGACAGCTGCAGACAAGGGTTTTTTGACCTTACTTTTTACTAAGGAATATACAGGCTCTTTTGGGGCTAGAAAGATGAAGAACTTGCTGGAGATAAGGGTAACAAAAGCCTAGACCACAAAATAAATAGGAAAAATTGCAGAGAAAATTGGCATTGGAATGATAGCACATACCCAAATCTATTTTAAAGACATATCTTACTAATTCTTTCAGGACTTTTTCTCACAACACAGTGCTTCACAGACACTCTTGTCCTTCCAGCCTGGGCTAGGAGTTGCCACTCTAAAGCTACTGAGATTCCAGGCAGCTCAGGTGCTACAAGCTCTGTCCTGGCTTAGCATGGGATAAAAGAAAGTCAGCAGGAGCTATGAGGCCAGTGTCATCCTGGGACCCGGCTGCACTCCTGATCTTGCAGTGAAGCAGAGGGACTCTGGAGGACACACTGTCATCTCCTGTAAAGCCATAGAGGAAAACAGGGAGTTTGCAATGCTACATGGATTAGCATGTCATATTAAAAATTATAAGAATGTTTATTTTTTAACAGCCTGAAACAGAGGCAAACCCCTGGTTATTTTAATGGATGAGTAAATGGATGGATAGTTGATTATCCCTAAGAAGCACCTCAGAAACAGAGATGGCCCAAAGCAATAAGGTGTACAGATGATATTCATAAATGCAAAAGAAGCCTTTATAAATTAGCTGATACATACTGTACAGTATTATGCAAGTGCCAGAACAGCAAAACAACAGCAAAATGCTGACCCTCTCTGTGTACCAGGACACCAAGGAGTCTTACAAATACGTCGTCTCCATGCAGTTGCCTTTCACAGCAAGATGTGTCCTGCACACAGTTAGTGCTTTATCACACAAAAAATATGACATGACAAATGCTTTCTTTCAGCAAGATATAGGAACTCTTGTGAGTATTGACCAGTTCCTCTATGTATCTGCTGCACTGAAACGGTCTGTGGGTTTATGCACAGGTCTCTCTCCTGGAGGAGGTCCCCGTGCCCAGCTCACCCCTGTCCTGGCTATGATCCCTGGCCATGGACACCACCCTTGCTTGTCCTTGCAGCAGTTGGATAAGCTGATCTCTGTTAGCTGGAATGACAGCATTAGAATCATCTTCATGGCCTTCCTTTGGACCCTCTCCAACAGGTCCATGTCCTTCTTATGCCAGGGGCCCCAGAGCTGGACACAATATTGCAGGTGGGGTCTCACGAGAGCAAAGTAGAGGGGCAGAATCACTTCCCTTAACCTGCTGGCCACATTTCTTTTGATGTGTCTCAGGATGCTGTTGGCCTTCTGGACTGCAAGCACACACTGACAGCTCATGTTGAGCTTCTCATCCACCAGCACTCCTAAGTCCTCCTCAGGGCTGGTCTCAATCCATTCTCCACCCAGCCTGTATTTGTGCCTGGGATTGTCCTGAGCCATATGCAGGACCTTGCACTTGGCTTTGTTGAATGTCATGAGGTTGGCACGGGCCCACCTCTCCAGCCTGTCCAGGTCCCTCTGGATGACATCCCTTCCCTCCAGCATGTCGACTGCATCACAGAGCTGGGTGTTGTCTCAAACTTGCTGAGTATGCACTCTATCCCACTGTCCATGGAAACACCACCTCTCTGGGCAACCTGTTCCAGTGTTCCATCACCTTCACTGTAAAAAATTGTTTTCTGATGTCGAGTCTGAATTTACTTCCCTCCATTTAAAAACCCTTACCCCTTGTCCTATCACAACAGGCCCTGCTAAAGAGTTTCTCCTCATCTTTCCTGTAAGCTCCCTTTAGGTACTGGAAGACTGCTATAAGGTCTCCCTGGAGAGAGATTAATGTATAGAAATTCCAGACAATTCACTTTGTACTGAGTGCATGCCACTCTGCACATCACCTAGCAGGTTTAAGTGTGCAGTGTGAAGCTTTGGAGCTCACCAATTGCTTCACTGATGGAGGCCTCTGCCAGCACAGCGCAGCAGTGCTGGAACAATTCCCTTGCACAGTGTAACCTCCAGCCAGCTGCTGTGGCTGCACACTGGAATGAAGGAAGGAATAAGCAACTGAAGAAGAAGATAGGAGGAACACTTCTCAAGCATTCTTCCTGAAACAGTGATACACTAAGACACAACTTCAAACGTTGACATTTGTAAGGAATTTGTAAGGAATTGCACATAGGAGTTGTAATTAAAGGGTCAATTGCACACAGGAATTCTAGTCAAGGAATCAAGCAGCAATTCAACCTGGAATGAGTCAGGCTGTGAATCAATGCCATATTTATATTAAGAAAAAAATGCAGCACATAAACCAGCAAAAATTTCAACAGAAACTTCAGTTTTCTCTGACATCTGTCGTCAGTTACAGAGGACTACATCATAGAAGTCCCAATGGCATTGTCTCTTACAGATTTCTAGGATATACCAAAATTAATATGCATCTTGAACATTCAACAAACTCACTTTTATATCCTGATGCTTTCATTTTTAACTGAAGGCAAAACCAGTTTGGGTTTTTTTCCTATTTCCATGAACTGCAGTTTCAAAATCCTTTGACAGGACAATCAATGAAGTTAGCCACTTCAGCATTCAGGGGAGTCAGGGGCTTCACTTGCTCCCTTGTCTGATGTTACAAAGGCTTTGTCTAGAGTTTTGTATTGACTTTCATGGAAACAGTGACTTGGTAATCTGGCCTGTTGTGGCTGGTGAGCATATTCTTGACATCTCAGAAAAAAAAAGCATTCCCCACATGAAACTCCTGAAAACGATGAATGCTAATCATATATTTCTTCTGCAAAAATCACTTGTATATGTGTCATTTTCAACACATACATGTTGAAAATAAAATAGAATAAATCAGAAGTCTTTTATTCTATTTTCCCATTTACTTAAAGCAGTGCTGTATTTTGGGTTTCAAACAACTTATACTAGATAAATACCACTACAACTGAATGGAGCAAACAGCCATAGTTTTATGAAGACATTGCTCAGGCTATAGTGAAGCATGAAAACAAAACAGTCACACTCCCTGCACATGGAAAGAGTTATTAAAATGATAAGCCACAACACTGCAAACTACATAATGTCATAGCATGCCTTAGGCCAGTCTTGTACCATCTGAGCAAGAAAAGTGCCTGATGACAATACTCTGGGATGTGTCTTTTGCAAGGATGCTGACCTGGTAGTGCACTCATTAACTCAGAAAACTCCATAGCGTGAATGTTGTCAGGTACGATTTTAACTACAGGTAAAACATGTTTTCTTCTGAAAGGTTACAGTTCTCCGGGAAAATAATCACGAGGCATTGCCTGCAAGTCTGCTAACATATTGAAAGTGGTGCGGGTGGCCACAAAGTCGATGAGATGAGCCAGAAGAAAAATGTCAAGTAAAAATTCCTGTCCTAACAGGAGGTAAGTTGAATTAATGTGTAGCTGATACAAATTTGAGAAAAAAAAAAATCAGTAGTTGCAAATCAACATTTTTCATGCTTTCTCTTTAAAACCTCTAATCAGTTCTAGTCATGTCACAGGAATGTGGCAAACATGTGAGAGAACACACTGAGAAAACAGAGTTAAATGAGGTAAAAGAGAACAAAATTAGCTCTTACTCTGGTAACCTAGAAACCCTGCACAACACAATGTCCTCTCCACACTGCTATTCCTGCCATGGTTATTGGCTCTACAGTGCTGCCTGCATCAGGGATGCTTGTCTTCTCTGGAGTTCCCTATGGCTTGGCAGTAGAGAATGATGGAAACATCTGTTTTCTATTTTTAAAAGATTGAAACAGGAATATAAACAATTTCTCCCTATGACAGTTCAGCCACTTTCCTGATGCCAGTCTTGATTAGCCAACAAACAAAATATCATTAGAAACATACAGCTGTTCCTCACAACCTGGTAAGAAACAGCAGTGGCCCCAAAGCAGCAGCATTCAAACATCACTAGATGGATGCCAAAATGCTAGGGGACTGGCTTAAAGTCATAAGTTTCCATTTTCTTTTTTTTAAAAATCTCATTACGGAGATTCATTTCCTTAAAAGGAATCTCATGTTTGTTTCAGGAATTCAGTACAAAATGCTTAACATTCACAGTGGACATCCTTCCTTCCATTTTATCAAAGGTCTTCCTCAACATCTCTCTATCCTTCAGAGCACTCTCTTACATTTTTACCTCACGGGGCACATCACAGTTCATTATCTGCAAATGTTCATTGCCTGGTGTTCAGCAATCAAATCCTGCCTGAGTAACACACAACCTTTACACCAGTGTCCTTCCTGCACTTTGTTTTTCCTTATCCTCTCTTTCAGGTGAGCTCTGTTCTGCCACGCTTTCTCTGTGTCTAGGACCACTGGCAAAACCACTGTTTTTGCTGATGCTCTGAGTGATGCATTCCTGTTCCCCACCTCCATTTGGCGCTTTTTTTTTTTTTTTCTCCCCCATCTCCCTTCTCTAATTCAGGACATTGCATCACTTCAACCATCTTACTCTCTCCTCTGTGCAAGGAGTAGACAGGACTGAGGTCCTAGCTGCTGAGCCTTCCAGCAGCACTCCCTGCAATGTACATGGCCCATCAAGTGGGGAGAGGCTTCCTCTGCACATTAACTTTTTATGACTTCAGCCCACACTTTCCCTCATATCCAAGATTTAGTTTAAGAAGTATTGACCTCAAAAGTCATGTTCCTGTGTTCCTGAACACAGTCCTATGTTGCTATTTCGTGTAATCCTCTGAATGCCAGCTTTTCTCACAAGTAACTAGTGATAGGACGAGAGGAAATGGCCTCAAGTTATGGCAGGGGAGGTTTAGGTTGGATATTAGGAAAAATGTCTTTGCTGAGAGAGTGGTCGGGCACTGGAACAGGCTGCTCATGGAAGTGGAATCACCATCCCTGGAGGTGTTCAAAGAACGTGTAGACATGGCACTTAGGACATGGCACTTTAGGACGTGGTGGTGATGGTTGGACTTGATGATCTTGAAGGTCTTTTCCAACCTTAAAGATTCTATGATCCTTAGGAGGCAAAGGTCTCTCGAGTCCTCAGTGGCATTTTTCCTTGTTCCCTGCCTTTCAAAAGGGAGATTACATAGAATCAAGAGAAATGTTGGCAGTCATGAGAATCTGGCCACACAAAAAAACACCTAAAAGTTCTGAGGTGTCTACAGAAATCCACTGTACACAGACTATATTATTTAGCTAGTATAGTGTTCAAAAATACAACTCAGTAAGCACAAGGCTCAAATCAGTTATATTCAGGGTCTTCTACACTGAGCTGTAAGCCAGGCTTCTATGTCAGGATAGCAAAACCAGCCATGACCTTCTGGTAATAGGTTGTTGCCATTTTTGTCACTGATGCGATGATAGGTAAGAAGAGGCATGAAAAACTGCTAGCCAGGAACACTACAAGTGCCTGAGTGGAAAGTATGTAGAAAACAGAAACAGAGACAAACAGTGCCAAGCAAGATATACATGTAAATTCACTGTGGTGGCCAAGAGCCTTTAGACCTTTCCACCAACTTTGACTTCAATCACCTTCTAATGTTGCAATGTTGGCAAATTTGCATATTTGCATCTGCAGTTTCAGAAAGTGCAGAAAACCTAAAGTGCCACACAGCACTAAGAAATACAGATGTAAATGTGTCACGTCCCTCTCCTACCTGCGTTTGCCTCCTGTATTCAATATAAACAGCACCAGTGGCTGGGAAGGTAAATGTATATTCATTACTGAAGTCAAATGCTTTCTGGTATGAATATTACTCCCCATTTTAATTGTTCATTGCCTTGCATTGATGTGAACAGCAGTTTGGCCTTTTAATGCTGGGTAATCCATGACAGGCCTTTTTCCTACCTTATGGAGCAGACCAACCATACACACTGCATTTGTAGTCCTTGTTTCTGGAGATTTTTGCATTCTTCCTGTTAGCACATGTATTCTGAAGTATTCTAGACAAAAGTTATCAATAATTTCTGGAGGGATTGTATATAATGCATTGTGATCTTTTTGCATTTGTCTTCTCCATTTAAATCAAAATACACCATGGAAGAACACAGTGCCACTAGTCACACACATGAGTTAAATGCACTAAAAACTTACCACAAAATTATATATTAATGTTAGAGCAAGGTGTCTGTCTTGCATAATTGTAAATGCAGATTGTGGTGTAGTAGATCTTCTACATGTCTGTGGCATCCTTTTTTAGGGGAAAAAAAGTTTTCATTAATTGAGTGACACATATAAAGCTGCCATAACATGGGGCAGAAAAATATCAACTTTCCAGAATAATAATTAGGGCAAAGGGGAAGTAATCTTTCTTCGAGAAACTACTATTTCAGAAATCACTCTTGTAGACAAATAAGTAACTTAGTTCAGCAGGTGAGCTCTATGCAGTGTTTGACTACATGTTTAAGGATTTGGATGTGCATACTCAGATCGCATTGTAACTAAAAAGTCAAACTGACATCTTTGCTTTTTAATCCCAGTAGCAATACAATAATAGCAAACTGTTTAGAGATGTTTCTCTCCCTTACAAAGGTAACTGACTATTATTAGAAAATAAACACCTTCTATAACCCAAAATTACCTTGTCAGAAATCAGTAATGAATCTAGTAAAATCAAAATCTCTTACACTCTTTTTCAGATGAAAGCAGCAGTAATCCAGAAATCAGACAAAACTGTTATTATGGTTTAAATAGTTACCAGATGGGTAACAAGAGACTTCTCCTTCAGAGCTGGGAAGCAGCAGGCTGTGAGCATGCTCATGTCACCAGAGCTGAACAGGAGATTTCTTCATGAGAGCAGCCACTGAGGTGTCCAGACCACGAGTACCGCTCGATGGGCATAAACGTACTACTGTCTTTCACTTAATCTCACTGACTTCAGACTGTCAGCAATGCTATTTTTGCTCCATTTTGTTCCTCTGTTAGAAAACCAAGGTAAGACCACTTCTTTATTAATTCTTTATAAACCTGATTGCCTTTTGGGACACAGTAAGGCATTTTCATTTACATTAAGGAATTAACAAAGAATTTAATCTAAAATAAGGAATCAGTAAGGAATTTTCATTTACATGATTCTGAAAAATAGGAAAAAATAATGTTTGCAGCACATGATGAAATCTGGTTTCTTAAAATGACAGGATTCTCCAACCAGGTTACTCTAAATTTTGATGAAATTAAATTCATTTAATGTAAGACTAAAGGATAAACTGATGCTTTTATAAAAAGTAATTGATGCCATAAAGCATTGTCGTAAACAGCAAGCCTCACTCCAGTATTGTAACACATTTTCTACATATTAGGCAAAAAAAAAACCCCAAGCATTTAACTTAGCCACTGAGTTTTCATTAATATTTATCTATTGCAATAAAATTTGTGGTAATTTGGTCAAGAAGATGTTTCCAGTATCCGCACCTTAAAATTAGAATTATACATTTGATAGAACACTTTGTATCTGCTTCTATGAGAAAAGTTCTTTCCCATAGAAACACTGTCTATAACAACACACAAGTAGAAGCTACAGTAAGTCACTTCTACAAATTTTCCAAAATTGAGACTTTTCAGCTCCTGCACAATTTCTTTTTTTTAATAATGAATAGCTTACTTATCCTTAGTAATTCCTGAAGCATTACATAAAAGCAAATAAAGGGTTTTCACTGTAATTAGCTCATGAATAGTAATTTCTCAGCTTGTGAAAACTTCTTTAATGAAACAGGTTTTTTTTTCTAATAATGCATAAGAAGCAGGCTATAGTGTAATCAAAATAAGGAAATGAAACAGAAAAAAATTATTAGTGCAAAGAAAATAATTTTTTTAAATTGCCAGCCTATTAGAGATAGAAAGTAAGTATTAGAGAATATATTATTTGGTCTGTAGACACCCTGTTACAAAGGAGTGGAATATGCAGTATTTTAATGTACTGAATTTTAGTAAATACTCTACTTTAAAATTATTGTTTTTAATCACTATGTTTTGTTATCCCTGAAGGAACTTTATTTTATTATGTTTCCAACATTGGTTTAAGACAATGCAGTTAACAAAAACTATACGACAACTCAATTTTCATTACACATTGCTTTCATTGTCACAAATTTGATTAGCAGAATCAAAAGTTGGAAATAATTCATCACTAAAACACCCCTTCCTATATTTCCTATTTACACATCATGAAATGTTTCTTTCTTTATTTTGAACTGTTAGAAAAAAATATAAATAAACACCTTACCATTCTTTCCAATTGCTTTTTCCATACACTCCCCATGCATAGCAGATAGTAAGGCTAATTGAACCAATTTTGCCATAAATTATCTTGGTTTAACAGCAAACTCTTTGTTCCCTTTAGCCAAACCAGACTAGTTCAGACTCCTCCAGAGGGATGGGACCCAAGCTATCCAGGCACTCCAAGCCAGTGCAGCCTCCATCCTAAACACATTCCAGTTCAAAAGCCTTGGATAACCACAGGTACAACCAAAAGTTGTGGGGAAGAAGACATACATCTGAGAGATTTTTTCTGGTATGGACAAGCCCTCACATAACCGCATTCCAAGAGGTTCAGAAATGTGAAGAGAATAACTGACCGGCTCCCATCTTGCCCTTGCCTCTTAAATGTGTCTACAAATGTTCAGTATAGCAGCTCTGGGAATGTCATAGGACACAGTTACATCTGGGAAACCCACATCTGCAGCATGTTTCCAAGGAAAAGATCTGGAATGTGAAATGGGTATTGATATCAGGCTGTTTAGGCTTCGCTAATGTATGTACTCCACAATTCCTAAAACATATATATGAATCCAGGCCAAAAAAGTGGAAAATATCACTTTGATTATAAATATTATTGATATCTGAATGGCTGGCTGACCTTCAAAAAGTGCCCTTATTATTTAGTGGGAATAAAGTGATGGTGTATAAAAAGATGGGATTTTACTGCCCTCTAACGGCTGGCGATAAACGGCTCCGTTTTTTTTTTTTTCATTTCTTGCCCAAAAAGCTCTCTCCAGCAAGCCACCGTGACACAAAGTCTTCCAGCCAGAAGGGAACCTCACACAATTATCCTCACATGGCACGACCTGTGCAACGTGATCCTACGGCATTCTGGGCGTGCTGGAGAAACAAAACCGGCACGCTGCTGAGTGGAAAGAGGGTTATGGGAATCAGAGCGGTAACTTTGCAATTGATGCTAGTTAGCCAAATTGCGTCTAAAACGTTAGTGACTGAAATTTCAGCACTTGAATAAGGCTTATCAGTCTGAAATGATAAGCCCAGAAGAATCATCTGATGGAGCAGAGAGAAGAGGTATCTTTAACAGCAGTTCCAGACTTTTTATATTACTGCATAAAGATTATATGCGCCACGAATTTAAGGATAAAATATGTAAATCCAGACTTTTAAGCCTTTTTTTTTTATGATGAACTGCTGTTCACAGCAGCTATAGGACCTTTTCAGTGAGTAACTGCCTCTCAGTGTCAGGAAAGGATTTACACTGCGGACCTCAATAATACCAATGCAGGCTAGTGATCAGTTGAGTTCTTCAGTTCTGACAATAAAAAACCCCACCTATTATAAATGTGACAGTCATTCATATTTAAGTGTCATACAACTACTAAGCATAAATTCAAGTGTGGCCCACTTTTCATCCAGGGAAAAGAATAACCTGGGAAAGGACCTGTTCGTTTCAGCAAGAGTTCAGGGATATTGTTTTCCTGTGACATGATGTGGGTGAAGTCTGTCACCATAGTAAATGCGGGAACCCTAGAGCAAGCATATTTTAGATTAATGCAAAAACCTGATGACTAGTGACATCTTTTGTAGATTTTATAAATTTTACAAACAGACCATGTCTAATTTGCACTGTTGCTTTAATCCTGCTCTCCGTGCAGGCCATTACATGGATGTTTCACATGGACAATCCACAGTATTTTCAAAATTTTATCACAACAGTTCTTGCAGTTCATCAAACATATCTTCAATCTGTAACTTGAATCTATCAAGTTGTTTTTCTTCCAGTGAAAATTTGATATAAACCCGAGTAATTCTTTTTGCCAGCTGGAAAAAACCTATTGGTGGAAAAGAATGGTTATGAAAGCTTAGATCTACGTACAAGTAAATAAATTTTGTATACGTTTTAGTGTGTGTCTTCATTGAAACAGGATCCAGAAATGTAAAGATTTCTCTTTCCATTTTCCAAAATTTGTTACTAATTCTAAGTGCTTATGATTCATTTTAATTACTTGATTGTTTTCTTTCTTTTAAACTCTTTCTTCTTAAGCGCTATGTGAATTTAACAACAGCTGTGCTCCCACTGAGCTCCCAGTCAATAGTATTTCCATTATTTTGAAGCTAAGTACAGCAAACTGGCCTGTCTGCTCTCACAGTGACCTAGCAGAAGTAATAATAGGATCAAAAAAAAAAAATTCTGTTATCATCGGAAATGTGCCTTTATTACCTGTGCTACTACAGCTCCAAGCAGTATTGATTCAACAAAGGGCTTTCACTAAATCAATTTAAACCGGTACTGAAGTCTCTGGATCTTTGCAAAGGAGAGCTTTTGCACAACTTGGACATTTGCAGAGAATGTTTCTGTTTTTCTGCTTTAAACAAAACTGTTCTTACAACCGCATTCCTTGCTTGCACTACCAAGTTTGCAACCAATTTACAGAGTTATTTTGTTGAAGCACATTGAATGATAGTGATATCTTCAAGAACTGTACACATGTTGCATGAACCTAGCTGATCCTCAATAATACATAATATGGTTTGGTCAGAAATTTATGGTGAGAAATAGGGGAAATTTACTAGTAAGTAGAGAAGGAGCAACTCCATCACGGGCAGAAATTTGAAGATTGAATTTTACCCCATGGTGAATAAAGAACTGCTTTTACGGCATTATTGCTTTGAAAGAGAAGCTTCCACGTCTGTCTGTATCTATTCATCAGCCAAAGTGCTGCCCGTGGGGTAGTAAATCATGAGTCTTATGGATCTGCTCCACATAATACTGCAGATGTTGATGAGAATGGATGTGGATACCCAGCAGATGACACCGTTGTTGTGTGTTAGCATTACCGGAAAGTGTGTCAGCCACAACTCAACCATCAACGCAGTAAAGGCACTATGCTTGATAAGAGAGCAAATTAAGACAAGTTAAAATGAATTTAGAGACCCAAAGAAAAAACTAAAAGAGCAAGCCCTTTCTCTTTGAATAATAGCTGGTTTCTTGTCTGCAAGCACAATTAACTGAATGCTGAGAGTGAAGAGAGACTCAGGATTCATTTTCAGCTGTGCTACCCCACATGCATTCTGTTGTAGCTTTGCTTGTCTTGAGAGGTCATGAATACACTCAGTTCTTTAAAAGGGACTGTCAGACCATACTGAACATACACATGAACTTTGAAAAAATGCTTTTTCTTCCCTGGATGAATACAGAAAGCAAGCTTTTTCCAGTCTAACCTTTGCGTAACACCTGATACCTGAAAAAATAAGTTAGAAATAAAAATATTGGCACCACTGATCATAACAGCAAACTATCAGAGTCTAGTTGTAACATTATTCAAAATACTGATATACAAAGATCTATAGCTTAACCAGCCTAAACCACCTATTTTTATCCACATAGTTGGCCCCAATAAAAGCCCTCAGAAAAGCTAGTCTGAACCTCTTCATCCATCTGTTAAGTTTTGTAGTAAGAGAATGTTAGAGGTATCTCACTTAAAAGGCAAGGCATATCTTGACAGGATTTCCAAAATTAATTAAATTTGAATCTCAAGCCTGAGTTTGGAATCAACTACATATTTCACCTCCTGTCATTATGTCTCAACCTCAATTCTTTGCATCATACATAAAGCGGTAATATTAGGCCAGTGTTAGTTACATAAGACTAAAACATACTCAGTTTTTAAAGATTACCATTTAGCTGAACTTCTGCTCTTTCCATCCTTGCTGACACTATATAGCTCCTAATTGTCCATCAGCCTCATAGGAATTGGATTACTTCACTTTGTTTCTGTCATTCCTCCCTGTAATTTTATCCCATACGTTTCATTTTCATCTTCTATATAGTCCCATAGGAGTCTCATATGTCTACAGTCAGCATGTCTGCCTTTGCAAGGTGGGTCCTGTGCCTCTTTCCTTTTTCATTGCCATCACCCCTCAGCTACCACCTTTGGATGTGGTATTTTCTGTTTATGACTTTTCGCATTGCACGTTTCCTGTTTACTGTTCACCTACATACCAGTACCATTACTGGCTCCAAACTGCACGCTGGTGTACTAACACTGATTGCCCCAAAGACTGATATTCTCCATATGTAACAGAGATTCCTACCTTCTGAGAATCTATTGGAAAAAAAAAAAAAAAAAAGTCTAAGCTTTGTAAATTTTAAATGATTTTCTCTCAATCCTCACATAACTTGTATATTTGCCTATACATTTATCTGGTCCAGTAATGATCTTTTCTTACCATTTTCCACAGTTTTGCCTGAAATTTGAGATCCCCAAACATATTCATTTACTAAAACTGGTGCAAACTTCCTGATTTTTACTGAGTCACTTTCAGTCTTGTCCTAGAAAAATTCCATTTTCATCTGTAGATTTTCACTGTAAAAAATTCGTAACTCTCCATGCTACAGCATGTACTGCAGTTTGAGTTTCTCCACTACATTAATCATTCTACTTTAGCATTCAGTTCTTTTTATCAACACATCTTCTAATATTTTTCATCAACATTAGAATTCTCTCTCTTTCTCTCTCTCTCTCTGCCATACTTACAGTCTGGTACACTTCTGATATTCAATTTACATGAGATTTCTTAATTTGGGCTTATAATTGCTACTCATAATCAGCAGAAAATATAATAAAAACAATCCACTTGAAGATTTATTTTCAGCTCCATCCCATAGAAGAAAACACATGTTCCCCGGAGCCAAATTGTCATTAGTCTTCTGGTTTTCATTCAAAGCTGATAGACAATTTAAAATACAGCTGACAAACGTTAACAATTTAATAGGAGATAATAGTGAATGGGCAAGTATCTTTGATATGGTTCATGGAAAGCCTAATCATCTGGTTTTATCAGAATTCTAACTTAATCCTAATGCCTTAATAATATCCTTAAACTATTTTACACTTCTAAGGCTTTTTACTGCATACATATATTTACTATAGTTATAGGGATATCTGGAATTTTAGATGTGTTCAGGGAACTTCTTTCCCAGAGCTTTTTGCATGCATACCAGAGCAGAGCAGTGTGGAACGTACTTGTTAGTGCCAGGTTGCAGCTATATAAAGTTGCAGAGAAATGGTAATTACATTTCTGGAAACTTTTGGAAAGTCAGTATTTGTTTTCATCTCACTCAGGAATAAAAGAAAAAATGAAGCCTTCTTTGTGAAACATTAAAAAATAAAATAAAATCTTGAAATGCTTTATGTTGATCCTTTCTAAAATATTTCTTCTTTCCTATGGATGAAGAGTCATAAGCCTAAAAGCCTCAGCTCAGTCAAAATATTACACTTCTGGAACAGCTCTTCAGATGGATTGCCAAGTTGGGGTACCCAAAAAGCCTTTCCCTTGAATCCCAGAAAGCAAGAACAGTGTCTTGACACATAAGAGGCAAGTTTAGATGCTGTGTTCCCTCTGTTCTGCACTAAAATCAAAGCATCCAATTTCTCAGTGAAGAGTAGTGACTTAAACAAATCTGCATTCCTCAGTGGAAACTGTTCCACCAGCAGTTTCTGAGATGGTCTCATGTGTACGTATATATAAATTCATATATACACCAAGTACATCTTGTGTTTCAGTTGCCCCTATTGTAGCTTACAGACAGTAGGATATTAAACTTGATTTATGTTTCACTTACGTTTGCTTTCATTACACGTAAATCACTGCAGTCCTAGGAAATGCAACATCAGTGTTTTATACCCTTCCTGATAAGCTAACCTTACTAAGGTAATTTGTGGGTGTTCCATCTAGATGTCTCATCTCTGAGACCTCTCTCTTCTAAAGAGAGGTCTCAGAATGACATTCCATCTGATTAGACATACTTAGTGGGTCATATGTAAGGCATTCACTCAATAATTCCTTTTACCTGGTCTCCATCAATACCCAGAAGGTTGCAGCCTCATGGCAACAGAGCTAGGATGTACCGCTGTTAAAGTCTGTTCCACTTGTTTCAAGAAATGTAACCCTCCTGTAAGTAGAGTTCCCTTTGCTCTCCAGCACAAAGCTGTTTCACACACTTTGTATCGTGCTACACTACCACGTAATGGCCCTCTGCATTCAGAGACTGCAGAAAAGGTTGACCCACTGGAGATATTCACTGGGTGATTCACAGAGATGTAGGCTTGCTTCCTGTCACAGAAAAAAAAAAATAAGTAAGCAGAAAATAAGTCTTTCTAATAAGCAATACTACCATTTTGTGATTAAAGTGCACCTTACTGTTTTAAAAGGTTAAATAAAGCATCTTTTTTAATTTTTTCCCTTTTTTCTTTCTTTTTTTGATGCTAGGCTACCATGGAAACCAATTGCAAAATCATGTGTAGTCAGTCCTCTCACAGACCGCTGACGTTTGGTTTTTTTTTCAGGCTGCATGGTGTCTTCCATGTTCTGTATATAGTAGGATGACCTTTTTATTGGAACCTGACTTGGAGAGCTTTCAATACAGCTTCCTCCCAGTTCCTGTAGGAACCACTCTGACTTTCACTGAGCTATGAAAAAGGGAGACGTTCATGTATATTATGTTGTCAGGTAGAATGACTTGTGTCTTTTTAAAATATGGCTGTGATTAATAGCAAAAAAAAAAAAATTAATCAGCGCTATATCTGCCATCTGCCTCAGATAAATTCTTACGGGATTAAGACATATATACAAAGCTAGCAAATATGAAGTCTACATAAGAAAATAAGTTACAAGGGTCAGTATTTGTATACCAGACTTAAGATAAATCCTCATAAAACCCCTAAGTACATAGTATTTGTGTTTAGCTCTTGCTTCTGACTGGATGGGGTATGCCTTTTATTTGACAGTTCCTAATGACAGGTTAGGAGCCTGCAAGAATGACAATCATGTGAAAGAACTGGATAATTTGAGGAGTGCACAGAATGCTATGACCAATTTTATATAAACCAAATATACATGCCACTAATTTGCAGCTGAGTCGCATCAGCAGGTGCAATGTACCTTAGCGTAAGTGCTCCAAGAAGGATGGCTAGTGACAGATCACATTTAATAAAATTCAAAATAATATACCTATAGCATGGAACAGTATTGGCTTTTCTCCCCAGCCTCCAGTGCTTTCTACTTTGTATCTTCTTTATACCTATGAGCTTCTATTCTAAAAGCATAATCAAGAAATGGGACGCGACACGCCCTGCAGACAGACACATAGAGAACAGCCTCAAAGAAGTAATTAAAAAGTTCTGTTCTGGTGGAAAATTTTGCATCTGACTTCAGTGGTGTTACACCAGGCATTAATTTAGTAGTGTGCTTAGAATGGCAGAAGGGGATAAATAGAAGATTATAAAACATTTGCATTTCTAAGAAGTTAATGAATCATGATTATCCTGGCTTTCTTACCTTACCTGTACTGGATTTCTACAACACAATTGCATTCAGACAATATCAGGGAGAGCATTCTTTGGACTATGCAAACTCCAGAAACTGTGAGTACATTATTGCCCTATTTTGCCTTTTAAAATAACTGATTGCCTCTTGCGTATCAAAGAGCAACCACCCTTTGACAATACAGGAAATGGCATCTAAACTTCAGCCCTTCAAAGTCTCATCCAACCACTATTCTGCATGTCCCAGTAGCTCAAGAAAGATGTGAGCACTTCATGAATTTTAACTCTTGCTGTGATTCTAGTTGCACGACGGGGCAAAGACAAATTGCTGAACTTCTTTTTGCATCATTATCACTTAATTTACCATTTGTACCTGACACTGCCTTACTAGTTGATGTTCACAAACCATATTAGCCAAATTTTTCAAATCTCAGTATTTACAGCATTATAGGTACCTGGTATCCCTACCACTTCCAATAGATGATACAGGATCAGTGCCTTTGAAAATCAGGCTAATCTTTCTGGTTCCTCACCAAGTTTTGAATAACAAGCTAGAGGTATTGACATTTTTATAGATTACTGTATATAAATGCAAAGTATTTTTAATATATCTACCTTGGTCTAAAAGCACACATAGGCAAAAGCTGTCCCTTGTGTCATAGTGAAACGGATTCATCCCAGTGCAGTGCAAAACTATTCATAAAAGCACAAAAGCATAATTCCAACTATAAAACATGAAAAAGATTAAGTGAAATGCTACTCTCCTTGCAGTAACAGACAGTCTTTTGTGAGATGGAAACATCAAAATCTTTTCACTCGGCATTTAAAAATTACATATTGCTTGTCACATTTCTTTATCTTTCTGGTTGTTCTCATCAACAGTCTGAAAGGTTTCTCCTTCCTCCCTTAAGAAGTGGTCTATCTGTTTTTAGGTAGTGTTATTTTCGTTTCGTGATATATGTTTTTGTCAACAGGTATCTCAGTTATAAATGTATCACTGGTTTGAAACCTGGGGTGCTCAGAGATCTACACAAATTGAAACGGCTGTGAGTACCCATTTTCTCCCTGTCTGTAAAAGAACCATTCATCACTGGCAGTGCATGTGTTTATGGCATTGATCTAAAAAGAAAGGAACAAGGCAACAGAGCTATGTCTGCAAACGACATTCTACACAAAAAAAAAAATTGGAATGACTACTGCAGCTTGCAACTGCTTATCACAAAAGTTACACTTCAATTTCTAGAGATAATAACTAGGTGTAGTTATTTTGGATTTGCAGAGGAAAGGCTCCCTTATGATTTGCTTATCTAGCCATTTTTTCATTGTTTCTTTACAAGGATTGGTGATGTAGTAACCTTTTATTTCTTTCCAGAATTCTAGATTATAACCCAATAGTGAAAATTTCACAAGTTATTTACTGGGCTAAAGTCCTTGGTTTTTGGTAAGTATTGCACTTGCACATTTTCATATTAATATTATTCGATATCTGAGTAGCTTTCTTTTCTACCTTTTTTGTTTTCCTCTAAATTATTTTCTTTCTTTAAGACTTTCAAACATCTTCATGAAGGAATCACGCTTGTCAACTCCCCATGCTTACCACATCTGGATCCAGATTTGGATTTGGATTTCTCATAGGCATCTTCCATGCTATGGCTAGCTTTGCTATATTTCTGTTAAAACTCAAGCACACTCCTGAAGTTGTAAAACTGTTTAGAATCATATCTTTCTCCTCAGAATGCCTAAAGGAGACTCATGGTCTCAACTGGAAATCCTTGGATACAACCCACACCTAGCATCTCCTTTTAGAAAAGTGAAACAGTATTTAGGTGCTTGAACGAATTCCCACGCAGATATCGCTGTGGTGACTATAACAGAAAATTCCATATAAGGCAGAGCTTACAGTAAGTGGGAAGGAGGTGTAAACTCCTGTAAGCATTTTCCATCACCCTCATCAACTAAACCAGCACCTGAAAAGTATAATCTTGGTTTCTTAGAAACACATTTTTTTTTTCGTGAGTTATTCAATTTATCATATTTCTCGGTCATTCAATTAACCCATTGCCTAATAAATAAAATACATTAGTAACCTAGTATCAAAGATAACTATTCGTGCTATGTTTTGCTACTGATAACTTTAAAAAAAAAATCTTTTTTTATTGTGTAGTTTCTGTAAAATCTAAATTTACTTTAAATTTCAAAGCAATGTAAATATAATCTTGGATTCTTCTCTCGAAAGTTTACATTTGCATATTTTTCTTACAGTTACATATTGTGTTATGAAGTATGATAATACATCTTGTTTTCTAACCATGTTTTAATTCATGAAGATCAATGATAAAAAATTAAATTCAGACTCTTGCCAAGAAGATCTGTGCTCAAATGCCTCTTATTAACTAGAGGTAAGTAAATTATGCAAAGGTTTCATTTGATAAATGCATATATCTTTTTCTGTGAGGATAAAAAAATCATCTTTTTTTTTTTTGTTCTATTAGACTAAGCCACTTTTGACGGTGTGACCTTCTAAAAAAATATAGCATTGCCAAAGTTGAACCTCACAGTGTTTCAAATGACTGTCTGAAAAATACCATAGTCCTCTGCCAACATAAATCTTTAGAGCTGCTTCTTGTTCTCATGATTCTGTCTTTCACTTTAGTTTCCCAATGAAAATGAAATCAGTTATTGTGAATGTGTGTTTATAGAATCATAGAATCATAGAATGGTTAGAGTTGGAAGGGACCTTCAAAGGTCATCTAGTCCAACTCCCCTGCAAGAAGCAGGGACATCCCTGACTAGATCAGGTTGCTCAGAGCCTCATCCAGCCTGGCCTTGAACGTTTCCAGGGATGGGGCATCCACCACCTCTCTGGGCAACCTGTTCCAGTGCTCTACAACTCTCATTGTAAAAAATTTTTTTCTAATATCTAATCTAAACCTACCTCTTTCTAATTTAAAGCCATTACCCCTCATCCTATCACAACAGGCCCTACTGAACAGCCTCTCCCCATCTTTCCTGTAGGCCTCCTTGAGGTACTGGAAGACCGCTATCAGGTCTCCCTGGAGCCTCCTCTTCTCCAGGCTGAACAGCCCCAACTCTCTCAGCCTGGCCTCATAGGAGAGGTGCTCCAGCCCTCTTATCATCTTCGTGGCCCTCCTCTGGACCTTCTCCAACTGGTCCATGTCCTTCTTATGTTGGGGGCTCCAGAACTGGACACAGTACTCCAGGTGGGGTCTCACCAGGGCAGAGTAGAGGGGCAGAATCACCTCCCTTGACCTGCTGGCCACGCTCCTCTTGATGCAGCCCAGAATGCGGTTGGCCTTCTGGGCCGCAAGGGCGCATTGCTGGCTCATGTTGAGCCTCTCGTCCACCAGCACTCCCAAATCCTTCTCCTCAGGGCTGCTCTCAATCCATTCTCCGCCCAGCCTGTATTTGTGCCTGGGATTGCCATGACCCAGGTGCAGGACCTTGCACCTGGCCTGGTTGAACTTCATGAGGCTGGCATGGGCCCACCTCTCCAGCCTGTCCAGGTCCCTCTGGATGGCATCCCTCCCTTTCAGCGTGTCGACGGCACCACACAGCTTGGTGTCATCGGCAAACTTGCTGAGGGTGCACTCTATCCCACTGTCCATATCGCCGACAAAGATGTTGAACAGGGCCAGGCCCAACACGGACCCCTGAGGGACGCCACTGGTGACCGGTCTCCACTTGGACATCGAGCCATTGACCACCACTCTCTGAGTGCAGCCATCCAGCCAACTCCTTATCCACCGAGTGGTCCATCCATCAAACCCATGCCTCTCTAGTTTAGAGAGAAGGATGTCATGCGGGACAGTGTCAAATGCCTTGCACAATCCAGGTAGATGATATCCGTTGCCCGTCCCTTGTCCACCGATGCTGTTACCCCGTCATAGAAGGCCACCAAATTGGTCAGGCACGACCAGGCTGTCACCAACCACCTCCTTGCTCTCCATGTGCCTTAGCATGGTTTCCAGGAGAATCTGCTCCATGACCTTGGCAGGCACAGAGGTGAGGCTGACCGGCCTGTAGTTGCCCAGGTCTTCCTTACTCCCCTTTTTAAAAATGGGGGTTATGTTCCCTCTCTTCCAGTCATCGGGACCCCACCAGACCGCCACGATTTCTCAAATATGATGGCCAGTGGCTTGGCAACTTCATCCGCCAGTTCCCTCAGGACGTGCGGATGGATCTTGTCAGGCCCCATGGGCTTGTGCACCTTCAAGTTATCTGCAGCATAACTTAGAATACATAGATACACATTACAATTAAATATAAAATCTTCTCCTAGTGGTCCCTACTTATTCTGGTACACAGATAACACATAAGAAATGCCAATATATCAGACTATTATTGCTGAAATTGCTGGTGAGCTGGGCCGTAGAGACAAAATTACATCAGAGAAAAGAGTATAATTTGCTTTATTTGATATTTACATTTATATTCAAAACTAGGTAATAAATTTGGGCTAATTTTCTAAAAAATAAATGAAAGAAGGTTAAAAAAAAAAGACTAGCATAGAGCTTAAACTCCCTCCTGCAAAACTATTACACAACTCATGAATAAAAACACTTTCCTTATTTTTATTCAGGGATTTTGAAGGCAATCATATTAAGGCCTTAACTAATCCCACCTTCCTACAATGTGATGAGCTTACTGTATTACGAGTAAAAGAAGTATGAAAATAAAGCAACAAAAACCTTTTGAATATGTGTGACTCCCCGTCCTCAGCACAGGATTTGTCTCAATGTATGAAGCCTCATCAGGACAGTTGTGCTTTTGTCAAGGAGGTATTCTTTACAATTAATTGAATTATTGTATGCACAGTCACGTGGCACATTTCAGCAATTGTCACAATCACTTGTTTCAACACACGGAATAAGAAATAGGCGTATTGTATTATTTCTGCCTTGTGATCAGATCATGAGCACCAGGGTGCTTTTTGAATTCCACTAAATCCGGGGACTTGCAATCTGATCACAAAACAGAAACAACATAGTACGCCAATATCTCAATCTGCAGATGCTTTTTCTTGTTGAATCCATTCCTCCTTCAGACTGGGTTTTCCCCTTGAAGGGAATCTGAGAAAAAAAATATGTTGCTGAAAAAATTAAATACGTTGATATACAGTAATAACTCCCATTTCTAACTTTTTTATATTCAGCTGTATCTCATGTAATACAGAGGACAGGAAAAGCAGAATGTGAAGGAGGATCATGTTAATGAAGAAAAAATTCTCCTGGTTAAGAAATATAAAATGCTCCATGGTGTTACACATGTAGTGTCTTACCAGTGAGGAAGAGGAATTCCCTGCAGTGGGATGGGATCAATCACAGTGAGAGAAAAAGCAAAAAAAAGCTAAATTTGAACATGTAAAATTTCTGTCTGGATAGCAAATCCCAGAGCCTTTAATAAAATAAAATTCCATAATGCTCTTTTACCTTGTACATTGTTTTTTTTCAATTAAAACTAAGGAAAATTTTACCTAACTAACTAATCATTCTTGTTGCACTGACTACAATAACACACATTGTTACGGCTTGGAAAAATTAACCAAGGTCCTGGGTAACTTCTAACACAGCTAGAAAAATAAAAGGCCAAGTAGTCATACTGAAACATGAAATTAGCACTCCATATTAAATTGAATCATTAAGTACTTATTCTAATACATATTCTATTTTACAGGTTTCTTTGTGGAAATGGAATTCACTTGGTGCCTGCAAATACTTTTTCCTCATTAAAAGATTTGGGGGGAATTGTGAGCTTTCTAAAATTGATTTTTAAATTACAGAGTGCGAGCTATTGCATGCCTGTGATCTGTGACTGTATTGCACTTTTCCAGCCCAAGGTGAGGCAGCAGGCCAGGCAGAATGAAAGGCAGAAGGACAAAGGACAGAAAGGTACCTGGCAAGAGGGAGCTGCAGGTAGTGCTTAGAGCAGCATCAGAGGGAGCACGGAGACTTATTCCAAGGATTCCCGGGTTTTACAACAGACACAGCTGTATGGGCCGAAAAACAAGGTCTCTCTCTACCCCAGTGACCACCAGGCTCCCTCCCTTCTGGACATACAAGTGCCCAGCCTCACCTGGATCCTCTGGAGCCCATATTGCATTTTTCAATTGCTTCAGCTCACACACTAAGGGTATCTATATTCCCTGTACAGTCTATAGAAAGATAGCTAGGGTGACATCTCCATGCTTTGGAGGTGAACCAGTCTCTCCCAGTAGCTGTCTGGGGAACTGAGGCACCTACTTTTAAGATTTGAGACTGACACTTCCCCAGGGAATAAGCGTGTACGCATAGCCTCATCTGCATATAAAGTAGTCACACTGCATCTGGGTTTTGGTTGCCTCATTATCTGGCATGACATGTTTAGGCAGAAACATAAAACATCTGCAGAAGGTGTAGAAGCGGAAAAGAGAAGGAAAAGCTAGAAGGAGAAGAGGAGCTGTCAGTGACTGGAGTGACATGAATGATCGAAACAGGCTGCTACTGGCTGTGGAAGGAGAGTAGCAAATGATATTATTTGTTAAAGACACTGATTTGCTGGTATGGTGAAAACTCATTCACTAATAGCAATCTTCAGCATTGAATTTACTGTGGGATGTTTTAATGTTTTTTTTTCTTTGTTTTTTTTTCATGTTCTAGCTATATTAAATGTGAAAGCTTCACATCTACTTAATTAGGCTTTGATTCACCTCACCTCTCAGCAATGATTAAGTTCATAAATTATAGAGAGACCCTCAGGCAACCAGGTTCCCAAATTAGATACCTCAGCTGAATTAGTTAGAATGAATCAGAGCTAAAATGATCCATGTTTAGCAACTGCCAAACGTCAGTGCCTGTACCGACTGGCTTCAAAGTGACTTCTGGATAAAATCAGAGCAAGGAAGTATTGGATGAAGTGAAGTTATGATAAAAGATAATTTTGCTGCTATTAAAATTTTAAGTAAGCTAGCATGCCTCCTCACCTATAAAAAGGAGAAAATATGAGTCTTATAGTTCTTAAAGTTTGTATTGACCGGGATGGGTGGAATGCTAAGGATGAATCTGACCGCTTTTCTTCTCTGTTTCTCCAGGGGACCTGTCCAGCAACAGGATTAGAAAATTACGAAGTTATATGTTTATAGAGCTGAAGTATTTTGAAAAGCTTACAGTTACAAATGAGAATTCCCTATTGAATTTTAAAATGTAAAAATTTAGCTTGTCTTTTTCCAGAAATAAAATAAGGAACAACTTATCTTTGTTTTTAGCAATCTGTCTTTCAGCAATCTGTCTTTCAATCCACTTTCTCATTTCTCTAAGGATTGAACGTCTCCAGCAGCTTCAGGGATTGTAAGTAAAACCTGAAATATTTTACTAACATAGTACACTAAATAACATCCTTTCTTTCGAGGAGAAATATTCATCAATTACAAAACTGCAAAGTATTGATTGCCATTCTATAAGATGCTGAATGTACTACTAATTTCTCTTCCTTCAACACCCTAAGATAGCAGACTAAAATACACAACTTACAGCCATATAGTTTGTTCAGTTTTACTGCAATTCACAAATGAGAAGCCTAGGAGCAATCAAAATGCATAAATTAAGAACAAATTACACAACAGGTACAGCTAGGGCATCTGAGCAAGGACATAAATGAATGGTAACAAGTATTTTAGAACTTCTACAAACTCTTCTTTGGGATGGTTTATAAAATACTCACTTCACAGTGCTGAGGATTCAGTCAAATTTTAAAAAAATTATTTTACACAAAGCTTGAATTAAGAAATTTTCTTATTTCTTCTTTAATTTCCAAAGATTCACTCTCATCTAAAAGTACATCTTATAGTTTAATTGGATTCAAAGTTGAAAAGCAAGACTACAACTTCTTTTTTAAAATTGTCACTCTGTGCCATATGGCTTTTCCTTTAAAAGCTGTCCAAAAGAAGAACCAAATGTTATTTTGAAATTCATACTATTTTTTTTTTGTCAATAAAAAGGAAAACATGCCGAATTAATCTGAATGATTAATCGGAACCGTTTTCTTGCAACTCATTGTTTGATAGTTTTCTCCTGTGCAACAGAGTGAAAAACACTGCGAGGAAGTCAACACACAGGGCAATATTCTGTTCCTTTTTGTAGACTCCCCTAAGTGTCCAAGCACAACCAGATGATCAATGTATCTTAAGTCATTACAGTAATGGTAAAACTTATGCAATCACTTCAGTCGTCCACTGAATGTCAGCTGCCTAGTGCTATTTGACATCCCTATGGCATCCTCACTCCAGAAAGTGGAGTGGGTCTCTCATGGGTCCTGTGTCGTACCTGCTTGCCCACATGGACGTCTCAGATATCACAGGTTACGCCAAATAATACTAGATGGAGTATTAGTCCAGAGAGCCCTTCAGCAAACCAAAAGCTGGTCGAGGTTGAGCTAAGGTTTTCTCCAGATCCCAGTGACTGTAATGCAATCCAGTGCCTTATTCAGTTGCCCCTGTACAGGAGTCTGGTGCCATTGGAGATGCTCTTAGCTATCTATCCCACCTGGCTGTCACCTGCCAATCCATAAGGCCACTTCTAAGTCTTGCGGCATATCAGACAGGTCTACTTGGGCATCTCAAAAGGATGTCTCCAGGGCACCTAAAATGGTTTTTGATGGATAACTGAGTCAATCATGCAGCAGCTGTGCCAGAATAACTTCCTTTCAGATTCTTCTTGAAGTTGCATTACAGCTCTTTGTTTCATTATTATTCACAGAACTAAGAGCAGCAAGTATCAATATTCTAGTCCATAAGCCACCACAGAAACAAGACAGTAATCATAAAACAGGACATTGCTTTGAAATATGGATGGAGATGTGCTCTGCTGCTATATAAACCGTGAACAGCAAAGGAAAGTGTAGTCATTTCAATCTGAGAGCACATTAACCGTGATAGATATGGCACTGCCACTGTAATGGTACCACCTGCCTGCCTGTCAAAATGATTGTCTGATCTACATTTCCAACTAAGAATATGCAGTACAGGAACAAAGAATGTAAGAGAGACATAATGTCACCCCTCCAAAATCTAACTGGGCTAGAGTTAACCAGAACAAAGTGATTTCAGTGATCATTCCTTTTCCCAGAAGCCTTGCTGACAGGATGACAGGCATCTTATTTCATGGGATAGACAGTATATAATCCAAAAAAGTTTTTAAAATTTAAAATCTCAGTGGAAAAAAATGCCTCTTGGCTCAGGCCAGGACAAGAGCCAAACCACATCCTCAAATAAAATTTGAAATTCTTGTCAGAAAGAATCTCCCCTGTGTTGTCCTAGAAGTAAAACAGACAATACAGTTTGGAATAGCTGAGGCAGGAACATTTACTAAGTTTTTTGGAAATACAGGAATCCCTGATCCCAGATTAGGTATCAAAGGAATGTCTACCCTAGGACCAAAGCTCTGGAGTTTGTAACTTCTGTTTTAATCTTTTCCTATAACACACATGAGCACTCTATTCTTATTCATAGAATCATAGAATCCTAGAAATCTTTGGGATGGAAGGGCCCTTTAAAGGTCATCTAGTCCACCCCCCTGCAAGGAGCAGGGACATCTCCAACCAGATCAGGTTGCTCAGAGCCCCGTCCAACCTGGCTTTGAATGTCTCCAGGGATGGAGCATCCACCACCTCTTTCAGCAACCTTGACACAGCCATAGCCATAACACTGTTTTTGTTGGTCGTAAGGCCTGGGTAGATGCTGCAAAAAAATTGTCACATCCGTCAGAGGTTCCCTGCAGTTCTGCTTCTGGTACTCTTCACAAATGCAGAAGTCATTACTTACCTCTTCTATCAGGGCTTTCAAATTCAAGCTTTCCTTTCACATCTACCAGATTAATATGTTCCTCCTAAACCATATTTGGAAGGAATCCTTGGGATCAGTTATTTTTCTCCTTTCATCAAAGTAATTTCAAAGGGATACAATAATGCAGTGCCTTTTATTTAAGCAGATCTGCTGACTTGGTAATTCTGTTATTTTTCTTTTTGATTCAGTTGTGATGTTTCCCTTTTCTAAAAGGCAATCGTTGTGAACCAGTTTCAGGTTGTCAGCTGCATTGTATGAACAGAATGGGGTTTGTTTTTCATGTTACTAGAGCTTTGTTGACAAGATCTCAGTTCCTGTCACTCCTCCAGTATTTCATGCACCTTTCCCTAAAATATCATCTGTGTAGATACTGTATCGGATCCCTTGAAATGCTCTTACCAAACAGGTGAGGTGAAAATTATACACTGCAGTTCAAGTATGCCAGTGCCTGCACTGGGTGTCTACTGCAATGGACTTAACTTAATATCGCAGGCTTCTATTAGTGTTTTTGCATCTATCAGGTGACTACAGTTGGCATGGATTATGTCAGGAGTTTCTCCTCCTGTTTGGATCACAGGTAATCAAATAACATATTCTTGTGGCTTCTTTTTATCCCCATTATAGTCAAAGGTGCAAAATAATGACATTCTGTCACTGTTTCTGGCCTTATTGGGTTTGTTAATCCTCCAACACATGCACTTCTGACACTGAATTTGCTGACTCAAGGTCTATTGGGATGCTGCAGAATGAAGCTCTGCTTTCAGACACTCCAGGAAATGCTTACTGAATATATTCAGTACACAAAGTGTCTTTTCATGGCTCTTTCACCATTAGGATTTTTATCAAGTTGAAGGCTTTTAAGGCTCTCAGTGCCAGTACTGTTTTTTCTTGCATGCATGTAATATTATAGAAACCTTTTCCTTTTACTGATATTTAATATCACATTTCCCTGATGTATGGAGTGCATGTCCTGCCCAGCCAGCATGTCCCATTGAATCACGCCATGTCACAGACGGGAGAAGGGCTGTATTTCTCCATTATTTTGTTTTCGGGGTTCTTTTTAATTGTTATTGGCATTTCCTCAGGATCTGTTTGGATAGTCCATTGTTGTCTTGTTCTTGTTTGTATTACAGCAGAACAGAAGTGGAAATTTTCTGTAGTGTTTCTGCTTACGGGTGTCCCTGGTTGCCTGCCTTGTAACTCTGCACCCTGTGATTTCCTCTTGGCACATGGCATGAGCAAAGCAGGTTGTCCCATGGCACTTCTGTATGAATGTTTTTCAGTGCTCTGCATCTCTCATGCCATGTGGAAGGCAGTTTACATCTGCTGCAAGTACACCACATCTGCCCTTGACTATACCCTTCTCCTTCAGTTCTGTGCTCCTCTGTCACTCTTGAGGTGGGATGGAGGAACCTACCTGCACACTAAACATCCCTCTGTCTCATCACACGCATGTTATGACTGGTCCTAGTATGTGTCTTTGGTCCCTAGGCTCCATTTACACTAGTACATATAACTGTCTGGCCTAATTAGCTCACAAGGGACAAAACAATTAAGTTGCTTAAGCCCTCATCTTGGCTCTCTTAATTTTACCAATGTAGATATAACCTGAATGTTTTATGTGGTCTGGTTATTCAAACTAATATTTTCTAACATTAAAATTTCTGATATATTTTAATCTATTTTTCTAAAGATTTCTTCCCAGTGAGGCTCTCTCTACAGTCAGCAGACAAGAAGAATCCTTGCAGGACAAGAGTCAGTTGACCTAGCAGTGTTAGAGATGCTTCTCTCCACTAACTCTAAAGGAAATTCAGCTACAGTGAGGAGGTCTAATGTCAGGAGAAATAAAACCCAACCCAGATGCCTGAATCTACAAAATAATTTTAAAGAATCATCTTAGTGCTTTGGGTGGCCCAGGTCCTCACCTGCAAACACACACTCTTCAGTCATTTGTGCTTCCAGTTGTACACACCACCGCTGAATCAGTCACTGCTGCAGCTTCTGCTGCTGGGCAGCTAGCACCTAGGGTTTGTGCACACTCCAGAAATGTGACAAAATATTCAGCTTCCCTCAGTCTACTAGACTGTCGGTATGTTTGTTTGTCTTTCCAAAGGGAGGTCTGTCTGTTTTGCCTACAGCAGCTGCTTCCAGTAATTCAAACTCCAAAGATCTTCAGTATCCTTGTCTTTCCTCAGCTGGCCCACAGCTACCTCCCAGTACTTTGGATTGCTCATCAAAAGCTTGCAGGTCAATCTTACCTTGTACAATGGAGTGGAATTCTTGCTTCCCCAAGGAAAAGCTGAGAGAATTATACATTTTACCTTCTTGTCTTATTTCCTCCTCTCTTCTGATTGTCATAGCAGAAGCTGTCTTTTATCTCTGCCCATTCCGGCCTTATTAGTGCTTTCAGTTCCATGACTCCTTTGTTAGTCGGAAGGCCCTCTGGCCAAGGTTTATAATAATAAGCTTTTAAATCACACTGCTGGGAGCAGCTGAGCCTAGCACCCAGAGAAAGAGACAAAAACCTGTGCAAGTCACTTCTCATGCTTCCCTTAATGGATATTGCATCAGTTGTCAAATGGCATAACTACAAAGGGCGTTCAGGCTAAATGCACATTCCTACAAGACAATCTTCCAGTAAAAAGCCTGATGTGATGAACAGTTGTAGGATCATTCCTACTGAATATAGTCAAGATTTTTTCATAACATAGTTTAGTTAAGACCTATGATTCAAGGAAAGGCTGTTTGAGTAATTCAAAATTTGGTAACTACATATTTCATATAATTTATTTTCAGATCATAACATTTACATAGTTTACAGATACCTGGAAATGACTGAGATTCTAAATATAAATGGAAGACTGTTTCAACACAGGAGGAACATCTCCCACATGTATGTATACAAAATAAAAGAAGGGATAATTAAAGGGGTGTGAGTTCCACATCAGAATGTCCAAACCCATCCCACTGTGTTACTTTTCCATATTAATTCCACTGGTAGCCCAATTTCTGCTAAAATAGATTAAATGTTTCACAATTTTAAATAGAGAAAGGAAACATGCTCCTAATTTTGTTCCCTCATTTCTAGATCATATCACATCATTTCTTTTTCTGCCCTCCACACTTCTTTTTCTGGCTGAAGCGGAATAAATAAAACTGTTTGCTTACTTGGGAGTTACTGTAGCCTTATGCTTAGCAGACATAAGCAGAATACCTCATTCATGTGCACCAAAATTGGGAAGCGAGTTAAGAAACAGAAAAGTTATTATATTTTGGTCATGAATAAAAGTCATATATCTTCATAGAGAAGATAGGATGTGTGCTGTATAGACATCTTAATTCACTGTCATAAAGCATGCCTTTTCCTTCACAGTACATCACAGCTACATGCCAGGAACACCAGATGCTTCTGAACTACAGTCCCTGAGCTGAGACAAAGGGCTTTAGGAGTGTCACACTTTCACAATTAATGCCATATACAACGACAAATGTCTCTTGCCGCTGTAAATAATTAAAATGTAATTCTTGATGAGAAATCTGCGGGGTTATTTTTTTCCTTCAGATTTTTGGTCTTTCAGTCTAGAATTTCTCCCAAATATTTATATTTGCTTATTCTATGCCATGAATTTAAGCATCATCTTCAACTGTGCAATGTTCTTTCAGACTTTTTTCCTAAAGAGCTCATATTATATTATTTTCTCCACACTGTACTACTTCTTGAAAAATAAAACTCCAATTAACTACTGTCCACTTACATACCAGCTAATGGCAGATACAATCAATAGGACGACACCAATAAGCAAAATTTTAGATATCATTGTTCATGTATTTCACAGCTATAATTATATCACATCAGAAGTTCCTTCATGGTTTATTTTTTATATATACTAGATCCATCCTTCATGGTTTATTTTATATATATACTAGAACATAATTAAAAATCTTGTAGAAATCAATGGGATGTAAGGATACATTTCAAAACAACCCTGCTCTTTCAGGCTTTACTGTATTAGAGTCTTTACGTCCTGTCCCACAAGCCTTCTTTTTGAGAGCACTGCCACTGAAGCAGAGAACTATGCATTATCTTTTTTTGCACTATTTTCTGATATTTTAAATGAAAGTGAGTGTCAAAAAAAACCCCAAGGTCCTTGCCTTTGGGTAGTCAAGATGTGTACAAAGAACTGAAACATTCTACTTTACTAATTACTACTATTCATTCTGCATTAAAGATTATGGACAAGCTAGCTAGAATTAGACTACCTGCTGCCTGAATTTATTCTGTGATGTGTCAAATTGTCCTATCTCCTTTTTTTGGCACAGGAACTAGTAAGTGCTTCTGTTATTTTTGAATTGTATATTTCAAAACGTGAGTAATTCCAAATGATTGCACCATATCCTCTCCAGTGGTTATTCCCAAATTAAGAATCCTTGAGCCAATATAAATGTGAAACTAAATTCATACTTGCTGTGGCCAAATCCTACTTCCCTGCCAGCATACGGTGCAACAGAGTGTCACTGTTTTCTGGTGATTAACCCTTTAAAAACATACAAGACCACTTATTGCTTCCCTTCTCTTTGTCCCAGTTAGCCAAGTCTACAAACTCTGCTTTCTGACTGCATATTAACTTCACACAGGAAAGATTTTATCCTAGACCAGCTCTGGAGCCCCCAGCATGAGAAGGATGTGGACCAGTTGGAGCAAGTCCAGAGGAGGGCCACGAAGATGATCAGAGGGCTGGAGCACCTCTCCTATGAGGCCAGGCTGAGAAGAGTTGGGGCTGTTCAGCCTGGAGAAGAGGAGGCTCTGGGGAGACCTGATAGTGGTCTTCCAGTACCTAAAGGGGGCCTACAGGAAAGACGGGGAGAAACTGTTCAGTAGGGCTTGTTGTGATAGGACTAGGGGTAATGGTTTTAAAATTGAGGGTGGTAGATTCAATTTAGATATTAGGAAAAAAATTTTTTACAATGCAAGTTGTAGAAGACTGGAACAGGTTGCCCAGAGAGGTGGTGGATGCCCCATCCCTGGAAACATTCAAGGCCAGGTTGGATGAGACTCTGAGCAACCTGATCTGGTTGGAGATGTCCCTGCTTCTTGCCAGGGGGGTTGGAGTAGATGACCTTGAAAGGTTCCTTCCAAACCAAACTGTTCTATGATTCTATTCCACGACTTCAGATGGTTACAGAGCATATGTCTATGAACCAGTCACTTTTGCACTCTGTAGTCAATGAACTGTGCAATTTACCTAATTCTAGAAAAGACATCCAAAGTAGACCTAATGAATCATGTCCCAAAAGCATCTGTTGACTTCATTGGCTGTAAAGAAAGCCAAAGTACAACTGGCTCAGATCTTCAGCCTTGTAAATGGCTTAAGTCAGGTAAAATGAATTCACCTTGTTAATAGATACATGTTGTGGATGTGTAAAATTAGAAGAGGTGAATCCCAAGCAAGATATCAGAGATCTTCTGTGTATTTATTATGTAGAGTCATGTATATACCATATAGTGTCATAGACCTGCCGGGTCTCACACTGTCTGAGATTCTTTCAGCCTGCTCCTGGCTGAAACTCCACTACTGCAGTATTCATACTCTGAGCAGTGCCCAGAAACTGCTGTAGCCTCTCTCCAGGGCTGGCTGCCTGTGCACCAAATATTGCAGTGATTCAATATTCTGCTGTCTGCAAAAGCCACCGTGCTAGCCACAGCCAGGGAGTTTGACTCTGGATCGTTGTGTGCTCATGGGAGCTCTGTTCAGCAACACTTCCACTCTTCTATCCTGACAGCAGCTTCCACTCTCCTGTTTGTGACCAGGGGGCTCATATGAATTCTGATGCTGTGAACACAGGGGTAAATTATGTTTGACCAGACAGGGTTTGGCTAAACATTTAAATATATTACATATATAAAGATTTGATGGCTATTTTTAAGTAAACTGTAAAATCTATTTCTTAAATATGTGCTGATTTTCTAATGGGAGTGTATTTGTTCTTTATTGGAGTTTTTGATGTTAAATTCCATGGACAGTATAAAAAATACGCTGTGCTATGGATGGAAAGTTTGCCGTGCCATATCATGGGGTTCACTGCCATGCCATCTACAGAGGCCTTAGTCCTGTTGTTGACATAGCTGACCTTGGAAAAGTAGTGATTTTCTTTCCCTTCAGTAATATCCATCCTGGAAAGCAGCAGACAGTAGTGAACCATAACAATCCATATAGATTTGTCATAGCAATAATCCCATTCTAGGAGGAGGACTTTTTTTGAAATTATTATGGGAAAAAAATTGAGTTTGCATCCCATCGAATTCTGAAGAAAGAGAAGAAATTGGAGGCAACAGGTATTCCCTTGGTAGTTTTCTTGGTAAGTTTAATTTTTAGTATGCTGTACTTACTGATTAATAGTATTTTACTACAAAAACTGGCAGCCAGTCATAGAATCATAGAATCTTTAAGTTCGAAAAGACCTTAAAGACCGTCGAGTCCAACTATTAACCTAACACTGCCAAGTCCACCACTAAACCATGTCCCTAAGCGCCACACCGACACATCTTTTAAATACCTCCAGGGATGGTGACTCCACTATCTCCCTGGGCAGCCTGTTCCAGTGCTTTACATCCCTTTCAGTGAAGAAATTTTTCCTAATATCCAATCTAAACCTCCCCTGGCACAACTTGAGGCCATTTCCTCTCGTCCTGTCACTTCATACTTGGGAGAAGAGACTGACATCCACCTTGCTACAACCTCCTTTCAGGTAGTTGTAGAGAGTTGTAGTCTACAGAACATTCACTGATAGATGCACTCTTTACTATATTATTCATAGCGATGTTGTAATACTTTCCAAAGGCCCACAAAAGGAGCAGAGCCTCCTGTGTTTTGTGCTTGCTGCACACTTAAAAGGGTCTACATCACCTGAAGAGTTTAGCATCTAATTTTAATAAAACACAAGCAAGTGTAACAAGAAAGAGGAGAAGACATAGAAGGAAATAGTAATTTGAATAGCAATGAGGTAATGAAATTACTTAGCAATACTGTGTGTACAACCCAATGGTTTGAAACCTTTTCATTTTTATGAATCAGCAAAATCAGCAACCTTCAACTACTACTCAGTATAGTCTTCTCTGGATTGCACAAAACTGTGATAATATAAATATGGGATGAAACTTCAAAAGTATAGCTTTCTGTGGATTATATTGGCAGGGAATAATGATTAAACACACACATATATAAAATAAACCACAAATGAACAGGATAAAACCCAGAAAATTCATCTTGAAATATGTATGAGCTGGTCATGCTCAGCCTCAGAGCACTCACTCACTCACTCACAGCCAAGACTGAGAATTATTCAAACTGCTACCAAAAGATCTTCTCCCTGACCTGCATTTGCAGAGCCATAGGGGTTATTTTACCAGTACGTGTACATTCATCAGTTATTCATCATTTTATCTCTTTATATAAAAAAGATGAAAAAGCTACACAGCAAAAGATGAAACTAGTTTTTAGAATTATAATGAGTAGAAAGTAAAAAAAAAGGCAATACACATGTCAAATCAGATTCATGTAGTGATTTCCAATCAAAACTATTATGTTACACTTTCAAATCCTTTTAGTTTGTTTCAATCCATATTTCTGAGCAAGAGCCTGCTTTCAGGTGCCGGGACCTTGACATAAATGGCTCCTTCAACAGCTCTTATCTACTTAGCAGAGTACTCCGGTCCATGGAGTTGCAGTCTGATGAACTGTTAAAAGCCTCTGCCACACAGCTTAGTGTGATGAAAATCCAAGTTGCACAGCTTGCTCTGCACATGTTCTTCCATCAGTAACTCAGGATAGATATTTATACAGAACCGAGGAAGTCTGTCTGAAACGAACACGCGCCTCAGATCTGTTTGTCACTTTGTTAGGGAATATGTCGTTCTTTCCATACTATGTGAGAGTCCTGCAGGTGGTTTCTACTTCACATTTACTGCAGCATTTCTAGTCAGGAGACCAGATCCCTGTGAAATCATGAGCCCGCCCATACTGAGCATTACCTGTGTTTCTATAGTAACTTCTTACAACTTATTCACATCTTGCTGTGTAACAGATGGGAGCACGTGGTATGTGAGTAGGCTGTGTGACACTAGACAACATTAAGGAGCTGTTTCTAACATAAAATTGGTATCAATGTACTACAGATACTTTAATGTAAAAAAAAAATAGGAAAATAATGGAAGAGAATGAAACAGAGAAGCGGCAGAGAGAAAGGGAAGAGAGGAAAGACCATTTCAATGCCATTGTTTTGAATCTTGTTTCTCCACAGGTGTGAACCTGCTAACCTCCATCATCATTATGTTTTCATAGGTCAGCATGTTTTGTTCCATTCAAAAAAATGCCCTTCAGACATTAGAGGTAAGGAGTCATACACACAGGGATGCTGCTGTTGCCAATCGATATTCTTTTTAATAGTATTCACTGATGCCATCTGCTGGATTCCTGTCCTTGTCATTGAAATCCTCTCCTTATTCCAGGTGGAAATTCCAGGTAATGCTCTGTGTATGAGATTTCTTTTGTTAAAGATTTATTTTAAACAAAACCAATTCTGCCAGAGGAATTCTACTTAACCACTGGTAAAGAGTAAGTATTGCCCAAAATATTTGAGTTTTTCTGCATTCAGAAACTGAGCTTTAAAGTACATATGTACAATCCTCAGTCCATGTACGTAGGTGAGAACAAGAGCAGGCTATCCAGTGAAGAGGTTCACCTCTGCTACAGCTGCAAAACCCCATGGTAATATCTATGAGGAAGTCCATTAGTTTGATCACCAGGAAAACAAAACCACAACAGGAGAGTCTTTAAGCAATGCAGATACCACATTTATAAGTGCAGGCAATTACTTCTGGGGCGTCCCGAGGAGGCTGCAGGCCCCCCCCTGCTCCCACAGGGCAGGTCTCCCTACCAGCCCGCAAGAGCTGTATGTACAATCTCACAGCTCTCCATCACCACACTGGTTACATGCAGCCCTGCTAACCTCGCAGCTGCTAACAGATAACACAGTAATAAAGGCATCCTGCTTTCTCATTATAATTCCAGAAAACTGATGCCTCATGTTTATAGAAAATTGGGTAAATAATTCTCCATAATAAGAAAGGCATTAAAGAAATATAGTAAATTGTCAATGATTTTATCATAAAACCTATTTAGCCTCATTGGTCATTAGCACTGAATTTCATTTGTGTAACCTGAAGAGAAGTGATTACATGTAGGTTGTTAGAAATAAAACATGGCCACCACGTTCAGAAGATGTACGACTGTGACGGATATGGGATTTACGATGGTGAGGCTCTATACACAGCTCAACTCATGGCCCTCTGAGCGAGGCACTACATCCCTCTGTACTCCAAGTTCCCCTTTGTAAATTAAGAATAACTGATAGCTTTTGTAAGGCATTTTGAAATCTACTGATGAAAATTGCCATGTAAAAAATAAGTATGGGATTTGGCTTTCTATTAAATACTATCCTAAAGAGAGACAGAGTTCAGCCCATGTTTAGTGCTTTCATTAAATTACAGTAGACAGAAAGAAGACACCCTCTGGTGAAAAGCTCTTTTTTTTTTTTTTCCATCTTCTCATGAAAACCCACAGTGAACTCAATGAAAACCACAATGAGTAATGTTGAATTCAAACCCCTTACTTGTAAAAATAATACTATGGTAGCATTCCACAAAAAAAAAACGGTATCAAGTGAAGTGACATAAAATTAAATAAAGGACATGAAACAAAAATGACATAAAGACATGTTTGCTTCTTTAGCATTCCCACAACAGAGCATACAAAGTATTGTACCTTTTTTTCCTAGACAACGTCCCTTCCTGGATAGTATCCAGTGCCTTGAACCCCATTCTGTATACCCTCACAACCAGTTTCTTTAAGGAGAAGCTGAAGCAGTCACTGGACAGTCATAGAAGGAGGGCAATTTTCAAAATGATGAAAAATCTTTGGCCACTTCAGTCATGTGGACAGACAATCCCCTCACTGATAGCTCTTCATTTATGCCTGGATTTTTAAAAAATAACTCCTGAGGACAGTACTAACTTTTATTTACCAATCTACAAGTGCCTGTTTCTCAGCAAGATAACAAACAGAACCTTACTGCCTTACAGCTGCATTAATCTCTTTGAGATTCATATGAAGACTCTTCTTGGCCATTACCATCTCTGTATTCATCTTCCTGAGAAATAAAATCACAACTTTTGCATTCATCAGGGGAGATCTGTATTGCCGATCTGTATTGCACTGAGGCTAAAGAGGGCAATACTTTTCTACTGTTCATCTCCCTTCCCCAGAAAGTCAGTGTATCTGTACTTCCTTGCTCTAGTGTTCATATAATATATTAGTTTAAGGCAAAGGACCTTTCTAGAATGTCCATCTCATTTGGTCTGTACTACCAATTTCAAGATACATCCTTGTGGAGAAATGCTCCTCCCAGAGTTGGAAGTTCTTGATGGAAGAAGGCCAGAACATTCTACACAACATGTAAATCTACATTAATCTTATACGATTTAAGTAATATGTGAACTCTGCAGAGTGGTGAATGTCTCTTTGTGCATATAAAGTCCCTACTCAGAACTGCAAGACCCAAGCAGTGTTATTACAATATTTTCAAGGTACTAAAAGTCAAGTGAAACTTCCTGTGTAAGCAACAGAGCCCAGACTGAAATAAAAATTAAATAATGAAGCTCTTAGAACGACCCTTGAAAGCAGTCAATTCAGTTTTCATTGCGTCGGTTTTTATGAAGCATACGCATCCGGGCAGCATGGGTAAACACATGCTTGGGGGAGCATTTATGGGACCGAGGCACTTGCAAGGAAGAACAATTCCCCGTTATTAGCTATGTTTTCATAACCACCTCAGCTATATTTCGACTTTACTGCATATGAGCTGCCTACCTGTTATAAATAGAAGAATCAAGCTCTTAGAAAAAGAGTAAAGCAAAACTTTCAGTAAACTTTTGCCTTTTTTTAAATACATACTAAAGAAAGTTCCAGAAAATGGTTTAGAAGCTCCAGTTTATAGATCATTCAGAATTGTTATCTAACAAAAGAAGTTTGGAGCAATGGGGAAGATCCAGAAAGGGAGGGAAAACCCCAAGCGTATGGGCACATCACTTAAAACAAAGAGGAGCTTGAAGAGTTAACATTTCTCAGCTGAGATGACGAGACTGAATATGCGCTTCAGGCCCACCCAGCCTGTGAAATACGATGGATATATTTGAACCACCACGAAGGCAGGAAATCAAGTCCAATAATAAGGTCATTGTACTGTGGCAACAAGCCCAGTTGTGAGGTTTGACCCAAGTATTCACACAGCACACACTTCAGCATGGGATTCTGTCTGAGGAAATCTAAATTTTCATCTAGGTATCAGAAGATCCTCTCAGTTAGAGACTCAGTGCCTTACTTTCCAGTAAGGCACCAACCCACTTGGTGCCTTAATTTGATAGACACTGTCCTGCTTGGCCTGAATCGTCTCTGGAGCCCCCTGGGTTCGGCATGTGCCTGGTGATGGCACAGCATAGTCCAGGGGCAGAGGAGCTATAGGAGCTTGCTGGTTCATATTGGTGGTTTCTCTGCTCGCAGTTGTAGAGGTGAAGTAGGTTCTGTCTACTGTAGTTGCTATAGGAAGTGCCCTTCTTCAGACAAGGCAGAGTTTGGATACACCCAGGCTGTTACGATGGATGGGGGTGCCAGGGAAGGAGCAAAACAGCCCCACTGTTGGTAACACAGAAGGGGCAGAAGTCAGAGGCTTTAGTCTTCTTTACTACAAAGGCACATTGTTGGCTTATGATCCACTTGGTCTCCATCGGCCCCTGTAAGTCCTCTTCAGAGCTGTCTTCCAGCTGGTGGGTCCCCTGTGTGTACTGGTGCGTGGGGTGATTCCTCCCCAGAGGCAGGCTTGGCTTCCGTTTGTTGAACCTTGTTAAATCCTTGTGAGCCTATTCTTCCAGCCTGTCAAGGTTCCTCTAAATGGCAGCACAACCAGCTGGTACATCAACTCCTCCTCCTTGTTTTGTATCCTCTGCAAACTCTGCCCCATTGTCTAGGTCGTTAATAAAGATGTTAAACAGTGTTGATCCCAGTATCGACTGATGGAGTACTCCACTAGTGACTGGCCTCCAGCCGAACTGCGTGCCTCTCGGCCTGGCAGCTCAGTTTTAAATCCATCTTACTGTCTATCTAGTTTGTATTTCACCAGTTTATGATGGGACGTTATGGGACACAGTGTCAAAAGACTTACTAAAGTTGAGATAAACAGCATCCACTGCTCTCCCTTCACCCACCAAAGCAGCCATTTCATTGTAGAAGGCTATCGAGTTTGTCAAGTATGACTTCCCCTTCATACAAACGTGCTGACTGCTCCCAGTCATCTATTTGTCCTTCATATATGTTTGGAAATGGTTTCCAGGATTATTTGCTCCATCACCTTCTCAGGGATCCAGATGAAGCTGACTGACCTATGGTTCCCTGGATCCTCTTTCTTGACCTCCCTGAAAATAGAAGTCACATTTTCTTTCTTCCAGTCCTCAGAAACTTCCTCTCATATGACCTTACACAGTTTCTTAGCATATAAAACATTGTGGGGGGTTAAAAAGATTCGTGGGAATTTTTTTTCCTCTTTTAACTGTAATTCTTTATAAACATTTCCATGGCTATTTGCCTAATTTTTAATTTAAAAAAAAAAAAAAAGATCAGAACAAATAGCTGTGCCTGAACAAATATTGCTCATATAATCGCCCACCATGAAGAAGTGAAAGGAGAGTTGCCTTTGTACTGCGTTAAATGTTTTTACTCTGTTGTTACTGGGATCTGTTTAAAAAGCATATAGGAAAAACCTAGCAGTTGGCTTTCCAACATAATTTTTTGACCGAACACAGTGATGAATAAAATCATTTTTTGTCCCTCAGAGCTAGTAGGTGATCAATGGCAAATGAAACACAGGAGCAAGAACTGACGGCGAACAGTGAAAATCCCAGTGCAGTTCAATTGTTTGCAATGCAGGGAAGTTTTTTAAGGTTATTATGAACCTGATGGCAGCAGAGAACAGTCCCTTCTACCATTTATCAGTGAATGACTGATCAACAAATGCTTCAGCCTTGGAAATCCTAACAGGAGCTACTCTAACTCAGAGCTAGATCTTTTAAATAGTAATCTTTTGTATTATCTCCCTACTTAAAAGAAAAGTCAAAATGGATCAGACAGGACTGGCTGCAGTGATACTAAACTATGTCCAGAGGATGACGTATTTTAAAACAGGGATTTTAAAACCCTCACAGAAACCCATCTTATTGAGCATTTTCAATGTTTAGCATTTTACAACAAGTATGTGCCCTTAGGACAGTTCTAAAATACTGTGCATTATTCATTGTTTTTCCAGGATAAAAACCCTTAGTTTTCCTACTCTGAACAAAGGTTGTTCAGGAGGCACACTGTAATATCAACAAAGGTCCCCTCAGGACAACACATGAATAATGGAACAGAGAGTAAAGTTAGTCACCTTCCTGTCTGCATAAATCTATCAGAAGTACTTTGGTATGATAGATGATGGTGATGGTGGACTGAATGTTGAACTACGTCTCTGCATTCAAGCACACAGATGCCTTAGATAAATTATGTATCAAAAGAGAGTCTCTTAATTCTAAAAAAAGGCTGCACCAAAACATATTCAGGGCTTGGGCTGCCTTCTCCTATTATTCTACTGTTTAGAAATCAATAATATCAATAATTTCTGAAAGGTCAAACAAGATGATGTGTTCATTGGTATGAGCAGCATTTCAATGTTATCTGTTCTGCAGCCTAAAAATGTAAGAAAAACAAAGCACTGAAATACCTATCGTATGTTAGGTAAAATGTTGCAATGCTGCTTGTGCACACTAGTTGAAAATTAATTTTTAATCTAACGTCTTTGTTTATAATTTGGCTCTCACTAATAAAAGCAAAGGTGCAAGTAGTGCAAGTATCTCCTACGTTACATCCCTCCTTCCTTGGAAAGGCTGGCAAACCCCCAAAACATACTGGGAACTTTGCCTGCACCGAAAAACAGTTTCAGAGATTGCAACCATCCCTGCACTGCCACGAGTACAGCGTAATTGTAAAGCCTCTAACAGCTCTATCTATTTCAAGACCTTACTGCACGACAAGACAGAAAATTAAAGTTAAGGAGTCTAATTTGAAGAAGGAAGATGCTTTCCTCTATCAAGGTTTGTTATCCTTTTTATAATGCTCCTTGCTATTTGCTGTCTTTTCTCTATCTGCATTTTATTCTTGCATTATTTTTCAGCTCTGTTTTGTGTCCACTGATAATAACATCATGTAACTGAACGAAATGCTGCTTTTCAGGAGCCGACATTTCAGTTATTTTTGCTTTGCTTCTGCTACCACACATGAAAGGGGCAAGAGAATGACAATGGAGGAATTGGAGAGTAAATAATCTTGTTTGTAAAGGTTCACCAAGCAGCACAGCACAAAAGAATTAACAAGATGTTCATGGCAACTCTTTAGTTCTTTAATCACTTCTCTAACATGTGGGAAACTTTCACTGCAAGGGAAAAGGTATCTCAAGAAAGAAGTTCACTTTTACTAGCAACACTTCTGCCCTTCATGATCGCACTATTAAAAATAACAGAAGTCCTTGGATTTTATTTCCACTTAACAATTAATGTCTCTTATACACTCCCAGAGACCACACCTCCAAGGCCGTTTAAAGCATCTCCATGTTGACTGCCCTGAGCAAATCTACCATATACTCCTGGAGAGGCCCTCTGGCATTAAAAATGTACCACGAGGGTTTCCGGCATCCATAACAAGTCCCTGCTGACCTTGGCTCTAACTCATTCTTCCCCCATCACACCCTGGGATGCCACCATACAGCTCCAGGGAAGGAGCTGCTCCTCTCAGCATCCACATTGATCCCAGCGGTTCCCATGCGACAAACCCACGAAACTGAGAAAAGGGAGAGAGGAGAACTGGGTGCTTCAGAGCTCCAGGCAGTGGACAAAGCACCATCTGTCATTCTGCAATGCCAGATGAATAGAATAACTGAGGAGTCATGTCACCAAAACTGACACCAGTCACAATTTTAGGGTCAGGCATTTCCCAGTGCTTTGGGAGCATGGTCGAGGGTTATCCAGGGGCTAGTAGTCAAAGGGCAGAGGCAGGGAATTTATTCGTTAGGGAAGCGGCATAAGAAGTATAACAAGACTGCAGGCACAACCTGTAAGGCTTTTAAGGTTTTTATATCAAGCAGCAGCAGCGAGGAGAGCTCACACTGTACCTATTTAAAGGGCAGCAGAGCTGTGACCACAGCATGATATCCGTAAGGACCTCCAGGGCTCAAGGCAGCTTTGCTACATCTGAGCTCTTCCCAGAGGATTGTGCTGGTCAGAAAAAAAATACAGCTACGCAGGGACTGCTTGCTGTCCTGCTTTTCGACGCAAGCAGTATTAAACTTCAACCATGGGAGGCATTTGGATTATGAAAAATATTAAGGGACAAGATGAACCTAAACTGTATGCAGGCAGTGATTATAAAAATAGCATATACAGATGGACCAATACACAATTCAAGTGCAAAAGAGTTATTGAACACTGCACTTGTCAGTATCTATTGTGATGGCAAAAAGCATTAATGCCATAAATCTTACAAATCACCCATATGTAACCATTCAGAATCCAACTCTCTTTTCACCCTCACAGCTACTGAGGAAATGACATCAGGGTGAAGTCCTCTTTGCCAGATCATGCAAATGTTTTCTGACACTTCTTCCTACTACAAAATACTTATTAAAAGGGAGGAGTCCCTCAGCTTCACTTTTGGATGTTGGGTGATCCTTGATGAATCATAGAATCATAGAATGGTTGGAGTTGGAAGGGACCTTCAAAGGTCATCTAGTCCAACACCCCTGCAAGGAACAGGGACATCCCCACTAGATCAGGTTGCTCAGAGCCTCATCCAACCTGGCCTTGAACGTTTCCAGGGATGGGGCATCCACCACCTCTCTGGGCAACCTGTTCCAGTGTTCTACAACTCGCATTGTAAAAATTTTTTTCCTAATATCCAATCTAAATCTACCTTCCTCTATTTTGAAACCATTACCCCTCGTCCTATCACAACAGGCCCTACTGAACAGCCTCTCCCCATCTTTCCTGTAGACCTTTAGGTACTGAAAAACAGCTATCAGGTCTCCCCGGAGCCTCCTCTTCTCCAGGCTGAACAGCCCCAACTCTCTCAGCCTGGCCTCACAGGAGAGGTGCTCCAGCCCTCTTATCATCTTCGTGGCCCTCCTCTGGACCCTCTCCAACTGGTCCATGTCCTTCTTACGTTGGGGGCTCCAGAACTGGACGCAGTACTCCAGGTGGGGTCTCACCAGGGCTGAGTAGAGGGGCAGAATCACCTCCCTCGACCTGCTGGCCACGCTCCTCTTGTTGCAGCCCAGGATGCGGTTGGCCTTCTGGGCCGCAAGAGCACGTTCCCAGCTCATGTTGAGCTTCTCATTGACCAGCACTCCCAAGTCCTTCTCCTCAGAGCTGCTCTCAATCCATTCTCCGCCCAGCCTGTATTTGTGCCTGGGATTGCCACGACCCAGGTGCAGGACCTTGCACTTGGCCTGGTTGAACTTCATGAGGCTGGCATGGGCAAAACCTCTCCAGCCTGTCAAGGTCCCTCTGGATGGCATCCCTCCCTTCCAATGTGTCAACGGCACCACACAGCTTGCTGTCATTGGCAAACTTGCTGAGGGTGCACTCTATCCCACTGTCCACGTCGCAGACAAAGATGTTGAACAGGGCTGGGCCCAACACAGACCCCTGAGGGACGCCACTCGTGGCCAGTGGCTTGGCAACTTCATCCGTCAGTTCCCTCAGGACCCACGGATGGATCTCATCAGGTCCCATGGACTTGTGCACCTTCAAGCTCCTCAGATGTTCCCAAACCTGCTTTTCCAGTACAGTGGGCAGTTTTTCATCCTCGCAGTCCCTGCTTGTGCCTTCCACAGCTTGGGTGGTGAGACAAGAGCCCTTATCAGTGAAGACTGAGGCAAAAAAGTCATTGAGTACCTCAGCCTCCTCCATGTCCCAGGTAACTGGGACACCCATTTCCTTCTGGAGGGGGCCTACATTTTCCTTGGACTTTCTTTTGTCCCCTACATACCTATAGAAGCTTTTCTTGTTGCTTTTTATATCCCTGGCCAGATTCAATTCCATCAGGGCTTTAGCCTTCCTCACCCAATCCCTGGCCACTCGCACAGCCTCTTTGTAGTCCTCCCAGGCTACCTGTCTCTGCTTCCACCCTCTATAGGCTTTCCTCTCCACTTCCAATTGGTCCAGGAGCTCCTTGCTCATCCATGCAGGCCTCCTGGCCTTTTTGCCCGACTTGTTCTTCATTGGGATGCACCTCTGCTGAGCTTGGAGGAGGTGCTCCTTAAATGTGGACCAACTTTCCTGGGCCCCTCTTCCCTCCAGGGCCGCCTCCCATGGCACTTTGCCCATCAGGTCCCTGAAGAGGCCGAAGTCCGATGAGGTCTGTGGGTGCTTGGTTTGCTGGAATGATTTTGCTGATCCTTCTTCACACACATGGAGTCAGATCATCTCATCAGCGTACAGGTGCAGCAGATGGGCTCTGCCATCAGAAAAACGTGTCCTGGAGGAGCAACTTTGGCAAAGGTGCTTCCCTGCCCCACGTCTCCACTCCTCTCTGCTGAAATGCAGTTCCCCCTTTTTGCCCCTACCCTAGCCTGGTGCTAAGCCAGGTTTTCTTGCAGGGCTGCCTCTCAGTTGTATCACTACCCTGGTTCAGCTCACTGAATAAATGGAGAAAAAACATCACTGCTGCAGGAGAGAGGTCAGGAATCAGCAACCGGTGATGGGGAAAGCTTGGTGCCACTTTTAGTGGCTGACAATATTTAAATCAGCTTAAACAGGTTATGAGACCACAGGCGGAGACTTGGGTAATGCTCCTTAGAGCTGGCTAACAAAAGTTTCATTATTTGCTTTACTATTTCAAGTAGGGGAGAAAGGAGGCTCACAGGCAAAGGCCTCTCTTCCTCTCAAACCAGTACTAACCAATAGCTTTAAAACCATGAAGAAAAAAAGGAAGAGACATATTTAATATGAAAATGCTAAATCCCATGTTTCTCCTACATGTTCCTCTTCATCTGCAGATCGAAAGGCATTACTAATGACTTCTTAACACAATCTCTTTTTTTTTTAATTCTAATATTCCTCTGCTGTATCACAATTAAAACTGAGTATTCATAGAATATCCCTGAAAACAGGCTGAAAAATGTTTTCTTTCATCATGTAAACCTAGTGAAATTCAAATAGTAAATAAGTAGCCACATATAAATAAGGTTGGTTTTAGTATTAATATTTTAAGATTACGTTAGTAACACAGTAAGAAGGAAGTTTTTATGAAGTATGAGGTTTTATTGACAATGTCTGTTTGAAAGCAGATACGTATTATGTATTGTATGTATTGTACGTATGTATTGTTCATCAATATTCATAATTACACTTTCTAATGAAGAGACAGCTAACAATCCTCCAAAAGGTAGGTATATACCCTGGGCTTCTACTAAAGCACAAATCATTCAACGCACAGTTTAGCTCAGAAGCCTTAAAATAAAAGTAATTAAAAAATTTAAGACAAGTTTCAAAAAGCATATTGGCTTCCTTTTGAAAAAGCCCAAAAACTGCATCTTATGACATTATTTTTATGTGTTAATTTAGTAAGTGTATGGAAGATTTTGTTTTTTCTGAGATTAAATTCAGCTTTTGAGAAACCATGGAATTATTTCCGAAGCCACCACAAGCAAGCAGTTAATTTCCTCCTAACTTTAAATTAAATGATTAATCAAAGTAATTTTTAAAAAGATTGTTTCAAAAACTATGTCCTCAGTCATTGTGGGTGGGCAGACCAAATTCTTTAGAGAAGTGGACTCAGAACTGCGTCAGGATAATTTGTGAGCCAGCATCTTGGTATCTCAAAGGAATATTGCTCATGGTTTCCAAAAGTAGAAATCAAGAACAAATATAATAGGGAAAAAAAAAAATGTGCTATTATTAGCATTTCCACAAATACTTAAACTATAAATATGCTTAAAGTTATAGTGTCCCCAGTAAACAGTTTATAATCTAACATTAAAGGACTTTTAGTCTTAGTATTCTAGGATATTAAAAAATAAAAAAACAACCCAACACTGGTAAATTTAGCTATCTAGGGTTCTGCTTTGAACTATCTAGACTTTCTGGCACCACTGACTGAAATCCCTTCAGAATTGACTCATCCTTGATTTTCCTGAGAGCGCTAAATTGAACATATTTATGTTCAAAACTTTTAGACCCAGATCAAACTCTCTGAATACATAAAATGACAGATTTTTATAATGCCAAAATCCTCAAACCACATATGAAATGAAACCTAAGTTTCTCCTGCAATTAGGGAAATTTGCAGGAAAAAAAAATTGAATAACACAAAGCAGTATATCTCTTAATTATTGATCTGCTGAAAGCATCATACCTCTTTCATAGGTTTTCAGTGCCCAGAAATACTCCGTTGCATGATGTGTTTGTGTGCTGCCTTCAGTTTTAAAAAGCAAGTATTTTGTGTCCAGAAAATATATATTTATATTTTCAATCTGAGCTCTGAAATATCCCTTCAGTTGGTCAAAGTAGCTAGCCTTGGCTTTTTGGTAGCAAAAAGCTGAACCAATCACACCAAAAAGTTGCATTATGCAACAAGGTTGGCACCTGGCAATCTACGTGGAAGTCAAGGGACAGGTAAAGACAAGCAAACTTGGACAGAAAGCAGGATGCCAAACAGAAATGGCACTTGGCTGGCATAGAAATTGGTATCTCATGACTTTGTTAATCCAGCAGTGACCATACAAAATCTGACTAAATATATACCTTAACTGGCTCCGTTAGAGGAAGTGGTTTTACACAGATCCATACTAACTGCTCATTTTGAATCCATGGCCCAGCACTTATTTTGGCCATAAGATCTACAGACCTAAGGGTAACAGTGATACCCCCATTTCCAAGTACTCTTCCAGTTATGAATTCTGGCTGTGGTTATACAAGCAGCTGACTTTATAATGATTTACCAAAGTGGAATGTCTTGCTCTCATTGCTTCCCCACTTGCCTTTCTCTGCCCATGTTCAGTACCCAGCTACGTGGCCCCACTTCTTTTGTATTAGTTCTGGCATTTGTCCGACCTTTTTGGGAGCCAACTCAAATTGTTAACCCACCAGAAAATGACTCATGTTTTTTAATGGACTAGACTTCCATCAGGTTGGTCAACTCAACGTGCTTGTGCAGAGTTCAGTGAGTACCAGAGCTTGCATAAGGTCAAGTAACAGAAATGCGCAACCAGGAGCTTGGAGAGGAGAAAAATGGGGGACAAGGGAGAGTCTTCCTCCTTTTGGCAGCAGCAAACTATTAGATCAGTTCACCCTGAATGTAGAACCAAGTGTCAGTCTTCAGTGAATTCTACTTCTTAATCCTTTGACACAGGGACTAGATGCACTTGCAAACACCTTTGATGGCTCTACTGCAATCAGGCACCTCAGGATACTGCAAAATTGGTTCCAAATTTCTACTGGAAGCGGAAAATTACATTCCTGCAGTTACAAGTATGTTGTTAAATGGACTTGAATACAAGAGAGTATAAAACAGCCAGTTCTTAAAATAATGCCTGGGTTGGTTGTTAAAATAATGCCAGCTCCCTTAGCTGGGGGGAGCTAAGGTGGCACCTTCTGCAAGAAGCTGCTAGAAGTTTCCCCTTTGTCCGGTGGGCTTGGCCAGGCCTAGGGTGGACCCACCGCTGGCCAGGGCCAAGCCAATTGGTGATGGAATGCTCTGTGATAACGCCTCTGCAATAATGTATTTAAGAAGGGGAAAAAAAAAAAAAAAAAAAAAAAAAGAAGACGTGAAGAAGCAGAAGTGGGGCCAGAGAGGGGGGGGCGTAAGCCTTGTGGGCGTTGTGGCCCTCACCCTCTGGCCTCCTGCCAGGCGGCTGGGCCCAACTTGGCCAGGGCCAGCCAAGGTCAGTGAAGAGGAGATGTGAAGAGAACCAGAGAAGCATCTGCCTGAGCTGATTGTGAAGAATTTCTTGTGAGAGGAATGGGTGCAGACGCCAAGGTCAGTGAAGAAGGAGGGGGAGGAATAATGTGGCTCCTGGCCAAGATTCCCCTGCAGCCTGTGGTGATGACCATGGTGGAGCAGGTTGTCCCCCTGCAGCCCATGGAGGTCCACAGAGGGGCAGAGATTCACCTGCAGCCCGTGGAGGACCCCATGTCAGGGCAGGTGGATGCCTGAAGGAGGCTGTGGCCTTGGAGGGCCTGCACTGGGGCAGCCTTTCCAGAGGAACTGCCCCTCATGGAAAAATGATCCAAGCCAGAGAACTGTGAGGAGTTTTTCCCCTCCCCTGGGGACGAAAGAGGAGCTGAAAGCAACATGTTATAAACTGGCCATAATCCCCATTCCCTATTCCTCCCCTGTGCCGCTCGCGGAGGCTGGAAGGAGGTAGAGATAACTAAAATTAAGTTAAGCCTGGGAAGAGTGAGGGGTGAGGGGAAGTTGTTTTTGTTCTCTTCCTCATTATCCTGCTTAGGTTTTATTAATAATAATAAATAAATAATTTTCCCCAAGTCAAGTCTCCTTTACCCGTAACAGTAACTTCAAGGATCTCTCCCTGTCCTTAAGTCAAATCTCGAGGCTTTTTGTTAAACTATCTCTCCCTGATTCCTGCAGAAGATGTGGGGGGAGTGAGTGAGAGACTGGGTAGCTTGGACCCAAGCACGGCTAAACTATGACAATACCATAAAAATGTAATAATCTAATTATTTCTGACACCAGAAGCATTTGTCCTTATGAGGACGACAGAAGGCATAAATTGGAGATTAAATTATATGTTTATATAGGAAGATTATCGTACCTTAAGCATACCTTAAGCATTGTATAAATGTATGTATTAATTCTGCACTAGCTCATATTGCTGAATATCTGAAATTATGCTTCTGAAATTGGTTAAATACTCCAAATTTCAGTTATACAAATTAAATCTTAACCGGGATTTAAATACTTGCTTCTTAAGGGCTTAGCTCTGGACAAAAAACTAAAGTAAACAAAATTCCTTGTGTGAAAAACTCAGACCCCTGTGCCACACAAACTTATTTTCATCAGGCAGAGAGACATTAAACTAGTCATCACTTGAAAAGAGGACAACAGCAGACAGCAATGGAACCTCTATATGGTGCTGAGCAAAGTCCCACTAAAATTAAACCCAAAATGAGCATTAGGACTTCTAAAGTCTGGAAATGTGTACCAGGGCAATTTTGTCAAGCAAATCCTTGCCAGAAAGGGGGAAATTCAGCTGTCTAAACTAGGTGTGTAGCGCGATTTGAGAAGTCTAGGTATGGTCTCCGTCAGAGTAGGCATCTCCACATCCCACCAACATCTGCTGACCCCATGCAGGTGTCTTACTTGCCCCACGGCTTCTCAAAGAGCACCAGATAGCTGTGCTGAGGGAGCTGAATCCCACCCAGAACATCATCTTTTTTAAGAACAACTTAAAACTCTTCTTTAAGAAGGCTCTGAAATGAAAAAGGTAACTACTATTAAGTATTAATTTTATGCCATAAACAAAGCATGTTTAAGGGAAGCTGCCCTACCTCCTTGTTTACAAAACTCATCGCTTTTAATCTATCTAAACATACTAATGAGTTTTTAGGTTTTTTTTCTGTTGATATGCCTAAAAACTACAACTCCTATAACTAAGATCATATTGCATAAGAAAACAGAGCCTTTGATAATAACCAGTTTCAATTTAGGATGGTGACACATTTACGTGAAATGAATATAAGCAATAGAGAGCATGAGATTATTACAGCCCAGTGCATCATATGGTGACTTCAGATACAGAATTAAAGGACATCAGAAAGGCAGCCTAGAAACTTCTCCTCATGTTTGCATCTCAAGGAAGAAGAAATGGGAATTTGTGACAATTTCTAACTCTAGAGGTCCAGGAAGCATGTACAGTCCTGCCTGTCTTTACCTGTTCATGAAGGTTAAACCACTGCCTGTTGATTTGTACTGTTTCATCCTTGTGTTTACAATCACTAGCACACACTTAGCAAAGTATATCACCCATATATAACCATTCAGAATCCAACTCTCCTTTCACCCTCACAGCTATTGAGGAAATGACATCAGGGTGAAGTCCTCTTTGCCAGATCATGCAAATGTTTTCTGACACTTCTTCCTACTACAAAATACTTATTAAAAGGGAGGAGTCCCTCAGCTTCACTTTTGGATGTTGGGTGATCCTTGATGAATCATAGAATGGCTAGAGTTGGAAGGGATCTTCAAAGGTCATCTAGTCCAACTCCCCTGCAAAGAGCAGGGACATCTCCAACCAGATCAGGTTGCTCAGAACCCCATCCAACCTGGCCTTGAACATTTCCAAGGATGGGGCATCCACCACCTCTCTGGGCAACCTGTTCCAGTGTTCTACAACTAGCATTGTAAAAAAATTTTTCCTAATATCCAATCTAAATCTACCTCCCTCTATTTTAAACCCATTACCCCTTCTCCTATCACAACAGGCCCTACTGAACAGCCTCTCCCCATCTTTCCTGTAGGCCTCCTTGAGGTACTGGAAGACCGCTATCAGGTCTCCCCGGAGCCTCCTCTTCTCCAGGCTGAACAGCCCCAACTCTCTCAGCCTGTCCTCATAGGAGAGGTGCTCCAGCCCTCTGATCATCATCGTGGCCCTCCTCTGGACCTTCTCCAAACGGTCCATGTCCTTCTTATGTTGGGGACTCCAGAACTGGACACAGTACTCCAGGTGGGGTCTCACCAGGGCTGAGTAGAGGGGCAGAATCACTTCCCTTGACCTGCTGGCCACACTCCTCTTAATGCAGCCCAGGATGCAGTTGGCCTTCTGGGCTGCAAGCACACATTGCTGGCTCATGTTGAGCTTCTCGTCCACCAGCACTCCCAAGTCCCTCTCCTCAGGGCTGCTCTCAATCCATTCTCCACCCAGCCTGTATTCATGCCTGGGATTGCCACGACCCAGGTGCAGGACCTTGCACCTGGCCTGGTTGAACTTCATGAGGCTGGCATGAGCCCACCTCTCCAGCCTGTCAAGGTCCCTCTGGATGGCATCCCTCCCTTCCAGTGTGTCAATGGCACCACACAGCTTGGTGTCATTGGCAAACTTGCTGAGGTGTTGAACAGGGCCAGGCCCAACATGGACCCCTGAGGGACGCCACCCGTGACCATCTCCACTTGGACATCAAGACATTGACCACCACTCTCTGAGTGTGGCCATCCAGCCAATTCCTTATCCACCAAGTGGTCCACCCATCAAACCCATGCCTCTCTAGTTTAGAGAGAAGGATGTTGTGCGGGACAGCTTTGCACAAGTCCAGGTAGATGATATCTGTTGCTCGTCCCTTGTCCACTGATGCTGTCACTCCATCATAGAAGGCCACGAAATTGGTCAGGCACGATCTGCCCTTGGTGAAGCCACATTGGCTGTCACCAACAACCCCCTTGCTCTCCATGTGCCTTAGCATGGTTTCCAGGAGAATCTGCTCCATGACCTTGCCAGGCACATAGGTGAGGCTGACCAGCCTGCAGTTGCCTGGGTCCTCCTTGTTCCCCTTTTTAAAAATGGGGGATATGTTCCCTCTCTTCCAGTCATCGGGGACCTCACCAGACCGCCACAACTTCTCAAATATGATGACCAGTGGCTTGGCAACTTCCTCCGTCAGTTCCCTCAGGACCCACGGATGGATCTCATCAGGTCCCATGGACTTGTGCACCTTCAAGTTCCTCAGATGTTCCCAAACCTACTCTTCAAGGGTGGTTCTTCATCCTCGCAGTCCCTGCTTGTGCCTTCCACAGCTTGGGTGGTGAGACAAGAGCCCTTATCACTGAAGACTGAAGCAAAAAAGTCGTTGAGTACCTCAGCCTTCTCCATGTCCCAGGTAAGCGGGACACCCATTTCCTTCTGGAGGGGGCCTACATTCTCCTTGGATTTTCTTTTGTCCCCTACATACCTATAGAAGCTTTTCTTGTTGCTTTTTATATCCCTGGCCAGATTCAATTCCATCAGGGCTTTAGCCTTCCTCACCCAATCCCTGGCCACTAGCACAGCCTCTTTGTAGTCCTCCCAGGCTACCTGTCTCTGCTTCCACCCTCTATAGGCTTTCCTCTTCACTTTCAGTTGGTCCAGGAGCTCCTTGCTCATCCATGCAGGCCTCCTGGCCTTTTTGCCCGACTTGTTCTTCATCGGGATGCACGTCTTCTGAGCTTGGAGGAGGTGCTCCTTGAATGTGGACCAACTTTCCTGGGCCCCTCTTCCCTCCAGGGCCACCTCCCATGGCACTTTGCCCATGAGGTTCCTGAAATCTAGGGCAGAGAGTTTGCTGGGCAGTTTCCTCGTCACCCCGTGGATCTTAAACTCCACCGCGTCGTGGTCGCTGCAGCCAAGGTTGTCCATCAGTTTCACGTCCCCCACCAGCCCCTCCCTGTTGGTGAGTACGAGTTCCAGCATCGCACCCCTCCTTGTCGGCTCCTCTAGCGCCTGCAGGAGGAAGTTGTCATCCACGCATTCCAGGAACCTCCTGGACTGCCTGTGCCCTGACGTGTTGTCTCTCCAACAGATGTTGGGGTGGTTGAAGTCCCCCATGAGGACGAGGGCTTATGACCACGAGGCTGCTCCTATCTGGCTATAGAGCGCCTCGTCCGCTCTGTCCTCCTGGCCAGGTGGTCTGTAACAGACCCCCACCGTAACATCCCCTGTCCGTCCCTGTCCTCTGATCCTGACCCATAAGCTGTCAGCTCCTCCTACCTCCCCAGGCGAATTTCCATGCACTCCAGCCTGTTGCTGACATAGAGAGCAACACCCCCTTCTTGTCTCCCCTTCCTGTCCTTTCTAAAAAGCCTGTACCCTTCCATGTTGACACTCCAGTGATACAAGTCGTCCCACCACGTCTCCGTGATGCCAACAAGGTCGTAGCCCTGCTCATGTGCACGCATCTCCAGTTCCTCCTGTTTATTTCCCGTGCTGCGTGCATTGGTACAGAGACACTTCAGCAGGGCCCCTGACAAAGCCGACTCACTGGCTGGAGTGACAGGTGTTCTTTTGGACTGCAGTTTAAGTTCATTTGCAGTTACCTGCGATCCTTCCTCAGCTACTGGACCCTCGGTGCTGGCACGGGCACCATGCTGGCAGCAGTGGGCTGGATTGTGCTCCCCCTCCCCCAGCAACACTAGTTTAAAGCCCTCCTGACGAGTCTGGCAAGCCTTTGGGCAAGCACAGTCTTCCCCTTCTTGGTTAGGTGCACGCCATCCGTCCCTCGCAGCCCGGGCTTCTCAAAGCACACCCCGTGGTCGAGATACCCAAAGCCCTGGCTGTAGCACCACTCCCTGAGCCACGAGTTGACCTGCCAGATACGTCTGGCCCTTTCAGGCCCCTGCCCATCGACCCAGGATTGAGGAGAATACCACCTGTGCCCCAGTCTTTGACTGTTGTACCCAGGGCCCTGAAATCCCTTTTGATGTTTCTCAGGCTGCTGCCAGCTGTGTTGCCGGCCCCCAGATGAAACACCAGTAGCGGATAACAGTCTGTGGGCTATACGAGGCCAGGTATTCTCTTGGCAACATCCCTGATACGAGCCTCCGGGAGACAGCATACCTCCTGAGAGAACGCATTGGGTTGGCAGATGGGCGCCTCCGTACCCCTCAGGAGGGAGTCACCCACTACTACCACTCGTCTCTTTTTCTTGGTAGCGCTAGTTATCACTTGTGCATGGCTCCAGTGCCTCCCCCGAGGTGCTGGGTCTTACTTCTTCAGTCTGCAGAGCAGCAAAGCTGTTCTGCAGGGGCACATCACGGTTCCAGGGAAGCTTCTTCTTCCTCCTGCTGCGCCTTGCCCTTGCAGCTTTCCATTCATTGGCATCTTCTGCCTGCTCGCTTACCTCGTGTGTCAGTGGGGAGGTGGTTGATCGGTTCAGTGGGTGCTGTGGTTCCGGTGCAGACTGTGCCTGGAACCAAGCATCCAGCTCCCTCTCAGCCTCCCTGATGTCCCACAGCCTCCTGACCGCCTCCTGCAGCTCCGCCACTGCCGCAGGAGCTGCTCCACCCGGGCACACCGTCTGCAGCCAGGGCTGCCGCCCGCCCCTGCCCCGGGAGCGGGGTCCAGGTCCTGCCCGCAGCCCGAGGCCTGCACCGCAGCCTCTCCCCTCGGCTGCTCCGTCTGCACGGAGGCATCGACTGCCGCGGGGGGAGCCGGTGCAGATCAGCTCATTGTTGGTAGGTCATTAACTGAAGAGGTGGGAAGAAGCAGAAAAGTTGGGGACTTCAAGCCATGTTAGCTCTTGTGAGAGGTGCTCTCTCTTCCAAAAGACACTGTAAGAATATTCTGCTCTTAGGTGTACCAAAATGCCCAAACTAGGAAAACTATTTGTTATTAATTTCATCAAACTAATAAATTAGTAGTTGCAACTCTGAATGATTTTTTTCAAGACATTAATTTCAAGCATGCTTCCTCGTTTCCTTGGAAACTGAGAAATTAAGAAAGCAAGGAACCCAAACTGCCACAGCGTATCACTTTCTTTTTGCCAGTGTACAAAATTCCTTCCCATTAAAAGTTGTGCTATAAAGTTCCCGTTAGGTGTGGCTTGTGAATAACCATTAAGTCACCAAAACAGGCATTTTTAAAGCCAATAGATGCAGAGATCAAATGTTATAAAACCCCCAACTTTCTACTCCAATATATACTGTGCTTTATGGAGAGCTTCCAGACAAACTGTGTGATCTTTAAAAGTGTGCAGGCTACTTTATTAAATGGCAGCCCAGCTCCCAGCCCTTCAGCAAGCACGCATGCCTTGTGAGTAATCATTTCAGACTGGAAATTCAACCTTCAGTATCCTTGTAAGAACACAAGTATTCTAATTTGCTTGCAAGGGACTTAAGTATCATTACTGACTATTACAAAGAGCTGCCACTGTCATTAGATACATAATAGAAAATAAGGCCAAAAGAGTTCAGATACCCCATTCCCTTCCTCTGCCGTGCAGTGACCTTTCATGCAGATTCCAGTTCGTTATTTCCTCCACATCAGCTTGTCTCCTGTACAGTATCCTTCAACATTCCACTTCACACCTTTTTGTCCTGGTTCCCATATTCAGCCACGCAATACTTTTTCCCCAGTATCCCTTCCTTACCTTCCTTCCTTATTTCTCCTTCAACACATTTTTATTCATGTTCTTCCCCCATACACTCTTTTTCTCAGCCTACTTGTCTCCCTTCCTCTTCCCTATCATTCCAATCTCTTTCCAAACCAGCCTCCTGCTCCCCTCAGTTTGTTTCAGTGCCCTGTTTCCTCACTAACAGACTCTTCCTGCTCTTCCACAGTCCTTCCCTTAATTTCACTTTCTTTCATGATGCGTATACACCAACACCCTGTAGTCCTTCACCACTACATGCTCCTTCAACATCTTGTCCCTGTTAATTCACTTTTTCTCCTTCAGTTTAGATTGCTCTTGCCTCCTAGCAGCTTGTTCTAGCAAGGTTTTGATCCAGAGTTTAACAAATTACTGAATAGATTGCCTGATAGTTGAAATGCTAAAATAATAATCTCTTGCTCTTTAATTAGAGCATATTTTTGCATTCATTAAAAAAGCTGATGGTGTTTTATGGGCAGAATGGCAAAAAAACAAACAAACAAAAAAAAAACCAACCCACAAAAACCTGGATGATTGCCATCTGCATTTGAGGAATGAGATTTCCTAATTAAGTGAACAATGAAAATAACAATACCTGAAATAAGATAATCCTAGCCCCATCTGAAATCATTCTAACACACACAAAAAAGGGCTAAACTCATGAACATTGAGCTATATCCTTAAGAAATCTTTTAAAACATTCTTGGTATGAAAATATCATGGCGGGGGTGGGGGGTGGCACTTGAGAGACACACAGCTAATGTTGGCCCTTTTCCAGTCACTCTTTAGCACATTGCAACTTGATAGTCAACTCCCTATTTATGTCTACTTCCAGTATTTGTCAAATATGGGACACAGGGACATAGGATATAATGGGTTTAATTCTCTTTTTTATAAAGCCAGGTATTTCAAAGAGTAATAGATAAATAGAGCATTATGTTGTTATAGCCCCGTCCTTCCACACCCAACGGACAGGTGGGACAGGGTTGCCTTCTTCTCAAAACTGATTTCTACAAACATTAGAAAAACAGATTTAGTCTAACCTGTGGCTTTAAGAGCAATCCTAGTTAAATGTTAATTACAATTCTAGCTCAAGGGGGCTCACTCAATCCTTTCTAAGTCACAATTTCCCCTTTGCTTCTCTTTTTTCCCCAAAAGGTAGAAATTTTGTCCCAGCATGTGCAATCACAGCCAGTCCTGTTGCAGCTCAGCTGCATTGGTTAGTGTACTCTAGGGAATCAGCCAAGATCTAACTTCTTGCGCACACTACTCACTCTCAGAGATTAATATTGTGTGTATAACCTTTAAATTCTTGGATCCTAGTGGCTTTTGAAAGTTGTATGTGTAGAGATTTAATTGGGGTTCTCACGCAAACTTACACCCCTACAAAATTTCAAGATACTTTCCAAGAGCTTAGTCTCAACCTACAAGATGGTACAGCTTGCAAAGACATTGTAGGCGCTAGAGGCAATGACGCTTTTTCTCAGAATACTCTTCTGTTTCACCTAATTATACCTTATCTTCATTAATTAATTGTTATAAACGTCAAAGTCTAAAATGAAGATGCTGATTTTTCTCATACAATGATCCCCAAGGTCTGGGGAGATGAGATGGCTCTAGACCAAAACAAACAACTGAGAGTAGAGGGATGCAATGACTAACCATAAAGCTGGTTCATCAGGAAGAGGGAACAGAAAATGCAAACCCACGGTAAGATGAATACTGGTTCTCAGGTGTAAGTATTTATCACACAGTTTTCCTAGGGAAGTCAAAGATGAGATTTTAGGGAAAGCTAAAGCACTGAATTAGCTGATGGTGTAGAAAACAGTGTCTCTTACCTCCTCATTCTGAATGCTCTGCCATTGACCCAAAATATTTAAGAGCTTGCTGAGCAGCACTAAAAGGCAGGCAGAGGTCCATTACCCCTCTCTCCCCTAATGGGTCTGTGCTGCCTGGCAGTTCCACGCAGCACAGATGGTGTATGGATGATGCATAGGCAACAATACCTACTTTTTCATCAGCCTCTGATACCCTGTTAGATACACCCTTGTGCAATAAAGAATTCCCGTTCATAATTATTATTTGAGATTAAAGAGTTTTAATTTCAAAACTAATTGGTATGAGTTATACGTGTTTTACATCACACAATAACTTAGTTGCCACAGACGTGCCTAACTGTAATATAGCATATGGCTTATAATGGATGACACTAGTCGTATATGGTGTGGTTTTAGCCTGGAATCAATCCTAAATGATGTGGGGCTTATGTGATTATTTTGTCATGCTGTCCTTTTGTGTGTCAGTAACAAGGTACAAAGCGTTTGCCAGTTTGACAGGTCAAATAGAGAACTGGGATACAAGTCTCAAAGATGCTAGCTACCTTCTTTGAAATTTCATGAGAATTCAGGTAGAAGTAGAAGAGACACTCCAATTAGTCACTCCACTAATTAACGTCACCACTAATTTCACAGTTTTACTGGAGCCTCTTATTAATTTGGAAAGATTAATGACATGTCTCTCGACCGGCAGCTCTGCGCATGGATGCCCAGCCCAGCGTACACGCAGGTGGAAAAAAACTACAGGTGACTTCGGCATGAGGGAGAGATGCAGAAGACTCAGTGGAAGGATATGGGGAGAAAAAACATCCCTCCCTAGGAAACCAGGCCTCATCTGATTTAACGAACAGTGTGTTTCTTGTAGGAAGAAGACACCAAGCTGCTTTTACAATACCATTTTTCTAAAGCTGAGTAGAAGTTGGTATATATCTTAGTATCTTAAGGCTGAAAAACTTTATCTCCCTAGTCAACACACCCACCCTTAAAACAACAACCTTCCCACAACTTGTTTGTATTCCTAGCAGTATTCCTCAGTATTTTTAAACATGATCTAAAACAACACAAACGCGTTTAAGTGTTTCCTGGCTGATTCCTTTCACATATAGTGCCACTTTGCACGTTACCTGACACCGCAGACTTATAACCCCATCTTTTACCAGATCCTGGCCGGCTCACAGCTGACCGAGCGCTCTCTCACCAGAATGCCTCTCAGCAGCGGAACCAGGCTCCTGCTCCTTTCTGAACACAGAGAACACCCATTGCAGCTTCTCCTTTGTCTGCTTTGTGATTTCACTTAATCCTTCTGACCCGTTTTAGACCCACGCACCCCAGCTAGTATTTCAGATTAAGACCTCCTCGCTGTCAGGTACTACCGGCACTGCACGTTTCCCCGACAATCCCCGATTTTACACCCTTTGACACTCTCCACTTTTCCATTTCACACACCGAGCATCTCCCCTCCCGAGCGCGGTTATCCGACCCGGGACCCCCGCCTTACACCGCGCCCAGGCCGCGCCCAACCGCCCGCCCTTGCACAGCGAAGCCTCCCCCGCTGCCGGCAGCCGGGCTCCGCAGCCCCACAGCGCGGAGGCCTCCCGCCACCCCCACCGCCCGCAGCGCGGTGCCGGCCGGCTCTCCCGGGGCTGCGCCGCCTTCCCTGCCGCGACGCCCAGGTCGCTCCGCGTTTCCCTGCGGAGCAGAAAGGGACCCTCGCCCGCCATTCCCGCCTCACGCCCCGGCACGGCACGGCACGGCACGGCACGGCACGGCACGGCCCGCCGCCCCCCTCGCCTCTCGGGGCGTCCCGGCGGGGAGGAGCCGCCCGCCCCGCCCCAACCAGGGACCTCCGGGCGAGGCGGGGCGATTTCGCCGCTGCCTGGGACCGCCCGGAGCCGCCTCCGCCTTCCCCCTTCCCCCGCTCGGCGGCAGGACCCAGGTGAGAGCGGGGCGGCGCTAAGCGCCGCTGAGGGAGGGCCCGACCGGCTGCGGCGGCTGCCGATCGCGAAGGAGGGGTCGGGCGGAGGGAGGCCGGGCTCAACTTGACAGGAGGGAGGGAGGGAGCGAGGGAAGGAGGCGCCGGTGGCTGCGCTGGCCGGGCGCGGGTGAGTGAGTGGAGGGAGCGGGCGGGCGGCGGCCGGCGTTGGGGAGGGGATCGGGCGGCTGTTGGGCGCGGCGCGTCCGCGGCGGATGGCGGGCGGTTGGAGCGGGGAGGCGGCGCTCGGCCTCGCCCCGGGGAAGGAGGAGAAGCGAAGACACCGGGGCGATCCCCGGCTCCGCTACGGGGGTCTTGGCGGCGGCTTCTCATCCCTCGCGGCCCGGAAGAAAGTTTGGGGGATGCTGGTGAGGTGAGGGCTCCTCCACAGAGCCCGGTCGCCAACCGGCGGGCGCCCACCCTGCCGCCACCTTCGCCCGACGCCCGGTCGGAGACAAAGCCGCCGCCCCACCTGCGGCCCCGCGGCGGGGAGAGGGACCGGGGCCGCCTGTCCTGTCGGTGACGGGGGTGTGGAGCGACAGCGGCCGAGCCAGCAAACTTATTTTTAGCTGTGCCTCCCGTCTCAGTGCCTCTTAAAAATAGCACAGTCCTTATTTAAGGGGGGGGGGAAGTGGTTCTGGAGGCCTCGTGGTCTTTTTTTTAAAAAAAACAAACAAACAAACATTTTTTTCGGAGGAAAAAATTATTTCACTGGTGTAGGCAACTGTGGGACGGTGAATATCCACAGGTACGCGCTGGATGCTCTTCATTAAGGTCACCCCTTAAGCATATGAGCGAAGGTACTCATGGCTTTGTCCTCCACAGTGTGTCTTCAGCCTGAGCTGCCAGGTCTGATGTATGTGCACCCCTGATTCACGCCATCTTTCTCACAGGGTGACTCGAGCTATTTTTCTTTTTTGATCTGTCATTTTCTTCATTTTCTGCCCCGTCGCTTCCCTCCGGAACGCCTGCAACATGTGGGTGATGCAGGTTGAAGGAGTGAGAACGGGCAAGGAGAATCAGTACTGTTTATTACTTTTAAAATTAACCTTTGCACTTTTATTTTAGCTACTGTATCTCAGCTGATTCTATTGACAGAACTACCATAAAATAAACCAGTCCTATTGTGACAAATGCATAATACTAAATCATTTGTATCAGTGATCTGGTCATCATTGCTCACAAAGGATAATTCTGATTTTTATTTTAAAACCACTACAAGTATATGGGAGACTTGTGTAAATGTAGTGTAAAATAAAAAGGAAAATTATATCTCCAATAGGGAAAGGAATTTTAAGGAAAAAGGATTGAATCATAGAGTATTTTAGATTGGAAAGGACCTCTAGATGTCATCTCATCCTGCCCCCGTTCTCAAAGCAGGTCCAGTTGGATAAGGTTGCTCAGACCTTATCCAAGTGAGTTTTGAGCATCTCGAAGGATGAAGATGCCACAGTCCCTGTGGTTGTGGTGGTGACAGTGTCTGACCACCTTTGTGGTGAATTTATTTATTTTTTTCTTACTCTCATGGCAATTTCCTGTGTTACACTTTGTGTTTCTTTTTGTCCTGCCACTGTGCACCTCACATCCATCCGTGGGTGACTGTAGTCATGTGCATCTGTAGTTCTAGAAGCTAGCAGAAACCATGCTCGTGTTTTGGACCAAAGGGCTGATTGTTCCATGATATCATTCTAAGTATAATTGCTAGATTTTTTTCTCATAAATTGGAAATTTATTCTTCCCAAGCATTTGCTTAACATTTCCTATTTATTTGAATGTGGTTGATAGCAGATTAGCATATTAATTTAAAATGCATAGGCACTTTATGAAGACTATTTGTTATTTTCTTTCTTTTTAACAAATAAATGTCTCAATTTACTTATCTCTGTTTGTCCATTGGCCTTGTGTTCCTTAACCTGAATTTGTGACTGCTGCCAACTTTTGCTAGAGTCCTTTGACCATTGACGGTGTCATATAGTTCCTTGGAATGACAAAGAGTTTACTCATTTTAATAGAAGGAAAGCTTTTTTACTTTAATCTTGAAATAGATTTTCCTTGCCTTAAACAATATCGTACAACCTGTTATTACTGGGAAGTTGCCTTTGTACTATGTAGGCATTGTTTAATGCTCTGGAGAAGCCTTGGCTGATACTTATGATGCGCTTGATGTGGGCACCTTTTTTTTGTTCAGCAGGAAAAAAAAATATGTTTTTAGACTGTGCAGAATAAAAATCTGCATGTTCTTCATCGTGACACATGACTGCCAAAATTACTTGTTTGTTAATTTGTGTAAATTCTTGGATGTTGCTGATAATATTTCAAAGGCAGGAGAATATATTTGTAATGTGATTCATAGTATGTCACTTCTGGATGTGTCTGGGTAGAATTTCAAAACATTAGTGTGATGCTGCTTAATAGCAAATGCTTCTGAATAACTCATGCTTTCCATTAGAGCCATAATTTATTAGAAGCCATTTGAATGGCTGGCTGCACTGAATTTGATGAAATTTGGAATTGTTTGATAAATAATTTAACTTAATTTTCCAGATAGCATCTGTCATTTTATAATGATGGGACACCTGACAGTTATGCTCCCTGGCTTGTATTAATTGTAGTGAGCTTCCACTTAGAAAAAAATCCAAATGTATGGTTTTTTTTGTTGTTGTTGTTTTTTTTTTATTATTTTGTTTAGTTTCATAATGCTTATGTGAGTCTTAGATATTCTAATAGATATTCTAATCCTCCTCTGCTGGCTTGCTGAACTCTAGATTATGTGTTTGTGATTTTAAATATTTAGCACTGCTAATATTTCAGGGCTTTTAAAATTAAATTTTCTGTTTCAAAAGTGGACTAGTTACTCTGTTTATGTTTTTCCCAGTCTGTATTAATGTCCTGTTAGCACATCATTGTGGTAAAATAAATAAATTAACGACACGGTACATTTCCATAAAATAACACATTTGTGGGCTATAAAGGCTTTATTTGATTTGACAGGATTTGAGAATGATTTGCATAGTTGCTGAAACAGTTTATCTTGGACTGTTAAGATGAAAATCTTGGGAGATCATCGTACGTCTGCAAGCAGACCAGGATAGCAGTGATCCATACAATACATTTAAGTCTGAATTTGGACAAGCACATAAAACTGGGAATGCACTTGTTAGACTCATGAATGGTTTTCTTATTGTAGTGTGTGCCGAAAGGCTGTCTCGCTGTTGTTACAGGACAGAATTTCATAATGCAGCTCATATGCCTGCAGCTTTATGGCTTGGAGGACTGAATATTGGATCGGCTGTGCTAAATTAAACCTGGGGTCTGTGACAATGACTAATACCAGATGCTTCAGAGGGAATTGTAAGAACAAATGTGAGATAATTTGCATCTCATGTTCAAGGTGAATCCGACGCTTTGTAGTTTGGAATTGGCTTAAAACCCAAATAATGTTTAAAAGCCTCTTCAGATGTTATTATGCATAATTAAGGTAATTTTGGACATACTTGTTGCTGAGATAAGTAGCCAGTCTAGGTCTGTGGCTAATTTGGGGGGCAGCTAGTTTATGCAGGGGTTTTGTTCACTTGCTTGATGCCAGGCTATTTACAGAGTCAGGCCAAATTCACTGAATATTTGCTGTCAGGTTCAATGATTAGGGCTAAGCTGGGGGGAAAAGAAAAAAAAAAAGGTGCTTCTGCCCACATGGTTATACTTTGACCTGCAGTGGTGAGAGCACTCATCTGGGTGTGAAACCTGCCCAGCTGCAGATTCCTCTTCTGTCTGTGTTGGAGCAAGATCTGGAACAGAAACGGCTTCTCAGAGAATCCCACTATCACCAATTTGTAGGATGGTCTGGAGTGTGTCTCTCCCAGCTTCTCCTATGGAACCGAGGTAGAGACCATGCCCATGTTTGCTAGCTAGGTCTTTTATCTTGGACTTGGGAAACTTGTGAAGTTTGTGTTTCAACAACTGTCCTAGTGAGCTTCAAGTGTTTTATATATAAACATTATCAACAAACACCAAAGAAATCTGAGATGACCCTCCAGCCTAATACTTACTTACTTCAGTATTCTGAGCTATAGGCTAGACTTAAGGGAAAAAAAAAAAAAAAGCATTGTTATAGTACAGCCTATTTCTGAATATCACTCAATTCCAGTATCGGTATCATCTTGAATGTGGGACGCTTGTCATTTCACATTTATTCTTAGAGTCTGTTTCTGAATATTGTTAGATTCCTGATGTTGATGGTTTCTGGTAAAAATAAGTTGTGTGCTGTGTGAATACGTATTTATGAACGTGTCAAAATAATATGTGGTAGAACGGTACCCATCAGTATTATTCAGTGAATACCTGTGAACCTAAGCATAGATTTCATTATGGTACTGCTTAGGAATTTCTGCTGGCTTTCCTGAGCTTTATAGTCTTTGCATGCAACCTTGTGGATGGTTTTGAAAGGTTTACAGTTTGCTGGTGAAATTCTGCAGTACCTGCCATGAGCTCCTGACAGGCTCCACGCTACATTTGAGAACTTACGTGTTTGAACTTTGACTGAAACTGCGCAGAGTGCTGCTCCAGATCAGGGTTCCTTCAACTTCTGTGTGAGGTGGATGGCTTTACATTTCTTTTTTCTAGAAAGATATCCATGACTTACATATATTTACCAAACTGGCCCTGAAAGGAGTGCCATGGCTCCTGCTTGAGGATTACCTCTCCTAGACTAGAAATCAGTAGGCTGCTGTGCTAATCTGACGGCAGCTCCACCAGTTTAAGTGACTGGTCACTAATATTTGTATTAACGTATCATCCAAACCCATTTTCCACAGATCACTTGTGTTTGCAACAACCACTCATTCTGTTCTCTGCGAGCGGCATCACTGCTGCAAGCATCTGTAGCAGGAGACTGCTATAGATGGCAGTGTCAGGCTGGAGAAATGAGGGGAGAATTTTTGGTGACTACAGTCACAGGAGGTGAGAACTAAATTTAAAACCTGTCCCTGGTAATTTTCTTTCCCAATATAGGTTTGGTAAAAATCATAGCCTTTATTGACTTTTTGTAATGTTATCCATGTCAAATCTCCTTAGATGTTTTAGGCAAATGTCTAAAAGCACAGAGGTAAAAACACAGTATGTGTTCTTTCTCGTACTTAAGACTCAATCCTTCAAAATTTGTACTTTAGAAAAAAAAGACTCTCATAAATCCTTCATCATGTTTTTAAATGAGCTGGAACAAAGCACGTGATAATACAAATAGCATTACTAACATCTATAATATATTAGCCCATGCTTTATAGTAGAGCGTTTTGTTTCATTTCAGTTACGTAAGAGCACAGATAATTAGAGTACTTTGAAAGGAGTTTAGATACAAGTGTCAGTCATCACTGTTAATGAGTGATTGTTCAGATGTGTATTTATTTTATTCTTTGCATCACAGTACGTGGCTTGTCTTGGAGCAGAAATTGCCAGGCCTCCAGACCAGGCGATGACAGGGTGTACAAACTTGGCGCAGGACGCCAGGCCAGGGCATCTCTCTGGAGTGAGACTGGAGCTCTTCTGCAGGCTCCCTGTGTAAGGGAGCAGAACGCATTCGGCAGTGCCGTAGGATGTTGCTGTCTTCTAAACAGAATACTAGACATGTTCTTATGTAGATTAGAATTTGTTTTCAAATAAAGACTCTTTGCACAACAGATGTCTGAAAAAGAATCTTTATCTCAACTTGTGGAGGGCTTTATTTGGGAACAGAGCACCTGTATTCATTCACTGCAGGACGTTCCCTGTGGTCGTTATAGACCTGACAAGTTCTGTAAAAACAACACAGTGGAGTTTGGAGGGTTTTTTTAGGGATGAAATCAGCTACTACATGCTTTTTATTACTTAACATTTCTTTCAGATGTTTTTACTAAAAATCTAATTCTATGCAAAAGCAAAAATAATTAGAATAGATACTATTGTTCTTTGGAAAAAAAGTATATAGTATAAAGAAAATACAAACTGATGCTTCCAGAAAGCCAGCTGATTTTCTCTTACAGTAGAAGCCAGGTTACTTGTTGAGAGTGACAACCTTACTGCTTCTGGGCAAGAGCATGACTTGAACCCCTGTGCATGTGATGAAATACCACAAATGATCCTCCAGTTAGTGTTGGCACCGAGGGCGAAATAATAGACAAAAAGTAACATAACCATTGTTTTTAATTGTACTACAGCAGTGTAGACTATTCTTAAGTGGATAATTCCATACATTGCTGTTTAACAAGTAATTTTAACAGACTGCACAGAATTAATCAATCTCTCCTTTTTTTTTTTCCCCTAGCATGATGAGTTTGAAATGAGTTAGAAGGAAAGCTGTGTGCATTAGCTTAATCAGAATTTGTTCTGGAGTTGTTTAATGGATCCTGGTTAGTCTATAGATGCACTTTCAACTTGTTTATTATAAAATGAACATTTTCAGTACCTTAAAATTCTACATTTTATATCCATAAAAAGTTGTATGCATTGCTCATTCGAGACATTGATAGCAATATATATTCTGAGAGAAAGGTTGTTTTGGCTATTGCAAGTTTCATTAAACAATCTTTGTTGGAAGATTTAAAATTAAAAACATAATATCATTATGTGCATCTTTCATATTATATTTGCTTATTTCTTCTGTCTCCTGATTAACTGTGATCATTAACAGCAAGCCTGTCCTCCTGTGAGGCCTGGAGCTAGTGAAGCTCATTTTCTTACAAATTTTCATCTGATGATTGTGATCAATGGTTTTACTAGGTTGAAGGCATGGTAAAGTTTATCTCCATGTGTGCTCTGCTAATGTGTGATACGATGTGAACCCATATTCCAGCCTTTATCTCATTTGGGGCATTTATTGGAGCTGTTCATCAGAAGCTTGTTCTTCACTTGACCATCTGTTTCCATCAAGCATGTAATAATTTAACTACCTTTGAGGTTGCTATCCTGTCAAAAAACAGTAATATCTGCCAAGCGGTTCAAAACTGTTGGGAGGGGAAGAGAGAGATGTTCGCAGACCTCGTGATCACATAAGCTTCTTAGCTTTAGCAAAGCAGACCCGAAATCTGTATTTTAATTATTCTGCAGCACTTGGGATTCTGATGCTCTCCTTAAGGAGATAAATCTCAAAAAAAAAAATTGTTTGTGTATGAGGAGTTTAAAGCATGTGCCAAAACCAGATAATATTTCTTGGAATGCCTAGTGTCAACAGGAGACTCCTAAAAATACTGATTTATTTTTAATAAAATATCAGACCCACATATCAATTTTTTTTTCCTGATAAATTATAAGTTTTCAAGGATATTTTGAAAGCAGTAATAGCTACAGGTTATTCAGTCAAGACATTTTGATGAGTGTGCATCTTACAACTGAATATCCTGAATATCTTTGCAATAGTTTGTACAAGGAGCGCAGTCACATGTGAGATGGGGGCATCTGTCAGAAAGAATAACTTTAACATATACTGCAAGTATAAAGTTCCTGCTCCTCCTATGAAAAAGACTTGTGGAGTCACATGTTCCAACGTAATGTTTGACTCAGTTTAAGTAAGGATGGTTTTTATGAAATGTTATTTCAGTTCTGGCCTGTTGCAGTGTCATGTAGCAATGTTGTCTGGAAGTCGTATTACGGAAGTCATTGTGAAATTAATCCATGCCATGCAAATAGGAAATCGTCCCGTAAAGCATGAAAATCAATATCCTATTTCTTTTAATTGCAGAAGGAAGAACAGAAAGCTGTTTTCTGTCAATAGATTAATTGTAATTAAACCTTGCAGCACTCAGAAGTGTGCTGTTAGTATTGACATGCTGTATGTTCTCAACAGTTTAGTCTTACTGTGTAAACAGGAGATGGGAAGTGAAAACCCAAGGAGAGAGATGAAAGGAAAAGTAAAGATTGCCAAAATAAACGTTATTTCTAAATTAAGGAAAATTGATAGATTGATGTGAAGGCATTGGAAAGGGGGAAATTTGGATAGAGATGGGGTGAATGAAGAGTGTAACAAAGAATGAAGGGGGAGAAATTGCCACTTAAGGGAGAAAAGAAATGAGGGCAGGTGAAGTCTTTTCAAAATTAGCAGTGTCCGAGTTGAAGTGCAGCATGTAACTCTGTGTCTACTAGTTTGAATACGTTCTTCAAAAGAGTCTGTGTTATTCTATTTCATATCAAGCTGACTTTTTGAATAGCTTCTTACATTTCGTTGCATGATTTGTTAGCTGTAACTGATTTGCAAGTCAATGCCCCAGTCACCTGGAACTGATTCTTCACTCTCAATGTTTGTCTATTGAGAAGAAAAAGTAGAAAACATTCTAAGTCTGGGCCGTCAGTGTCAGAACCATGTGAGACTCTTCTAGGGCTGATTTTCCCTGTTTAGGGACCACACTGGAAAGTGTAACAAGGACTTTCTGTCACCACATAGGCTTAGGAACGTCATGCTGCAGTGATATTTGTTCCCCAGCCTAAGCATGGCAAGCAAATGGACTGTGGCCATTTACAGTTGTCTCGTGAGTACCCAAGGAGGTGCCCTTCAGAACAAAAGTAATTGTTTTATGTTGCTCTTACCATTCATAAAATTCTTATTGATGTCATCTGGGAAAGTAAAAATACTTAATTTGTTTCCATTTTTTGGTATACATATGATATCTTATATACTAGATGGAAAACTCTGCCATCATAAAAGGATGAGAGAACAACTGCCTATATATTTAGCCCTAACTGTTGTCTTTTAGGTTAGATTGAATGTTTCTGAAAGGAGGAGGGAAGGACAATTACCCTCAAGGAAAGTATGATCCAACTGGAGCAGCTTCAAAGGTGTAATGAAGAGGAGGAAGGCAGGAGAGAGCCAGAAGCTGCAGCACAGGTAGAGGTTGGGAGATGGAGAAGTGTGGGTCTGCCTCCAGCCGAAGGCAGTCCTCAATGGCTACTTCTGTACCACTGCGTCCGCAGGTCAGAACCTGGACGTGATGCTAAGCTGCCCTCAGTCTGTAGCAGCTCTATTCAGAGAATGAAATATTTCAGATCCAAAGGCGAGATGACTGGTGAGCACTGTGGACAGTTGAGGTTTGGTGCTTAGGCTTGCTTCTTGTCTTTCCTTTTGTTCACCAGCATGGACGTGGCTCAGAAGTAATGGGGAAATAAAAGATTGGGTTTTAGGGAGCTAAAACTGTACAAGCTTATACAAATAACAATTTGGTAGTGCTGTTATTTAGGAGAAGCTGTTCTAAATGATTTATTAGGACTTGGAAGAGACTATGTGGATACTTTTCTCCCTAGGAAGCCACTGAAGATTAGTGGGTTGGAAATGAAGTCCAGAGGAAAGAACAGTTCCTGCATGGACATAGCAGTTATGGGTTAGATTTGGTTTTGAGCTTTTAAAATAGAGTCAACTGGCAACTAACCAGCTTGGATTCTTCTTGTGCGCAGTTATATTGCTTAAGGTTCCTATTTTTGTATTTTAATAAAATACAACTTTAGAGACTGAAACTTGTGGTTTGGGGTTTTCTTTTCTTCTTCTTTCTCTCTCTCTGTCTTTTTTTAAATGGTGTTACATAAAAACGGGATGGGGAAACAACACTCTTCCATCTGAAGCCTGCATTGGGTTTCAGTTGCAAATGCTAGTGCAATTTACAGAAATATGAGGCCAAAAGGAGCAGTCAGGAACATACATGTTCTTATCTCTGATGGATTGAACAGTGTGCAAAGTTCAGTGTAAATACAGATATTTCAGCTTTTCACTTAATTTTTTGAGTGAATGTACAATTTAAATTTATAAGCATATTTAGAGAGGTTTAGTGGTTTGTTTTTTTAATGCATTGTTATTTATAAAAATGGAAAAGACTAAGATTCCTTTAATTCCTGCAATCACAGTTACTAGTGCAGGGAAACACACTGTAGGGAAGGACGGTTGCTGTAGCTGCCTTTTTTCATTGTCTTTAAAGTAATTTTTTATGCTGTCTTTTTCCTATCACTACTTTCTTCCTTCTGCCTTGTAAGCATTGGTGTGGAGTCTTTTTTCCATTAATACTTCTAGTCTAGCAATTCACGTGCTAATACTTGGCTTTGAGGTATATGGCGGCAGTGTCTGAGGTCCCGCTATTCACAAATGAGTCTCCATTCTTTGAACAGTCTGATTGTGTTCCCCATCCCTTGGGAGCATCCACGTGCTGCTTCCAGAACAGTTCGTGAGTGATGAAACTCCGATGGTACTTGGGCCACTGAAGCCATCTGAGAAACAGCAGTATTCAAATGGTGTCTGAAGCAATCTGTAATATTATGACTCTGCTTCTCATTTCTGCTACTATTAAAAGCTAAGGAAAGGAGGAAATGGCTGAGCTGGTTTTCTGTTGTTTTCAAAGATTTAAATGAATTGCATAGGTTGGTTGGCTTTTTTTTTTTTTCCACCCTGGGAGATGGGGAAGAACAGCGATATCCTTAATATACCATGTAAGCCATATTCGAGCATTGCTGCGGCAAGCAGTTCTTTTATATAGAGTTTGTGGGGCTGTGGAATTATTATAGTAGCAGTGATAGTCGATTACAATTATAAATTAGCATATTATTGTATCATAAAAATTATGTTTGAAAAAGTGCTAAAGGGAATATTTAAACTGCTGCCTATTGATGGAGTACTGTGATACTGTGCTGGGTGAAAAGTTAACATTGGTATGTCTGAAAAAGTACACTTGCAGATGGCAGATTGCTTCTGGAAATTACAGAAGATTCTGAATAAGTTTGCGTTGTGTGAAATTCAGTGTTGGCATTTATGTGATCTACTTCTTCAACAAAAGGAATAAAATAAAATACACCATTGAGACATTGGAGTGAATATTCCTCTGTGTTGAGGGCTTAATAGATAAGATAGGCCCCAAAATGATTTTTTTCCTGACCCAACCATATAAATTAGTTGTCAGCAAAAACATGAAGATCTCTTTACGTACAGCCATTTGCTGTCCAGGAAGGGAGAAGAAATAGAAATGGGAGACTGACAACAATGATAAACAGACTTTGGAAAACATTCCATGTAAAGCAAGATTGAGAAGACTGGCACTTTTTCCCCTATGAAGTATATGCAGAATACTAGCCTTTGTGATGGAAGGGGATCATGTCTTCTGTCTGCCCCTTTTAATGGAAGAGTAAGAGTGTGTAATAAAGTAAAAAAAAAACCCTTAAATATGCAAGTAGTTCTTTTTAGATGCTGTGTCATTAGTTTATGTAATTAACTGACAAAAAAAGTCTTGTCCAGAAGAAGAAGCTGGTATTTCTACAACAAAAGACTAGATGCTTAAATGTAATATATGCATGCAATACATAAATTACTTCAGTATTTTTAAAGTTCTTTCTGCTGTAAGTCCTTGTGCTTCAGAATATAAGCAAACTAGATGGAACAACTACAAAGACACTTTCCCAATCCAGAATTGTCCACTGACGAATTTCTTGCACCTTCTGTCAAACCATCTGCTGCAGGCTAATGAACAGACAGCGTGCTGGATGAGACGAAGCACTCACATGAGCTATTTTGATAGCTCCCGTGTTCCTTTCAGTGGGAACTCTGTGATTAATGAAGCTTAGAGTTAAATTTTTAAGGGTGGGGGCAGGCAAAGTGTTCTTGCTATGAGCTTCCACGCTGCAGGGTGCTGTTGATAGAGAGGGGTGACAAACCCACATTGCTGTTTTTGAAGCATGTTTCAATGTTTTCTTATAAGCCTTCATCTAGCAGAAGAACATCTCAGTAACTGTCACGTGCCCACGGGAAGTAATGACTGAATTGAGAGGAGTGCAAAGTTGTGCCTGTTTTAGCTGGGGGGGATCTGCATAATTCTAGACATACTACATCACTCCATAGTACAAAGCAGATATCACTGCTGGAGCTACAGTCTAGCTGGAAAAAATACCAGCTTCATTTTGGGATGTGCCTGAGCTCTCTACCTCTGAGGAGGCACCACCATCACCTGTTAGAGTTTCTTCCTCCTGCAACTCTGGATGTGATAACACACGAATGCTGTTTTCTGCTGGTGGCAGATGCATATGTTGTGTTTGAAGCTGTGTACAGACTAGCAGAGAAAGTATGTCTGTCTTTATTTAATTCCAACATAGACCCTTTTGAAGTATGCTTCATAGGAGTATTTCTGAGGGATTCAATTTTACTTTGTAGCTTAATCATTCTTGCATTTGTCAGGATTTAAAAAAGGCTAACGATGCCCTTTGGTCACTGTTCAGCAATTCCTATGGGTACTGTTGAAGTATGAGCTGCTTGTAAACATCAGACATCCAGTGCCAACAACGGCAGGGTGGAAGTGACTGGCATCCTGGTGTGTCACTGACAGGGTTGTCAGCATTGCTGGTGGCTTTCTGGTCTCTAGACCTGCTCGTGACCAAAGCAGAAGCACGGATCACTCTAAGGACAGAAGAGCGGTGACGCAAAGGATGCTCTTCCTGCAATACGGCAGCTGTGGGTTTGCCTGCTAAACCAGTGTTATAAGCAGTTGGAGTGAATTTGTGCTGGCCTATCAAGACTCATTGCCAGAATCTTTTGCTAAATTATGTTTTCTCTCTTTTAGACAATAATATTTGTCTCATAGTTATAGGCATTTTGCATGTACATCAACAATGCCATTCTTTTCTTTTGTTTGACCGTTGTTTTTTATGAAGTGTTGGAGAATGAGCATGCCCAGGTGTTCCTCAACACCACAGACACACCGTACGCTTCTCTGCTAGCAGCAATTCTGATGCCTTACAATGTTTCCTAAATCAACTATGAGCTGTCGATTATGCTGCTGTGAGAAGATCCACAAAGTGAAAATCCATTACGGTCATATTGGAACAGTCTGTGCATTATGCCCACGCGCATTGCGTTAATAACAAAATTTTGGAGCTAATTAATTTTTCACACAATCTGATATTCAGCCTGTTATCTTTGATGTATTTAATGAACTTTCCTAATACAGTAAGTTGTATGTAGATAGTGCACAAACTGAAAAAAGAGCTACAGGTATTACAAATAGATCAGCTTGTTTCAGTCCATGTTTTCTGTCCTGGCATGGCCTGAGTGTCTTCATGATTTCAGTGTCCCTACTTTAAATAAACTGACAGAGTCAGTTAACACAGCTCATCTGTCATTCCTCATCTCCCATGGCTGTGCATAAATCCATGGAAATTAAAAGTAGATTTGGGGACTTCCTGTACTTAATGTTACTGGGTTATGATCTTTGTAACTGAAAAGACATCTCTATGTAATACTTATTTTTATTTTTTTTTATTTGTGGGGATGTCAATTAAACTTGGAGGTTAAAGTTGCTAATTGTAGGCATTCTGATAACCACCTACTGTGTAATATTGTACAATGCAATTCTGTAGGGAGTCTCCTTAGTTTTGACACAAAATGCAACCAAATGATCTAAGTCTGATCTGTTCAAATTTATCTTTGTTTGTTTGTTTGTTTTCTTCTGCTCTCTGCCTCTCTATTTAGCAGCTTAGAAGCTTTAACAGCATTTGAGTTTCCTGAAGGATGTCTAAATTCCTTCAGTATTTGGGGGGAAGGGAACAGATTTAAGGGTGTTAAGTAGGTTTTCTCTCCCAAGCAAGACCATGTAAAGTATAACTGTAGTTTCATCTGTGTGAGACCTGTATCCTCCTCAGTTGACACCTGGGGACAGGATTTGCTGCAGCATCTCGAGCACCACTAGATGCTTGTGTGTGGGCAACTGAAGCAAGCCCCTACTGCCATATTAGAGGCTGTAAAACTGTTACAGTATCTCAGAGCTACACAATCTTATTAATTTCGGAATAAGTCCTCAGAAATATCTTGAGGAAAAATATTAAGGTCAGAAATTGGCATTAGATGCTTTTAATGAGATTAGGAGCATCATTAGATGAACTTTTAAGATACAGGCTGCTAGAGTGTAATTCTTTTAAATTTGTCTGTATCCTTACTGTTGCTGGAAGGAGCAATCCTGCTCAACATCACTGAGTGCATTAAGCTTTAATAACAATTTGAACTAGATCCAGTCTCTCATGACAAGTAATCTTTGAGATCAAAAACATCTTACAGTTTGGAGTGTAGTCATATCTATCTTTGAATAGTGTTGCTATTTTTAATTAAGTTTGAACTGTTTTGTTTTGATTTAACTTCCATTTAATCTTAGCAGTCAGAATCAGGAGGTACTGCATCCAGTAACCATCTGGCCTTTTTTGTTTTCAGTTTGAAAGATTTGAAAACTGTTTGTATATTAATGTGTATAGTGCAGATTGTGGTGGGACAGAAAGGTGGGTGAGTTGTTAATCTAGACTTTTTTAATAAAGATTGAAAATAAATCCACTCTAGCTTGCTGTATTTGACCTCACTTTTCTGAATATCAGCTCTACAATTTGAAAAAAAGGATGCTAGTAGTCAGTCTTCATCATGCTACATATGATTCAGAAAGCCCTACGAATTTTGTTCCTGGTCAGATGGAAAAACATGTTAGATGGGAAAATAACCCTTTCCAGCATAGTCTTGTTTAATATGCACTGTAGGAGTCTGACCACTTAAACAAATAGATTGTTGAGACTTAGCTGGTGGTCAAAATGAAAGATAACAAACATAGCATTTTTCACATAACAATGTCAAAATACACAAGTTTGTTCAAGGAAAGATTTTCAAGTAGCAGTTTATTTTATTGACTTACTTTAAATAATATTTTTCTTCTCTCAAGAGTATTTTCTGTGTTTTTTTAATTAACTGGACCTAAGTTTTATGACAAGGCTTAACAATAAGGTCCCATTTCAGGATGCTGATAGTTTTCAGTACTTCCAGCAGGAATTTGTTAGTATTTTCAGTTCCTGTGGTTAGGCTTTTATTAAAAAAAACTCGCTTAGTTGCTTAAATAAGTACTTTACCATTATAATTTAATTAGGAAATATAATTTGTGTAGGTAGGCTTACACTGTTCTCTTTTTGGATCAAAATTAAAACGGAAGTTTAAACAATTCCAAGTTCAAGCTCTGAAACCTTATTGTCTTAATTTTATGCCATAAAAAGTCAATTAATGCAAGATGTATTTTAGTCATGCCCTATTTATGGAGTTGTTCGTAGCTTGTTTTTAGGAAAGTGACTGAAGTTAGAGGAAGAAAACTTTCTCCTCTGTGTGGTATCCATCTCATGATTGGTACCAAATGTCGAGAGCGGATGTGAACGCAGAGGTTGCCCATTGTATTCACGCAAAGAGAACAGTATGCGCACAAGCGCCAATTTAGTTCTCCTGATAAACTTCCAGCAGTGTTTCTACAAAAATATCATAGGGGACATTATCACGTTAGCATATAGTGCTTTTTCTCCTCTGGTACCACTTGAAAAGCCTCTCTGATGAGCACTATAATGGCTGGAAGGCATTGGTATTAATGTAGCAGCCTCTGGAGCGGAGTGCTGTACCCTCCTGTTGCAGTGATGAGCTTTGTGCGGTCTGTTTGCCAGGTGAGCTTGGCTGGCTGTGAGACCATCTCTTCAAACTATTGGAGTCATAGCAAAGAACTGTTTTCTTTCCTTGTTGAAATAATTGCAAATTGTACTGCGATCTAAGAGTACTGCGCTTCATTACTGGGCTTGTAATCTCTGTTTCTGCGTACTGCAAATTGCATGGTTTGTTTTACAGTGTATTAATGAAGAAATTGGATGAAGAGCATCCATTTTGCCTTGTGTGTGGAAGGCGGTCAGGATTGTGCAGTTCCTCAGCAACCTCTGAGGAACGCTGGCGAGTGTTGGAGCAGGAGCAAGGAATCTGAAGCAGGAGAAGTTGCAGTGTGTTCAGCTGAACACATTGTGTAATCGTAGTGCCTTCTGTTGCTGGTGGAGCAGCTTCTGCTGTCTCAAAGAAGTGCAATGTTCTGAAGGCTGGTAGCCTTATACCTACATATGGAGAATTATGTTAACTGTGTGTATCGTTGAGTGCGTGCATCACTCGGGCTGACTCAAAGTACAATATGGAGGTGTGATGACCTTGTCACTGGTGGATGGGGAAAAGTTTTTTAAAAAGTGTAACTGCATGCATTTTTCAGTGGTATTTGAGTCTGTGGCTTTCTTAGGCAGGACATTAACATCATCCCTTATTGTGAGCTTAACATTTTTCTGTTTGAGCCCAGTTGTCAAGGAGCAGCAGTACACAGTTGCTCTGCAAGGGGGACTGCCAGCAGCCAAGGGTGACAACAAAGAGTGTAGTCCCACACTACCCAAACAAGAAGAGTGAAGCAGTCTGGTGACAGCATCCAGGGACAGCCAACAGCCCCATTTGACAGACAGGCCTGTAGTCGTGAAGCAAATCCAAGGTCAAGTCCGCTGCTCAGGGCACATGGCCAAGCGCAGGCATACCTAGAGCATGGCTCAGGCAGGGACCAGGGCCAGACTCTGAGCTTCATCGTAGCTCATAAGCAAAAGAGGGAAACCCCCAATGAGGTTTTTTGTAGCTCTTTCCCATGTGGCTCTTCTCTCAGCTCTTTGGCAGCCCCACAGTGGAGCTAGCCTCAAGCACAACCGGCTGGCCCCTGAGGAAGGGGTGAAGAGGTGGTGCACAGGGCCTTGAGGCCAGCTTTTGAATATCATCCCTTTGCCTGGAGGAGGTCACTTCGGTCAGCTGTGCCTTCTTCTCTTGTGTTCTTGGACGTATTCGTTGACAACTGTGAGGCTGTGAAAATATTAATAAACTTGTGATCCCGTTTTCTTCACTGGATTCACTGCCCTATTATCTTCATGTATATTGAGCTGGGTGTGAAGGAGATGGATCCCTGTGGGACTCCACAAGTGAAGATTTTGCAGGAAAGAGCAGCACAAGGAAACCACTGTGACTTGCTTAGCTTTGTCACAGAATGGCTGACACCTGCTCAGTACAAGGCTGATAATTTCTGCTTTTAAGAGGCAGTAGGAGTCCACTGATGATCATACCAGACCTGGAGGGAATGCTCACTGAGGCTTGCAGATCTATAAAGGACAGCGGGGTCTCAGCCAAGCATAAACTACCAGCAACTTTTCTCTCTAGGTAATATTCATCCTACTGCAAGACTCTGAAATGTCTGATTTTTAAAAGTTTTTGTGGTATGATAGCTCCTTCAGAAAAGTGAATTCTGCCTTCTTTTTCCTTTTAACTGTGGTGAAGATAATGTTTAAGGGAAATACCATGCAGTTCATTTTAACAAAGAACGATGAGGGAACAGTATTAAGTACTCATTGGGAAGGGCCATGAGCTCTCTGTGTCTATCACTGTTTCTGTGCTGGTAATACTGTAGTTCAATTTTTACATATTAAAGAAACCTTAGAAATTGCTGGCAGGATGATAATTAATGATATGCTCAAAAGCACAACTTGAATCAGTGCTCCCTGGAAACCCAGCAGAGATACCTGAAGTTGAACACCTTTGTGAAAAAGCAAGTGTAAGGGGAAACGGGAAATGTTTGCTGTTCTGCTTTACGAGTTGAGGGAAGGAACGGTGCGGCATGAAGGAGTGAAAGATGTCTCTTTTGGATTAATGAGATACATAAACAATTCTCACAAACTGGAGGGGAAAGGAACTATTATTGTGTGGTGGAACAGCAAAAGGAATGTGAGAATTAACAGGATTAAGAGTATTGGAGAAACATAGGAAAAAGGGGTGAAGAAAAAGTGAATTAAACAGAAAGGAGAGAAATTAGACAGAAAAAATAAACTCACTGGAAAGGACAAATAGCTGGGCCAAAAGCTGCTAGAAAAAGATGGATTTATTTGGAGAAGATGGAAAATTTATGTATAACAATGCTGGAAAACATGAAGAAGGGGAAAAAAAACATTGAAATATAAATGGTATTTTCTGTAAATTGTATGGTATCTAGGAGACAGTCAGATATGAAGATATTTTAAAATTAAGGTATTTGCTGAAAACAAGTGATTTAGTTCTAAAGCTTAATAGTGATCTTAACACTCATTGTTTTTGAAAGATGGACCATTTCCTAATTTGTATAAGGACCATAGGACAGGTATTGCATGCAGACATTAAATTCCATTCTGAACTTTGCTGGTGATAATTCAAAGCAACATACTTATACTTAGCAGTAAAAGAGGAACTAGCTAGTTCTTAGAAAAGTTACCCTCTCAATATTGCTCAGCAAATGAAAGTTTATTGATATCCTGGAAACTGTGTATGATTCTTGGGGTAATAAGAGAGACATGTCTACGTCCATGGTGTAATAAGTAGAATATCAAGTAATCCGACAGCTAAATCTAATATGAGTTTACAGATTCCATGATTAAGGCTAGGAAGTGAAGAATAGTGTTGCCATGGTGAAGTCTATACGATAAAGCACAAGAAGAACAAGCTAGTGAATAATTGATACATGTCTAAGATTAGAAACGATCATTTACAGTGTGCTCTTTGATATTCATGCATGCTTTTTACTTTAAAAAACCTCAGAGAAACACATTAGCATAGCCTGTGACAGGTTTTTGCATAAACTTTAAGCAGAGTACCAAGGGTTTATGTGTGCAAGAATACACAATTATGCAGTTATTGCAGTGCTATGATTGAGAATTCAGGTGTAAACCAAAAAAGTTAAAGAATGGAATGCTTTTAGCATGTGATGTATTTGGCCAGGCCGTGCATGTATTAATATATTTCTTAAAAATATAGCAGAATTGCATAAGAATATGTGTCATAAGATTCAGTAAGAGAAGTTGTAACCTTGTGCCTGTGTGCTTACCTCCTTCTGGTTTTAGATGTATAAAATAGCTCTTAATTTAATTTTTAAAGCTTTAATTTAGAAGGTGTCCTAGGCCATCTTTAATTAAGGAACAGTACTTAGAAGTGTCCTGATAAGCATTAAAGACAAACGTTTCTAAAATGGCTAAAAATCTGACTGCTGTTGTGAAGGTATCACTAAGTAAAGTAACGGAAAGCTATTTTCTGGGATAAACATTGTAGATCTGCTGGAGCAACGAACTGCAGGCATCGTGCCTTTATAAACAGTTTTACTAAATAAACATGTCATTTATTTTTATAAATGTATGATGGAAATCAGTGAACATACACAATAGTTCTAAATACAGTCCAGCTGCCCTGTAGCAAACTTACTTGTGATAAATTCCTTTTTAGCAATCCCAGTAGCAGGAGCTATTTTTCATTATTAATTAGCCCATTAAAATAAATAAAATAAATGCAGTTGGCTCGCATACAACAATCCTGAGATCGGGGGTATTGTTTTTTTTTCTCCTTGTAAGCTGAATGAAATTATTTAGGAAAAAAAAATGACTGCTATGAAGTAATCTCTGTATAAATATTGTGTGCTTAATTTCAGAAATTTTTTACCTCTTTTAATATCTCAAGTTTGCAAGCCATCTTATAGTAAATGCCCCATTAAAGCAAATATCTCTTCTTGTTCTCTAGGGTAAGTTAAGTTATAACCAGGTTATGACCATTTATTTAAAACTTAAAAAAGAACAAATCAGAATGAATCAAAACTAATTCAACAGTTACTGTGAAATAGTGATGGCAAATATCAGCATCAGGTTCAATTTTACTTAGTTTGCTGCCTAGAACAAGTAGGGACTAGCATACAGCACATAACTAAAAGTTCAGATTTGTATTACATGATGAGGCACTTGATTTCCTTCATTAACTTCTAAAGCTGCACAGGCTTCCTGCGCATTTTTCTGCTTAAGAACAGGCAAACTGCCACTGATGTTTATAAATGAATCGAGACATGCAAGCTGAGAAGAAAAGGAGAGGGGTTGTTTCTTAAATGTAATAGGGACAGAAGATCATAGAGGTACTAGATACGTATGAAAGGGTCAACATTTTTGTCAGCTGGTTCATAGTACGCCTAAATATTCCCATTTCCCACAGATAGACATATTTAAAGACTGAGTTTTCAGACTCTGATTTTTGTTGTTTGTCCCAGAACTGAATCAAATGTAAAACCTGCACTGGTATTTTATACACTGATGGTTTTATACAGACCAACCATGGTCTGTTCAGAAGAAACTGTACTCAAAGCTGTATGTCTTTCATACTTGTGTTACATGCACAATGCTTTAACAATGGAGTCGTACTGAACAGGAGAGAAGCTTTGTGTTGGGTCTGAAGCAATGATCCATGCACATGTAATAGTAATACTTAGTGGTGTCCTCTTCAAAAAGATCTCAATGTAGTTGCTTGGTGGAACCGTTGCCTTTCTTCCTGCATTCTTCAGTCAACATTACATTAGATATTAGAAAGCAGTCTTATTAATTGCAAAAAAAAAGTCTAGGATGTTCCAGTACATTGAAGATCTCAGATATCATTGGGGAACGTGAACTTGATAAATGTACCTTTGAGAAAAGACTTGTGAATTTACATTTGAGAGAGGGGGTTCTAGCTGGGCAGTTAAAATAGAAGTGAAAATGATACAGATCAAAAGCTAATGACCGTAATTAAACTCAAAACTGAAAAGCACTGATCTTTTAGCATGGTCCCATCATTAATGGGAGACTTCCATGAATGGAAGCTGTTATCTGGTCCTTGTCTTCCTATTTGCCCCTTTGAAATGAAAGTCAGAGGGCTGCGAAGGTTTCCCTCTGGACGCTGGACTTGACAGTTCCTTGGGTGCTGCCCCAAGCCAGGGTCACGGCGTTGGCAGCAGAGGTGGGCTTTCAGTGGCTGGTCCTGAGCTATGTTGTGAAGCTCTACTGAGTTTTGAGGTCTACAGGTCAGTTAAAATCGTGATATAAAATTACACACAGCAAAGGAAAGCTGTGTTATTGCATAAATGGTACAGGTACAGTTATTTTCCTCAATTAACTTTTCAGAAATTTTGAAGTAGCATCTTGGAAAAGATGGCAGCATCAAAGCCTGTCTGTTTATGTGCACACCCATCCAACAAAAGCAAAAGGAGGGTATTTTCTTTGTAATAGATAGTGAAAGGTTAAGCCTTTATTTCAGCTACCTGTTATTTCCTGGTTTTCTGTTATATTTTCATGGAATTTAGTTTATTTTTTCTATGCTTTTCCCATATCAGTTGCTAAGCATCAGTAAATGAATTCTGTATATGTTACTATCCATACAGGGGAACATTTACATTGAAGTTGCATGCATTTGTTCATATTTGTTTACATTATTTCTTTACAAGTGGTTTCTTGCAGAAAAGCAGATAGTGCTGAGTATTGGAAAGCACAGATATTCTCAAGTTTCTCTCTCAAAACACAAAACTGTATTATGTAGTTTTTCCACCAGTTTTTTTTAGTAGAGTGATAGACATTTGTCAGAGGCTTCAGTGTTGGAGAGAAACAGATCTGGATCTTCCTGTGAGCTCAGTGGAGAAGAACGCATCAAGGACTCTGCTCACTATTAATACTTTTGAGAAAAGGATTTTTAGTCAAGAGAGATGTTCTTGTTTTGTTAAGTTTTGAGTAAGGTGTTTTCTGCTTAATTCTGAAGCAGTTTGCTGGCAGCATGATTAACAGTGGTTTATTGTACAAATGAAGAAAGCAATAGTGATTGCAAGTATAAAGGTGTTGGTCCTTACATATGCTTTATAAATTGTTTAGTTTTCCTAAGTGAAGTAATCTTTTAAAGAATTTTGCAAACTTTTAAAATTTATCTATTGTTTTGGAAGTCTGATTCTTCTGATTCCAATTTCATTTTTGAGATTGTCATATAGACGACAGCTAGAAAGTGCAATTGCTAAAGGTGTTATTCAGAACACTATTATTATCAGGTTGGGGCACCTGGAGTTTACTTTTGTATTTTTTTGTCAGATTGTTTGTATTCAGAAACTTCTGCTCTAATAGTTCAAATTTTTCACTCCACATTGGGAATGGTATTTCTTTTTTTTGTCTTTTTTTTTGGCAATAAATATTTCAATAAGTAAGTGGACACCAAACTGATTGGTATGCCAAACTAAAATATTTACTTACATGCTACTTCTGTTAGTCTTTCTTCTTAATTATTCACTCTGAAAGCCTTTATGGATAAAGGCATTAACGGATGGGTAAGTCAGCTGTGAGTCAAGGGGAGGCCTTGCTTGCTTGTTATTTAGATTTATTATTCAATTTCTACTCTTTTTAATTTAAAATAATGAAGAAGTACTTGAGATGGAATAAGAAAAAAGTAATGTACAGAATTTGCCTATTAATTAGATACAGGAAATTTAAACTAAATTGAAGAGATGCCTGATTTTAGAACAGGATGGGATGGTACTGGCTGCAGTGAGTGTTTTGTTTAGTGTTTTTTTCCTTAAGCTACTTAGCTGCAGAAAAGAATTATGCACGATAGGAAAAGGGTCTCTGGAAAATAGATTCCTGTTCTACCGTTTTTTATACCTGTCCTTCAAATTGTTCTTCCTGCTCATGCCTGCAAGAAGAGCTGGAAAAGTTCTGGTCTAAATCATGTTCAGGGTGCTTTGTACAGATTGCGTAACAGTTTCATCCAGAGTTTATTTATTGAAAATTACAGTGTCTGGGTCACTGCAGTTGCTTGTATATCTGATTAATAAAAACAGAGAGGGGAGGGAGATCAGAAAAAGGAAAACTATTTAATGAAATGCCACTTTAGAGATCAATTTTAATTAAAGCTAACAAAACAAAAGTAGTAGTTCCTGTCTGAAAACTATTGCAGCCAGCCACATCACAGAAGCCTACTAAAATAAATATCAGAATTTTGGCCCAAATTAAAAATCTGAACTTTTTTTTAGAATATTTTTTTTCATATTTTTTGTTTAAATGGACCTCCATTCTTACTGTAGTCATCAAAGCAACGCTTGGTGCAGCATTAGAGATGCTTGCAGTAGGACAGCAAGCCACAGAACTTTTCTGAGAATGCAGCACTGTGCGTCTGGTTGCAAGTGCAACACCCCACCACCATTTACCTTCCTTCTTAGTCATGTATAGAAAGCTCCTTACCTTTTAAGCAATAAAGTGTTTTCCCCTTACTACTCTGACTCCCAACAAGACCACGGTTATGTGATCACTTTCACCAGGAGGCAATTAGTGCTGATGCTGGAAAATGAGTTCCCTTCATCCTCCATCCTGCTCTGTCCCACCAGCTGTCTTGTGTTGGCCATGCTCGAGTCTTCCCAATAAAAGTTAATGCGAAGTAGGGGAAGGGTTGGGATTTTTTTTGTTTATGATTTGTTTGGGTTTTTTTAAATCCTCTGTCTCAAATGTTAGAGTCTTTTTAAAATACCATCTGATTCTGTCCTTTTCACTTTTGAAATCCTTGAGAAATACAAGTTATTCAAGACTGATGGGCAGTTTTGAGGTGAAGTTTATGTAGAACTCATGTGAAAACTTGCCTTATAAAATAGCTAGAGACATGAGAGCTTTAAACTAGAATGAGATGGCATTTATGGATATTAATTTTGAAAGTTTTCAACAATGTGGAGCTCTCCAGAGGGCCAGCGTGGAGCTATCAGTGACCACAGTGGGAGGCAATTATCCACGTACAGCCATCCTGCTGGCAGGCAAGGTTGATCTCAGCCTTCACGTACTGATTTTTAATAGTAGAGGTATTTATTTTGTATCACTTTATCTTCTTTTTTACTAGTGAATTAAGTCAATGTTTTTAGGACCATGGAATGTTTATTAGAGAAGTGCCTTTGCTAACAGTAATCACATCATGTAGGCATACAGTGAATTGGTAAGGTGAACATTTTGTCACAAATCAAGTAAATATAAAAGAAACATAGGACCTTATGTGGTTTTGGTAAGAAAGAATTTTCTAGTTGAGCTCTAGGGGTTGTGTCATAACACATCCGAGAATAGTGCCTTCCGAGTACTGGTATGTTTATCAATCTGTTTGAGCACATGAAAGGTGCATCTCAGATCCTTCATTTAGTAAATGCATTTACTTACTGTGCAAAGCCACAGTTACCAGAAAAGGCTCCTGTATAAGAGACCAGTATGCTGGGGTATGAGTTGAAGCATAAATAAAAGACTGATCATGGTTGTCTTTGAGAGCATGAGGACAAAGCACGAGGACCGGAGGTGTGCGTACAGCGTGAGCTGTATCGTTCTGCAGGAACGCGCACCCTGCCTTTCTGAGCCGTTTGCACCAGTTCAGAGCTGCAGACTGTGCACGTAGTTGGGCAGGTGGAGGCAACTGGTAAGAGCTCTGCTCCTTCCAGCACCCAGACCGAAAGCTCTACGTTGTGCTGCACAGCAATAGCAGGTCTGACGGAAGCGCAGATGTTCCTGGTACGGCATTGCACTCCATGGACTAGCTGAGTGCATCCCTGCTGCCTGGGAAATAGTATCTCCCCTCTGTATGAAATACTTTTAAAAATGAGAAATACAAGTTCTATATTAATATAAATGAATAACTTCTCCACTATGCTTACTCTCACTGTGGTACTTAATCAGTTTCTGGGCAAGCATAGGAAGGGAAAGAGAGGGTGGGGAAATAAATAAATGGACTGATTTTTATGAACAATAAAGTGATACATGGCCAAATAGTTTAGTTTTTTTTTTCTCATTCACTAATGTTTGAAATACTGATTTCCTTGATTCTTTCACAGAATATTTATTTGTAAATATCCAAAATAACAATTTTATCTTGTAATTTTGCCTACTTTTAACCAGCACAGACTTAGCAAATGAAATTAATAACATTAATTTTATTCTTAAAACTCAATCAACAGTGATTTCAATGTTTGCCTTCACTTTTTTTTTCAATTTAATATCTCGACATAAAGATACTAATATGAACCTCTCTGTAAGTATTCAAAATATCCAGCTATTTTACTAGTAACTTTTTTTAACAAGAATTTTTTTGCAAGTAAAGATTGTCTCAGTATTCAATGGAAAGAGAAGATTAGTGCCAGAATAGCAAAGTATTTACATGATCCTCTGCAGGGATTAACCTGTTCTCTCCATGAATTATTTATCTTAATAATCGTTATCATGTTATGATCTCAGAATTAATTACAACTTTGATTGGGAAATATTTTCGCTGCCTTTGATTCATTCTTCTGTGTTGTTTGTCACCTTCTTTTCTCAGCAAGTTACATTTCTCATGAAGAAAAGCAGTATTTCCCCTTGCGCTCCCTGTTCCTGCATCTCTCTTTCTTTTTTCCCTCACTTTTAGTTGCAGAATGTGACTGGTGCTGTTGCTGTTTTGAACCCCACCCTTAGGGTTGCTAGGCAGAGGAACTCCATTGCGTAAGTAACCTGTTACTGAACAGGCTACAGCAGCCCCAACCAGCCATCTAAGGAACAGACAAGTCTTAAAAGAAATAACTTCCGCCGTTTACTGTTTGGAACCAGACCTTTTAAACATGGAAAAAAAAACCAAAGCAGTAAATTCGTTTTAAATAATAAAGCAGCTAAAGAGAAATAAAACTTTGCCAGCAGAAAGTAGTATAAAGCAAGAATATGGTGCCTGAAAATAACAGGCAAAATAGTAACTCATGAAAATGGATGATAGCATCATGCATTGCAAATGCTCAGTTGCATTTATTCAGTGCTGATGTTTAGAGATGTGCATACGGTTTGGGTCCACCTCTGGCTTCTAGACTGGTTAGTGACCTCAAATGATAGATTTCGTGAGATAGTTTCTGTTTTCTGTGTAATAAATATTTGACTCTAATAATTAAGATCTTGACATTCAAAATCAAACAAATTTCTCCATCTCTGTTAAGTGGTAAAATATAAATTACCCATGGTAGAAGCATGTGTGTAAATATTTGAAACAGGCTAGTTAATGCTTTCTAGCAAACAGTACTACAAATTTGGTTGGCAAAAGTTTGTGTGTATTTCAGCATGTTCTGGAGATCATTATCTCACCATCCGTTTTTATTAGAACCGTCTTAGAGTTGCTAAACACAGAAATATTAGGAGAGACGCACGTGAAGTTGCATGTGGGAAAGAAGAGAAGCAGAGAGCAGAGCTTGGAAGGACGGTGAGATGGTGGGTATGAATTTCAGGTGGGCAGACAGGATGCTGGGAAAACAAAACTCAGCAGATGCAGAACTGAACAGAGCTTAAAAATGCAAAGTTAAGAGACAACGTTGGGAGCAGATTTGCAATAGTTGGTGACATTTCTGAGACTAAATTTTTCCCTGTCGTTAAGGCCAGCTAAGAAAACGTCTTTTGTTGGTTCTTTGGATTCTGATCAGTGTTGGCTTTAGAGTTTAGCCGTAGGTAGATGAAGTAGGCAGTTACTCAACCAGTTGGCTGGTGGAAGCAGCCAAACAGCTCAGTAAGACCTGTTTTGGTCCTGCCTTTCCTTTGCCCGATAACCCCCTGGGTGGCTTTTCTCAGCAGCAGCCCGTGCCACCCTTACCTCCCCCAGCGCCGTGAGAGCACGCCTGCTTCTCCATCGCAGCCCAACCGCTTCCCTCTCCTTCTTCCTCTCCGTTCCCCACTGCAACTTTGCGTCTGCGCTCACAAAGCTGTGAGCTGGCTTTGCGAAGCAGCTGCCGGGCTCGCTGGGCTAAGGGCCTTTGCTTCGGGAAATTACACCATCTGGCCCTGCGCTAGAACGGAGTTTATATTTAGATCACCTCGTAGCTGGCATCTGGACTTTATTTATCTGCGTGCTTGACGAGATGTAGTTTGAGCACTTTCTTTTGTGGATGATACTCTATGTAATGTATGTATTGTCAGGTCTCGGTTGCCACAGTGAAAGATGTTCCGTAAAAATAGTTGTTCTTTCTGTAGAGCCATCATTTTTGTTGGTGAGAGCCGCACGTGAGATGCCATTTATTGTTGGTGTCCATTAGAAATATCAGACACAGAAAGGGCTGGTAAAGAAGATTTTGCCCTTGCAATTAGACAGATCAATTTGGACCATCCGCAAAGATGGGCTAATGCATGAGAGGTCCAGCAGTACTGAGTATTCTGGTATTAAGCTACATTGTGTTATGTATCTCAAGTTCCTACCAATAGGGTTGGGTTGTGGGGTGGTTTGTTTTTTTTTTTATTTTGGGTGGGTATTTTTCATTTCATGTGTACTTTTCTATAAAGGATTCTTTGTCATTGCTTAAGAGGGAAACGAATGACGCTTTTATTAAGTGTGTACACAAGGTAAGATGCTGCAGGAAGGCCAACAGAGGGTGCTGGAGTGATGCAGCTCTCCCCTTTGCTGCTTTTCCAGTTTTCTGGAGAACAATGTGTATTTTGAAAAACCTTATTTTCAGATTTTACTGTACAGCTGTGGAGTCACTGCATTGTTTGTGCATTTAATACCATAATTTTCATACTTTAAAACACTATTTTGTGTTATGAAGATTATTTCAGAAATGCATGTTAAGCAATAATATTTACAAGAATAATTTGTTCATATTTAGGGCATTTATTAATTTTCTTTGCCCCTAAAAAGAGCTACAAATCAAAATGCTGCTTTTTCAGAAGAAAAAGTTGGGCACAGTGAAAGTGCCGATGATCTCCGTGACTTATATGTGTTGTATTGCACGTATTTTGAGACTGATGTAACAAAGCACTGATCTGTGAAAATCATGGTTTGGTGTAAATAATACCTGTGTAGAAATAACATACTTACCAAGAAATGTCTCCAGGAGCATGAATAAAAAGTTAGAGTATGACAAATCATTGTGCAACACTTCACAGTTGAACTAATTATGTCATTACTGTACTTTATTTGAGGTTCCTCGTTTTTATCCTTGTTTAGGGTCTGGTTTCTGCTCTGGTTGTAGAAGAGACTGTGCCCTTTATATACTGGACTGAAAAGGTGGTGTGTCTTGCACATGGTTGTAACTTTTGGCTGGAGACTGATTCAGTTCGCCCCTGTTCTTTGAAGTAAAGGATGTCCATGAAAATCAGTATTTACACTGTTGCCTGAGACTCTGTTATGGCAAGCACTCCTTTCCTCTCCTGCTGGCTCTCCTCTGCCCCTCAAAGTGAAGGGTAATGACTTCAGGCTACCAAGAGATTGGAAAGTGCAATTTATCACATGGATTTATCACAGGTGATTGCTTTTAAGATGCCGTCTCTCGTTACTCAACAGATGCAATGTATGATGGACTAAATCCACTCTGTTGTATTCGTGAGGATAACCTGAAGTATTCTGTGTTATTTGGATTTTCTTTGATGAGTTGAAAACTTGATAACCAGTTTTTGTCCAAAAGTCTTGTACATCTCTGACCATATCTCACAGACATGAACAGACTTCTCAGCAGGGACACGGGGAACTAGAGTAGTTTCAGGAACCTGTCAGATCTACTGTCTGTCACTTCTCATTTTCCAAAACCAAAAACCCTCTAAACAATGGGACCTTATCTTTAAAACACATCGAGTACAGCATACAAAAAGATACCTAAATTTGCAGAAAGTGTGAAGGAGCAGATCTGAGCCACGACTGCCTTGCCTATCTCAGTGCTTTTGACTGCCATGGTTTGATAGTTCTCTTAATGCTCAGGAGACCTGAACTCTTGCATAAACATGCAAGAAGAGAATTATCCAGACTTATGGTAGTGCTTCTTAAAGTGTGGGCAGAACGACTGTTCTGTTTTTATGGAAAACAGCTGCAAAGGGCTATCCAGAACAACAACTACAAAAAAAAAAGCACTGGAGAGAGGGAAATAAAAATGTATAAGCTCTGTAATAATACATGGTGAAGTGGTGAGGGTGGTTCCTGTTGTTAAGGGAAGGGTGGGGAGAGGAGACAGGGTTGTAAAACACCACCTTATGAGATAGCAGAAATGCTATCATTTGGTAATACCGACTCAGTAGATCTTTTATTTAAGTACCCTATCAAACGTTTTGTGGGGCTGAACAAGTCAACTAATGGTGCTGGATTTGGACTGTCTGGTTTGCTGCTGTGCGTCTGGAGTATTCAGATTGAGGAACGCTGTTCAAGAGGCTGCTCTGACAGCACTGGAGTTGTCCAGATGGGTTACAACTCTGTCCTTGGACACCTTGAACACTTTGATTGGACCAGGCTCTGAGTAACTGCATCTGATATTTAAGTTAGCAAACAAGATCCCTTATGTCACAGATCTATGTAGCAGCATCACTCCACAAGCTCACAGAGAACATGCAAACTGTCTTCACAGTAACAAAATTCAAGTTGGATTTGGTCATTCAGCTTTATTTGCCTCTGGGCATATCCATCACACAACAGCGCTCTCTCTCCAAAGAGCAGTACCCACATCTGCTGCCAGTGGTGTTTGAACACAGACATGGTGCAGGTGGCAGTCTTGGCTTCAGAGCCTTTGCGCATGTTGGGATCTGCTCAAAACTCTCAGCTTCTTTTCCATCACCACCTTTTGAAATGGCATTAAACCTAGGACACGTTGACAGTAACATGGCATCACAGGAGTGTGTTGCTCAGAGGAGGAACACCAGAGACATCTTCATGCTCCTTTGGTACCATGACCAGGAAATCCAGGACATAAACATGATACACAATAAGAGCAGTCCTGCAGTCCGAAAGCCATCTCTGTGTCAGCATTTTTGGGGGCTGAGAAGATTTCTGCCAGTCTAGATGAGAAAATGTTGCAATGCCAGCTTCGTGCTGCTTCCGTACAACATAAGAGCAAAGTACATAGCCTGTCTCAAAGAATGATTATGGGTGAATAACTTTTGATTCTGCAATTGCAGCTGTTATTAGGCTGAATTAAAAAATGGGCTGCCAGATGTCTGTAGTTGCACCAAAGAGAAGTATCATGTTTCCTGTTCTAATAGGGACCTTGCAGTTACACCTAAATAGTAAATGTAGATTCCTACTCTCAGCATTTTTATTTTCCAGAGGCACCACTCTGTTTACTTCTGCTTAAGGAATTATAGCATAACTCAGTTTCCACCATTGCTTGTAGTTTTTTACCAGAAATTTACAAAAGAAAAAAGTCTAGTTCATATTTGCAGTGTCAGGACAAGTTGTAGTTCAAAAGAATTACATTTTTATGTAAATTTTTCCCACTTTTTTTTTTGTCTCTATCCAAGAGCATGAATTCCTTGTAAGAAGCACACAATAATTCTTTTAATAGCATCTTTTATGAAATGTTTGGTAGATAAATACAATTTTTAAGGTCATGTTTCAAGACTTGGATTTTTTTAAATGTTTTGTTTAACCTGGGAGCAGTGATAGATCATGTTGTCCAGGTGACTGAAGGTTAAGATGACTGTTATTTTCCGTAGGTAGTTGTGATGGCTCACAATGCAAAACAGTGATCTCCAGGAAGCAAGCAAGACAGCATCCAGACTGCTTGAAGTTAACCCATCTCTGCCTGAACTAGAAAACTGTTCATGAAAATTACATTGCAAAATTAAAGCATTGAGGGAGATCACTACTGGAAACTGTCGCTTCAGGGAAAGGTAAGACTTTACATTAATTATCAGGTCATTACAGATTTACATGAGATTTTACTGTTAGAATGATAGTGAATTTTCTGTATGAATGCATTTCTTTATTGAATAAATGTGGCAACTATTATCCTTTTTTTAGTAAATAGTGGAAAATCTTTTGCATAGGTGAAAAATAGAAAACATGCATATTGGGATTTGGAAGCTCATGTATATGTAGTTCTTACTGAAAAGGCTTGTGTGCATGAATTTAAATATTTGGCAATGACAAGCTTTGGTTTCTTGTGACTTCACTTCAAATACGAATTACAAAGCTATATTAAGACCATCACATGTGACGTGAGATTGTGCACATACTTTACTACAAGTATTTATGGACTCTATGTCTTAATGTCAGTGAAAGCTGGCAAACCATTACCAGGAGCTGAAGAAACTTGTGGGTTTTAACTAATATGATACAGTGCTAGTGTTTCGTTAAAGCCTTCCTGGGACTGAAATTCAGTTGGCTATATTTAGTTTTGTAAATGCTGATACATATTTGAAAACAGATGAATAAGCATTTTTCATGTGTACTAACTAAATATATGAAATTGCTGCAATTGCTACCATGCATTTATATCTCAAGGAACTAGGGGGAAAATAGAGAGCAACATGAGTAGGAATTCATCAGTGTCCTTCTCTTGAACAAAACAAAGTCTTTTATTCCTACTAAGAAAGATTGGATGGGTTTTAACCTATCATTATTAAGCTGTTCTCTCATAGAAAAGTAAGATTTCTTGGAGTCAATTAATTTTGCCCTGTAATTGGCTGTAAGTCACAGCAAATTATGTTGTTAGCAGTATTTCTCCTGGAGTACTGGCTTCCACAGTGCTCCCAATTATACTCCACTGAAGAGTGAAGTATTTTATTTTGTTTTTAAAGAGCAGTATTATAAAGGCTCTTGACAGGTCCACAGACTTTTCAATCTGAATAACTGTTTTTATGTTCTTCATTGATTGCTTAAATACAGATTTTTCTGTTTCAGCTTTTCTAGATTTTTGGATGACCGTTTTCAGTACAGTGAGGCGATTATTATAGTACCATTTATTATTCAGTGCCTATTTTATTTTGATGTAGTCTTTTTTTATCCAAGACAGTGCAGATCAAAGCAAGTAGAACGATGTATTTATGCTGTAGAGCACAGAGATCTATAAATGCGAAATATATATTCTAGACCTATATGAGCAGATCGTGATTTTCATTGCCTAGAGGTAAGTTGTTCTGTGCAACAGGGCTGTGTACATGCAGGCTGACATGGAAAAGTCTCCATATGGCTGAGTCTATAAGTTTGGTTTGACTTGGGGTAGGGCTCTAGGATGCATATCTACAGAAGCATGTGCAATTTCAACCTGGTGTACCATTGGAGCGTGCTGAAATTCCCGTGTCAGTCACTGAAGGGTGCAACAGAGACATCTAACCCATATAAAATAATGCAGCTGCAGAAGTCTGCTGCACGGTCACTAGTGCTCTGGACACAAGATTGAGCACGTATCATTGCGCCATGTGAGCCAGAATGGAATGTGTGATGACTCTGGAAAAGTACAACTATATGTAATCACAGGCTCTAAGCTGGGAAATGAGCACGCCGTTTCCTAGACTAACTTGTGACTGTAATTCTAGGACCTCCTATATCCTGGTTAAGCAAACTCAGATAATATGAGATATGACCGCTTCTGGGCTAGTTTACCTGGTTTACTGTGTCTTGAAACAACTGATTATACTAATGCTTCTTCACAAAGCAGTTTAAGAAGATATATCCTCTCAGCAGTTAAGCTAATGGCTTCTGAGTGAAAACAGTATCCTATGGCAGCAGGCTTCCCACTCCAATGAATACAAATTTGGCATATTAGCAGGTATCTTGTAAATGTCCTTGAACTCAGAGTTGGAATTACATGAATATGCAAATGTATTCATGGACTTTTATTTTCTAAAAGGGAGATGAGACCAACTGACATGATGTGCTTTTGTGAAATCTCTTGTCTTTTACAGTTTAGAAAAAAATCCCAGGGCATGGAGGGAATGATTTAGTTCCATTTAACTAGAGAAGTGGGTTTTTTAATTACACTGGTGAGGTATCAGAAGAATTAGTAGTACTAAAGTCTGATTAATGTGAGACTTACTGTCCTTCCATAGGTTCTCTCAGGTTTTGGAGGATGACATTGCTGGCATCAGTGAGAGAATGCCAGGGGAGATCCTATCTGTTGCTACTTATAAACATAACTGCCTTATTTCCTCTTATGTATTTGATTTATGCTCTTTGATTGATTTAATCTGATTATATTTTAATAGTATATTAAATATATATATATATATATATATTGCCTGACCAATTTGGTGGCCTTCTATGACGGGGTAACAGCATCGGTGGACAAGGGACGGGCAACGGACATAATCTACCTGGACTTGTGCAAGGCATTTGACACTGTCCCGCACGACATCCTTCTCTCTAAACTAGAG